>OX940981.1:1589022-2177967 GCA_954871275.1 Leptopterna dolabrata | reverse complement strand
ACATAGAATTACACGTAGATTACGAATACGCGATAAAAAATAAGGGTTACCATTTCAATTAACGAAGTTGACCATGGTCGACCATAGTTCCGCTATGGTGAGGGAATTAAAAATGCGACGTTGCACAACTTGGGAGCCTACTGGATATTCGTGCTAAATTTGGTCGATATCCGTCAAGCCATTCAGGAGTTGACCATGACCGACCATAGTTCCGCTATGGTCAGGGAATTAAAAATGCGACGTTGCACAACTTGGGAGCCTACTGGATATTCGTGCCAAATTTGGTCGATATCCGTCGAGCCGTTTGGCCGTGCATAGAAGGACAGACACACAGACAAAGATTCGTTTTTATAATATACTAGCATGACCGCTCGCTTCGCTCGCTATCCGAGATTCGCTGTACGCAGTATCGTACTTAATTCCGACGTTGCACAACTTGGGAGCCTACTGGATATCCGTGCCAAATTTGGTCGATATCCGTCGAGCCATTCAGGAGTTGACCATGGTCAACCATATTTCCGCTATGATCAGGGAATTAAAAATGCGCCTACGTTCAACTTAGGAGGCTACCGGATATTGGTGCCAAATTTGGTCGATATCCGTTGAGCAATTCGGGATTCGACCATGGAGGGGCCCATGGATGCGCTATGGTCGACCGCGGGGGTAGTCCGAAGGGTCGATCGTAGATAGAATTTCACGTAGATTACGAATACGTGATAAAAAATAGGGGTTACCATTTCAATTAACGAAGTTGACCATGGTCGACCATAGTTCCGCTATGGTCAGGGAATTAAAAATGCGACGTTGCACAACTTGGGAGCCTACTGGATATTCGTGCCAAATTTGGTCGATATCCGTCCAGCCATTCAGGAGTTGACCATGGTCGACCATAGTTCCGCTATGGTGAAGGGGACCGAAAAATTCCGACGTTGCCCAACTTGGGAGCCTACTGGATATTCGTGCCAAATTTGGTCGATATCCGTCGAGCCATTCAGGAGTTGACCATGGTCGACCATAGTTCCGCTATGGTGAGGGAATGAAAAATGCGACGTTGCACAACTTGGGAGCCTACTGGATAGTCGTGCCAAATTTGGTCGATATCCGTCGAGCCATTCAGGAGTTGACCATGGTCGACCATAGTTCCGCTATGGTGAGGGAATGAAAAATGCTACGTTGCACAACTTGGGAGCCTACTGGATATTCGTGCCAAATTTGGTCGATATCCGTCCAGCCATTCAGGAGTTGACCATGGTCGACCATAGTTCCGCTATGGTGAGGGAATGAAAAATGCGACGTTGCACAACTTGGGAGCCTACTGGATATTCGTGCCAAATTTGGTCGATATCCGTCGAGCCATTCAGGAGTTGACCATGGTCGACCATAGTTCCGCTATGGTGAGGGAATGAAAAATGCGACGTTGCACAACTTGGGAGCCTACTGGATATTCGTGCCAAATTTGGTCGATATCCGTCCAGCCATTCAGGAGTTGACCATGGTCGACCATAGTTCCGCTATGGTGAGGGAATGAAAAATGCGACGTTGCACAACTTGGGAGCCTACTGGATATTCGTGCCAAATTTGGTCGATATCCGTCCAGCCATTCAGGAGTTGACCATGGTCGACCATAGTTCCGCTATGGTGAAGGGGACCGAAAAATTCCGACGTTGCCCAACTTGGGAGCCTACTGGATATTCGTGCCGAATTTGGTCGATATCCGTTGAGCAATTCGGGATTCGACCATGGAGGGGCCCATGGATGCGCTATGGTCGACCGCGGGGGTAGTCCGAAGGGTCGATCGTAGATAGAATTTCACGTAGATTACGAATACGCGATAAAAAATAGGGGTTACCATTTCAATTAACGAAGTTGACCATGGTCGACCATAGTTCCGCTATGGTCAGGGAATTAAAAATGCGACGTTGCACAACTTGGGAGCCTACTGGATATTCGTGCCAAATTTGGTCGATATCCGTCGAGCCATTCAGGAGTTGACCATGGTCAACCATATTTCCGCTATGATCAGGGAATTAAAAATGCGCCTACGTTCAACTTAGGAGGCTACCGGATATTGGTGCCAAATTTGGTCGATATCCGTTGAGCAATTCGGGATTCGACCATGGAGGGGCCCATGGATGCGCTATGGTCGACCGCGGGGGTAGTCCGAAGGGTCGATCGTAGATAGAATTTCACGTAGATTACGAATACGTGATAAAAAATAGGGGTTACCATTTCAATTAACGAAGTTGACCATGGTCGACCATAGTTCCGCTATGGTGAGGGAATGAAAAATGCGACGTTGCACAACTTGGGAGCCTACTGGATAGTCGTGCCAAATTTGGTCGATATCCGTCGAGCCATTCAGGAGTTGACCATGGTCGACCATAGTTCCGCTATGGTGAGGGAATGAAAAATGCTACGTTGCACAACTTGGGAGCCTACTGGATATTCGTGCCAAATTTGGTCGATATCCGTCCAGCCATTCAGGAGTTGACCATGGTCGACCATAGTTCCGCTATGGTGAGGGAATGAAAAATGCGACGTTGCACAACTTGGGAGCCTACCGGATATTCGTGCCAAATTTGGTCGATATCCGTCGAGCCGTTTGGCCGTGCATAGAAAGACAGACACACAGACAGACTCACAGAGATCCGTTTTGGTTTATTATTTTCAATAATGAACCATTGGAATCGAGCATGAAAAAAAAAATTCTCACCCCCCCTCAAAATTTGATGGTTTACGTTTCAAGATATGTAGAATCCAAAACTGCAATAAAAATATTTCTGTCTGTCCGCCGTACGCCGTACGCCGTACGGGCCACTTTTCTTAGTTACCATGAAAAAAAAATTGATGAAATTCGGGTTATAGGTTCCGTTCGGCGTCTAGTTGGTCCTCGAAGCTCGACGTTACTGTGAGTCATCTCTAAGGGGTTCAAAATAGGGGTTGAAATTTTCAAAACGCCTATACCATTTTTTTACGTAAATATTTTTACGGTTTTAAATAGTTCTTGAACTTGCGAGTTTTTTAAGACCATCCGGAGCATCGTACGTCCAGCCGTTCGTTCACAGTAAGGCCCCGAAGTTTGCACCGACAGGCATTTTCGACTCCAGTGTGAATGAAATTGTATACAATCCAAACCAAATCTCGTAACCAGAGACGCGCCCACAATAGGAATTTGTGAATACGGCCAATCATTGGTAGGGATCACCTGATTATATTGGCGGAGTATGAAGTCGAGTTGGTTGTTCTGTGATATTATTTAATTTGAAAAATGATGGCTCTTTTGGAGTTTGTTGGTAGGTAGTGAAACTTGAACAAACGTTGAAGTATTATTGATGGGTAAATTATTACTACGGTAAATCATTACTCAACGGTAAATTATTACACAACGGTAAATTATACCATCTACGTAGAAGGGGCTGGAGTTTGTTGGTAGGTACTTTTGCAACTTTTTTCACTCCTCATCAACAATTTCTTTTCAGAACTCCATTATGTGTGTTTCTTTTTGTTAGGTACTGTTTGTCATCGGCAGAATTATTTTAGCAACATTTAACTCGTGATTTAGGTAGGTACCTAGTAACGAGTACGGGGTTAGGTACTAACCTACGGAGTGTCTGCGATCTACATAATATGCATATAATAGAATAGTACATATCATATTATATAGACGGGTTATCTATACATAGAGCTGTGATCTGTAACAGAAGGGTATTCTATACAAAATAATAAACCGTTGTGCAGGGATTTGCAGCGTTTTTATAATATAGTAGGGATAGAGATACATCTATTTGCCTCCCCTCCCCGCCCTCCCATCATCACCCTTTAGAGCTCAGTACAACTGTATACGTATAATGAGCTCATTTGAAGGCGATTAATGCCATTTTCCAGTTTACTAGTCCCAATAGTTGTTCCATCCTAACGATGGAGGCTGATCCACCTAGAGGTGGCCCAGATGATCAGTTCACCGGACAACAACCTCTGACAACAGTTTTCTCCGCCAATACTCGTATGTAAGAGGTTTGTTCTACACCAGTAAATATTATTGAGGTGTTACCAATACGATGGAGGTTCGTCACCTTGAAGTTGTTCGGATGTCCTTTCCTGAACCAGAACCACTTTTCAACCCCCCCTTTCCCCTCTCATACTTCTGCTACCCAGAAGTATGTCATGTGGGGAGGAGTGTGACGGTGGGCAGTTCTCGAGTTGTTGGTGCTTCCAGTAAAGATGGGGGCGGTCAGGCTGAAACCTAATCGCTACCCCTTCTTAACTGGTGATAATATAATCTAGAAGGGGGACTCTCGAGGGTCCACCGTCACTCTCCTCACACTGTGTCACGGACTACAAGTCGGCAGTGATATTTTTGAACTCCTTGGATGATTAAGTCAGGTGACCTATAATAGCTGATCTATAATTGCTATCGGTAGGTGCGTGAGTGATAAGGACTGAACATGAGAATAACTGCTGCATTAATCACCGTCAACATAATATCCGTTCTGTATTGCCTACCTAGCGTCACAATTAGTTATATACCTATATTGTGATCTCGAAATACCACTTTCTACGACGGAATCTCTAGTAATAACAATAAGCTGTGGTAAGCACAATGATCATAGAAAATTTTTATGTTAAAAATGCACCGAAAACGACAGTTTCGAGATATTTTTGGTAGTTTCTCACATAATCTTTGACCTTGCAGGTATATTTTTTCTTTGGTGAATAGAAATCGAGCCTTGAAATAGGATTTTTAGTCTTACCTACAACGTTTGTAGAGGCCGGGCACGCAGGTTAACATACCACACTTCTTAATGAGAATCTGGAATCACCTTGAGTGAAAATTCACGAATGAACAGGGACAATTCCAAAAATGTTTTTCAGGGTGATAACAGCACTTCCTTATTACCCAGGTGAGAGAGGGAAGTGACAATATTGATTTAGTATTTTCAGTAACAAACCTTTAAAATCGAGCATGAAAAAAAAAATTTTTTTTTAACCCCCTCAAAATTTGTTGGTTTCCGATTCAAGGTATGTAGAATCCGAAAATGGAATAAAAAAATTCCTGTCCGTCCGCCGTACGCCGTAATTTGCACTTTTCTTAGTTACCATGAACCAAAATTAATGAAATTTGGTTTGTAGGTCCCGTTTGGGGTCTAGTTGGTCCGCGAAGTCGGTGTTACTGTCAGTCATCTCTAAGGGGTGAAAAATAGGGGTTAACATTTTCAGAACCCCCTAACTCAAAAACTTTCAATATAAGTGTATGTTTTTTTAAACGTTTTTAAATTGATCTTGAACTAAAGGATTTTTGAGCACTGTACGACCAGCCGTTCGTTTGCACCAAAAAGCTCCGTCAACACGATCGTGAATCAAACGTTATAAATCCGGCCCAGATATCATTGCTAGGGAGCACCTAATTATAATCGCAGATGGTTGTATGAGGTCAAGTTGGTTGTTACGTGATATTATTTCATTTGAAAAATGATGGGTCTTTTGTATTTTGTTGATAGATATACTTTTGCAACTTGATCAAAATTTAGGCTTCATGAATAACAAAAAAAAAATTGTTTATTAATGTTTGAATAATTGAATCCCGCGCATTTTTATGAAAATGTAATTCCCGGGCTGGCTCCAGTACTCGATTTAGGGCTTTCTTGGGGGAGCTCGAGAGTAGGCATTGACCACAGAAAACAGTGAGTGAGCTACGCAGAAGGGGCATAATATATACAGGAAAATTATAACACAACGGTTTCTTACACAACAGTTTATTTTATTTAGATTATGCTTCATGAATAACAACAAATAATTAATTATTTAATCCCGCGCGTTTTTGTGATTGTGTAGTTCCCGGGCTGGCTCCAGTACTCGATTTAGGGCTTTCCTGGGAGGAGCTTGAGGGTAGGTATTGGTCACAGAAAATAGTGATCTAGGCAGAAGGGGCATCTTATACAGCTAAAAATGAACCGTTGTGTAATAATTTTTAGCGTTTTTAAGTTCCATTCTCAAGGTGCCTAAAAGATTTAAAAACAAAAATATCTCGACGGGCCGAGTGAAAGCCACCCAGGATATTTACGGCGCTCTTTAATCCCAAAACAATGGTACAGATATAAGCTCTATGTCTTCTCATCTTCGTCCACGGTAGTCAGTTTCCGAATGGAGTCCCCCTCGACCGGTGGCGGCGTTTCATCGCGTATTGCCCAGGTTAGTCAGCAGATGAGATTAGAAGGTACTGTTGTAATTATTATTCCCCCATTATCCTCCTAATCTTCCTAATCTCCTCCCATTCGTTTTCCTAATCTTTTCCCTAATCTTCCCAATCCTTTTCCTAATCCTAATATTTTTCTTTTCCCCTGAATATTTTAATTTTAAATTTATTCAATACATTCTCGTTGAAATCAATTTATTTTGCAGTTTTACATGGATCCAACTTTCACTTATATCAACGATAGCACGTAGCATATTCGAACGTGAATCGCCAGGCCAAATGCGAGCCGTGAGAAGTTGTGAATTTCCTGGTGAAACGACTTGAGAGAAGGTCGAAGGAAGATGGTGGTTATCGACAGGGGTTGTGGTCACCCTTGAGAAAGGGCCCGGGGGCGGATGACACTGCTCCATTACGCCCAACCCTTCCACGACCCCTCTCTCACTTCTCACTTCCCTTATGACTAATCTCCATAATAGCCCTACTGACTCCCTTCAACCCTTTTGCATTTTATTTATAAGTAATACACTCGCGAGGGTTAACTCTCCTCAGTCCGATCTCCCATCTCATTCCGTCAATATTCAGTTCGCAACCTGAAGTTGTGAAAACCAAAAAAAAGTATTTGAACAAACCAAAAAAGTATTTGCATAACGATCGGTTTAGTAAAATATTGCTTGTAAAAAAAAAATTAATTAACCCAAAAAAAGTATTTGAATAAAGATCGGTTTAGTAAAATACTAGTTGGTACCTACCCGTCGAAATCGACTATCAGTGAAGTGGCTCTCATTGAGCATAACGGATGAACGTTAACAGAGCTATGCAGTGGCGGGAGTGGAAAGAAGATATGAGAGCAGTGTGAAGGGAGCAGAAATTGTTGAAGGTGTTGTTACACAGTAGTTTCTTTAAAAACTACATTTAATAATAATGAATGTAGTTGGTCACAATACAAATTTGAAAAATACCTTCTACAAAATTCAATAGTTTCAATGTTTCATATTTTTAATATTTCAATTTTTCAATTTTTCTCTTTTGATGACACAGACCAAGATGTTTCTTTAGACACCTCAACCGAATATTTACACCCAGCCATTCTCTCAATTTAGTGGATACAGTAAAAAACACGTTTCAGATTAATATATAAATTGCTTGAACACCAGAGCGTTTCGAGACGACGATTTACACAGTACACTTGGATGTGTTGTAGGACTGAAGAAAAAGAGGTTGTTAAACACACAGATCCTTCGAGATTTGGTTCCAAACTTCTGCCACTACGTAGGAAGGCTTGTTTACATTCAGAGAGAAAGAAGTGAATATGACACTCATCAAGTACTATGGGGCATGTTATAGAGTACCATATTTGGCGGGGCATACTTGCTTTATGCAAATCATCAAAATCAGACTGTAAGATGATCGGCATTATAATATAAACCTTGTTTGCCCTGAAAAGTTGATCGCAGCCATAACTAGAGCGAGCTTGAACACCTGCTCACTGATGAATTAATCAAAATTCCAGGCTGATCATTCACAAAACTGGGCGCCCGATCTTTTGGATTGTACTGATATTAATAAAGTGCCCGTGTACATCGCCGATCTTAATGGAGAAGTACCTACCAACGAATTAGTTGTAGAGAATGAAGAAAGTGTACACTGTATTAATACACCTAGTTAGATATTATATATGAAATATATACGTTAAAAAGGGCCTGAAACAAAGTTACTTGATTGTTTCAGTTCCTGACTTCTCATCTTCACAGATAATGCATGACATTTCTGGATAATAGAAAAATAAAAACTATTAGATATAAACGCATAATATTCAGTTTTATAACTGAGGGTTACCAATTTCGATCATAAATTATGACGTGTGTTTGTATGTGTGTGTGTGTGAGGTGCTAATTGCGGGGTATGCAATGGAGTTCTATCATGCAAGATATTCTGTAGAATCATCAAACAATCCGAAAGATTAATCTATAATCTATAGATAATGCGTATCTCTATAACTATCATGATAATGGATAATAAATTATGATTACTGTGCCATTATAGTAGGTAATTTAAATTATAATTTGTTCCTTGACCTTGACCAATATTCTATTGGGGTAATTTCAAAATTTCGATTCATTTTGGACCCCTTTCTTTCTCAAGATAAAATGAGGAACATTTTATTGCTATTTCGGATCTAGTGTCTTCCTAGGGTCGTCCCAGTAATAGCCTACAGTGGCACACTTAAACATTGATCTTATTTCCAGAGATAGGCCAATTAAAAAACGCTGCAAATCCCTGCACAACGGTTTATTATTTTGTATAGAATACCCTTCTGTTACAGATCACAGCTCTATGTATAGATAACCCGTCTATATAATATAATATGAACTACTCTATACATATTATGTAGATCGCAGACCCTCCGTAGGTTAGTACGTAACCCCGTACTCGTTACTAGGTACCTACCTAAATCACGAGTTAAATGTTGCTAAAATAATTCTGCCGATGACAAACAGTACCTAACAAAAAGAAACACACATAATGAAGTTCTGAAAAGAAATTGTTGATGAGGAGTGAAAAAAGTTGCAAAAGTACCTACCAACAAACTCCAGCCCCTTCTACGTAGATGGTATAATGAACCGTTGTGTAATAATTTACCGTTGAGTAATGATTTACCGTAGTAATAATTTACCCATCAATAATACTTCAACGTTTGTTCAAGTTTCACTACCTACCAACAAACTCCAAAAGAGCCATCATTTTTCAAATTAAATAATACCACAGAACAACCAACTCGACTTCATACTCCGCCAATATAATCAGGTGATCCCTACCAATGATTGGCCGTATTCACAAATTCCTATTGTGGGCGCGTCTCTGGTTACGACATTTGGTTTGAATTGTATACAATTTCATTCACACTGGAGTCGAAAATGCCTGTCGGTGCAAACTTCGGGGCCTTACTGTGAACGAACGGCTGGACGTACGATGCTCCGGATGGTCTTAAAAAACTCGCAAGTTCAAGAACTATTTAAAACCGTAAAAATATTTACGTAAAAAAATAGTATAGGCGTTTTGAAAATTTCAACCCCTATTTTGAACCCCTTAGAGATGACTCACAGTAACGTCGAGCTTCGAGGACCAACTAGACGCCGAACGGAACCTATAACCCGAATTTCATCAACTTTTTTTCATGGTAACTAAGAAAAGTGGCCCGTACGGCGTACGGCGTACGGCGTACGGCGGACAGACAGAAATATTTTTATTGCAGTTTTGGATTCTACATACCTTGAAACGTAAACCATCAAATTTTGAGGGGGGGTAAGAATTTTTTTTTTCATGCTCGATTCCAATGGTTCATTATTGAAAATAATAAACCAAAAACGCTGCAAATTCCTGCACAACGGTTTATTATTTTGTATAGAATACCCTTCTGTTACAGATCACAGCTCTATGTATAGATAACCCGTCTATATAATATAATATGTACTATTCTATGCATATTATGTAGATCGCAGACCCTCCGTAGGTTAGTACCTAACCCCGTACTCGTTACTAGGTACCTACCTAAATCACGAGTTAAATGTTGCTAAAATAATTCTGCCGATGACAAACAGTACCTAACAAAAAGAAACACACATAATGAAGTTCTGAAAAGAAATTGTTGATGAGGAGTGAAAAAAGTTGCAAAAGTAGGTACCTACCAACAAACTCCAGCCCCTTCTACGTAGATTATAATAATGAACCGTTGTGTAATAATTTACCGTTGAGTAATGATTTACCGTAGTAATAATTTACCCATCAATAATACTTCAACGTTTGTTCAAGTTTCACTACCTACCAACAAACTCCAATAGAGCCATCATTTTTCAAATTAAATAATATCACAGAACAACCAACTCGACTTCATACTCCGCCAATACATATAATCAGGTGATCCCTACCAATGATTGGCCGTATTCACAAATTCCTATTGTGGGCGCGTCTCTGGTTACGAGATTTGGTTTGGATTGTATACAATTTCATTCACACTGGAGTCGAAAATGCCTGTCGGTGCAAACTTCGGGGCCTTACTGTGAACGAACGGCTGGACGTACGATGCTCCGGATGGTCTTAAAAAACTCGCAAGTTCAAGAACTATTTAAAACCGTAAAAATATTCACGTAAAAAAATGGTATAGGCGTTTTGAAAATTTCAACCCCTATTTTGAACCCCTTAGAGATGACTCACAGTAACGTCGAGCTTCGAGGACCAACTAGACGCCGAACGGAACCTATAACCCGAATTTCATCAATTTTTTTTCATGGTAACTAAGAAAAGTGGCCCGTACGGCGTACGGCGTACGGCGTACGGCGGACAGACAGAAATATTTTTATTGCAGTTTTGGATTCTACATACCTTGAAACGTAAACCATCAAATTTTGAGGGGGGGTAAGAATTTTTTTTTTCATGCTCGATTCCAATGGTTCATTATTGAAAATAATAAACCAAAATGAATTTCTAGGGAATGAGAGTCAAGTCTACGGAACGAGAAAAGAACTCAAGCTATCGACTTTAACGCATTATAACCTCTTAAAAACATCTTTTGGTTTATTATTTTCAATAATGAACCATTGGAATCGAGCATGAAAAAAAAAATTCTTACCCCCCTCAAAATTTGATGGTTTACGTTTCAAGGTATGTAGAATCCAAAACTGCAATAAAAATATTTCTGTCTGTCCGCCGTACGCCGTACGGGCCACTTTTCTTAGTTACCATGAATCAAAATTGATGAAATTCGGGTTATTGGTTCCGTTCGGGGTCTAGTTGGTCCTCGAAGCTCGACGTTACTGTCAGTCATCTCTAAGGGGTTCAAAATAGGGGTTGACATTTTCAGAACGCCTATACCTTTTTTTAATGTGAATTTTTTTACGGTTTCAAATAGTTCTCGAACTTGAGAGTTTTTTAAGACCATCCGGAGCACCGTACGTCCAGCCGTTCGTTCACAGTAAGGCCCCGAAGTTTGCACCGACAGGCATTTTCGACACCAGGGTGAATGAAATTGTATACATCAGACCAAATCTCGTCACCAGGGACAATAGGAAATTGGCCGGAGATAAAATCATTGCTAGGGATCACCTGATTTTATAGGCGGAGTGTGAGGTGGAGTTGGTTGTTCTGTGATATTATTTTTTCATTTGAAAAATGATGGCTCTTTTGGAGTTTGTTGATAGGTAGTGAAATTTGAACAAACGTTGAAGTATTATTGATGGGTAAATTATTACTACACGGTGGTAAACTAACTTACAACGGATTGTATTGGTGGGTAAATTATTACACAATGGCTAATTATTACACAACAGCTCATCTACCCAGAAGGGGCTGGATTTTGTTGACAGGTACTCTTGCAACTTGAACAACCGTTGAAGTATTATTGATGGGTAAATTATTACACAACGGCAAACTATTACACAACGGTAAATTATTACACCACGGCTCATCTACCAAGAAGGGGCTCGATTTGGTTGGTAGGTACTTTTGCAACGTGAACAAACGTTGAAGTATTATTGGTGGACAAATTATTACACAACGGTTCATTATTCTATCTCCGTAGAAGGGGAACCTATACAGGTATAACCTACATAGCACATATGTTATATAGAAGGGTTATCTATACGGAGACCTGTGATCTGTAACAGGAGGGTATTCTGTACAAAATAATAAACCGTTGTGCAGGGATTTGCAGCGTTTTCATTTGTGTTTTCAGTTGGAAACAGCAATCTTAACCAGTCTCGAAAAACAAGTCTTTAACGTTATTTAACGGTTTATTACTTTGTTGAAAGAAGTTTTCACGGCAGTTTAAACCGCACTAGAACGATTTTTGTGGGACATGCCGTTCGACGTTCATGATTTCATCGTCAGACTAATCAGGTGGGTGATAGGCGGTTGCCATCATGTTTCTTGCCCTCCCATACGATTCATAATAATATCGTGAAGATGTGTGTCCAAACCTGAGAATTGAGTGAATGGGCTGTTGCTTTGTTAGAAGCGGAATTGAAGATTTCTCGACGGGTTCCTGCCTGGGTAGCGATGGGATTCATCGTCAGACTAATCGCTGTGTAAAAAATTGTGAAGTGCGAATATCAAGTGCGAATTTTTCGTGGCTTCTCTTCGATGCCTACCGCCCTAGAGCCCGTTGTATTTCGTACAACGTGTTATGCTGCTAGTACCTAAATAAGTACGATCGTGAGATCGTCTACCTAGTGTAATATCCTTGATCAGTAGTATGATATATAATATCTATGATATAGTAGTATGATCTACGCAGTCACTCTTTCTATAATATAATATTATGATGACACGATAATTATAAATATAATGCTTTCGCTCCAACCTTGCGGGTTTTTCATTTGCTGTGTGGACAAACTGTCCGAATCCCCAATGTGGTTGACTCTCTTAGTAGATTGGCAAACGGCTTAAGTCAGCCATTAATTAACTGGGGAGTTCTAATCAGCTTATTATTGGCAACACAATCCCTCCTCTCTTGTTAATTAGAAAGGCTTGTGATCGCTACCCTCCAATCAGTTTTGTCATAATAATTGGTAACGCGATATTCTACTTAATCTCCAAGAGTTCCCTCCCACGGTTCGCCCACATTAGGCGCCCTGGTGGTATAAAGCTGGAGGCAGAGGGCTATCTCATGACTATGGGGTACACATCAAGGCTATTGGTTCGTTTTCGCACAGTTATGCAACACTAGCGGTGAAAATACGTTCCTTTTCCTCTACAGAAAGTGTCGTAAGAAGTGAATTTTCCAACGTTATTCTTCAGGTTATACATAATATATATAATACATTGTAATGGTAGTAAAAATCTAACTGTACAAAAAATAAAACTACATTTTTATTTCGGCAGGACTGAAATCCATAGTGCGTCAGAATGTATGGAATTATTTGATATGTTCTCTGAGCACATATCAAAATAAGCAAACACACACACACACACACAACATACATAATCAGCAATATTAAGGACAGCTGTTATCCAAGATCTCAAAATATCCGATCGAGCTTTTCGTGGACGCAGCCATGTCGTCCCGAAGAGGCCATAGCTCGAAAACTTCAGTAGATGGGTGTGGTTTTTTTTACGTTTTTCATTTTTGATCTCAAACCAAAACGGTTTGAGACCAGCCGGAGCACGGTGCGACCAGCCGTTCGTTTGCACCAAAAAGCTTCGTCAACACGATCTTGAATCAAACGGTATAAATCCGGCCTTGATATCATCACTAGGAAGCACCTGATTATAATCACCGATGGCTGTATGAAGTCGAGTGTTCTGTGATGTTATTTCATTTGAAAAATGATGGCTGATTTGGATTTTGTTGATAGGTACTCTTGCAGCTTGAACAAACGTAGAAGTTTTATAATGGAAGGGCAAACGTGGAAGTATAATGGATGGGCAAATTATTACACAACAGTAAATTATTACACAACGGTTCATTACACTATCTACGTAAAAGGGGCACCTATACAGTTAAATTATTACACAACGATTTATTATTTGCCTCATGCTTCATGAATAACTACAAAATAATCAATGATTGAATTATTGAATCCCGCGCATTTGCAGGAAACGTTAATTCCGGAGCCGGCTCCAGTACTCGATTTAGGGCTTTCCCGGGGGGAGCTCGAGGGTATTGGACCACATAAAACAGTGATCCACGCAGAAGGGGCATCTATCCTACAGGTGAATAGTAAACCTTTGTTTAATAATTTACAGCTTTTTTCTTTTCTTTTACTCGCCAGATTCGTGTTCAGCGTGTTTGAAAATGGGGAAGTTCGCTTTTCTCCCCTCAAAATAATGAAAATTAGAGAAAAGAAAAACGGAGTTATTGAAAAAAAAGTCTATTTCCACTAACACACGAAAAAACGCGAAAAACACTGTTATTCCGGTTTCGGTGATCAAACCATCGTCAGTAACAAACAATAACTCTCGGTGTTTTTCGCGTTTTTTCGTGTATTAGTGGAAATAGACTATTTTTTCAATAACTCCGTTTTTCTTTGAAATGGGTTTCCACGATTTCTTCGCGAGTGATTTAGTTCGTAATGAAAAGAGTTAAAAAAAACGAAAACGGACGGCCAGTTCTGAGGGCCGAGCCTAAAAGTTGGAAAAATTCAGCAATTCCAGAACCAGGTAGGTATTCCCCATTCATAGCCTTCACAGATCATTTAAATCGAACGATCTGGGTAATGTTATGACAGTTCCACCGTGGTGCAAGAGGCGGCTACTGTATTAGGATCACCCAGTCTTATGGCAGTGGATATCCCCCCGCGGCCGCAACCCGCCCTTTCAGCTCCGGAGGCTTCGTCACCTTTCCGAAAGGCGCCCACTGAATCCAATGACGACGAGCGGGTCCTCTGAAGGGAAACGCTTTTGTTACTTATCGCCCGTTCGCTCGACTGGAGGTCCTTCGCCGGTGTTTGCCGCTGAGGCGGCGAAGGGGCTTCAAGTGAGGACAAGAGATGACGCGGGTAGGCGGCGAGGGGCCCTAAAGTTAGATCTTCTCAACCTGATACACAATATGCTTCTGGGTCCGTTCCGCCTTCTCAGCCCCACTCTTCGATCCAAACTCCGTAATCCCGCGATCAGCACAATGACTTTCGGGGATCAGGGCGCTATTCACTCGCCTTCCCCTGGACCCCCACCCTGCTCCATCAACTCTCCGCCAAGGCCTCGTCTGCTTCGGTTTCCACCGTTCTCTCAAAACCCTTCCTTGTGCGTCACTAGACTCAAACGTCTTCGGTTCGCTAATAGCATCGAGCCTGAATACGTCATTCCCCAAACTGCACCTACCTAATTACAGTAAAACTCCTCTTAGTGGACACCCTTGTATAGTGGACACACCTCTTAATGGACAGTTTGGCCAAGGTCCGGGCGTAGAGATAGGAGATTCAATGTATTTGAACCCCTGTATAGTGGACATGGACATCAGGGGCGTTGAGTCCATATGGCCACTGCCACTGCACCCCAAACACTAAGTGTAAATAAAGGTCAAACCATGTTGTGTTCAGCTGACATTTGAATTTCCCTTCGCACACTGTACCTACCTAGCATTTTTCACAAGTTTAACAGCGCACGCCAGAGTTCTCTGGCTATGGATACTGAGTATTCTATTAGAGCATCCATAATGGTTCCTTCATGTTAGCTCCATACACCAAGCATGTTATCGGAATAAAGCGACATTAAACAATGTCCTGCAATCGAAACCTAGGCTCCTGAAACTGGAAGGTAGGTTCTGGGTCCTGGGACCTAGTGTCACCATGGCAACCAAGAAAAGTGGCCCATCCGGGCATCCTCAGTCAAGTAAAAATGTTATACGCCACGCCTGCTTTGGGCCCCGGCCCCATAATCTGATTTCAATCCCAAAATCGTTCATTTCACAATCGATTCGATCCCTTTGATTCAATTTTTCCTCGATACGAGATGCTTCTTCTTCTGATTTGTTTTTTGTTGTCCTGAATCACATGCCCGACATCGGCTAACGTCCGACATCTACAGATGACAACTAAGCTGAGAACTTCACTCCACTGAAGTTGGTCCAGTTCCGATGACGGATTTGTATTTGTGGTACCTACGCGCGTTTTGTCCTGTTTGCTGTTTGTTGATTGATCGGCGTCAACACACAGATAACTATCTGCATCTAGTCAATAGCTTCTCCATTCAAGTATAGGTACCGGCCGACGGGCCATTGCTTTGTTGTATTTTAGTTTACTATATTTTTGTAACACATGAATTTTGTGGCTAATTTGCAGCAGAAATTTTCGACGTTGTCATACGACGATAGAGTGTTGATTAAAAGAGATAAACTTTGCTGAATATCACTCAATCAGTAAATAAGGGAAGAGTGTTGTTGCCATGAGGTATTTTATAAACATATCTGTTGGTTTTGTGTTCTGGTCTGGTGCCCCTCCGTTTTCAGACCCCACGCACCGCTACTGCCCCAAACTACACCTACCTAAGTACAGTGAAACTCCTCTTAGTGGACACCCTTGTATAGTGGACACCCCTCTTAATTAATAGGGTTATTTGTTACGCCAACCAAGTCCACACCGCACAAGAAGGTCATCGATGCTGATGAATTCACCGATGCTGCTGCACGAAACAAGATACGTGAATTCTACATTGTTTGGAAAGAGTGCCCTTCATTGAAAACACTTTGTGCGGAATTGGCGAGTGACGGAGTTCTCGAGTATGGTAGAAGTTACCTTTGGAAACGACTGGTTAGTAGCGGTTTCAAGTGGAAGAAATGTCAGACCAGCCGAAAAAATTGAGGACGACTACCTACCGTCAAAAAGATCACTTAGTCGAATCGGAGATCGATAGTTTCATCATTAATGTTGGGGGGCTTCTGATACTGATAGCAGTTCCGATGAGGATTCGGATTTTTCTGATTAGAAGTTTTACGTACCACAGTTAAATTACGTAAGTACTAAATAAATGAATAATAATATGTACTAAATAAATAAATAATAAAATAACATTTGTTTCCAATCTTTCCTTTTATACCTACTTACCTACCTTCAAAAATTTTCCTTATTTACCTCATTGTACCTTTTCAAAAAAGTACTCCTAATTTTCAGGAAAACATTTCATAGAAAAATCCTATTACACACGAGTTTGTCTGTCAGCTCAAAGGAGTCACGCTCAAGGGTCCGATTTTACAAAAATTGGGAAAATGCTACGTTCATTCACTATGGACAGTATCATTTTTTATAACGAAAATAGTTAAGTTTTTATGACGGTTCACACACTCAGCTGGAAAAAGGATTACAGGGGGGAAGTGCTGCCACTGGACAGGGAAAAAACAAAAAAAAACGGGGAATTCCGTGTTGAAAATGATTTCCACCTTCTCCGTCAGATGGCAGGGTCGGAGGGCATTATTCTAGTGCACGGACTATAGATGATTCCTTTTTGTCAAAATCCACCCACCATACGGATGTCGACTTCATTGTCAATAAGGAGGATTGCTTGGAATCAACAGTGCGTGGTATGGATACGGGTGAAGTTGACCTTCCTGAAGACGAACTCGAGAACTTGATTTTCAATGATGTGATGGATGACGACGTTTTGATTGTTGATCGGAGGGGATATGAGAATTTTAACTTGTATGTCATTGCGCCTGGGCAGGGAAAACTGCCGATACCTTGGCACGTCGTTCCTGATTTGGAAGAGTTGTGTTTTCCAAGGGTTTTCGCTGGGCAAAAATTTGACCCTGAAAATAAGTTGAGCTACGCCCACAGGATTAAATATGAAGCCCGACACAAAGACAGGAGGTCATGTTCTCCAGAAAGACTATTTTTCATGGCAAAGAAGAAAATTGAAATGGGTGTCGTGTCAACGGCCAACGTTTGCCTCAGAAAATGCAAAAAAGACCGTCAAAATTTCCGTGTTAAAGACGTTGCTAATTCCAATTTTATTCCTGATTTTATTCGCCACACGAGGGTCACAAGTTTCTTAAACAGATCAGGGGGTCTCCCGCGTACTGGGAAGAGAAAAAAAAACCAGTCATGCAGCATGACTTAATGAGCGAATTTTCAAAGAAATATTCGAATTAATGGCTATGGTTTTGAATAAAGGAAAACTTCGGTCTAAAATTTGGTTTTCTATGTATATTCTCTTCGTATTTATTTTAATTTGTACGTTTTGTCCATCCTGATTCTACCGTTTGTTATGAGTAGATTCCTTGTTCCTTCTGAATGGCCTTTCCTCTTGACTACGATTTCAGGCCTGGTATCTAAAACCAGTTCAAGATTTGCTCTCTAGGTAGGTAGATCCTTCCTTCTTCATTGATATTATTTTTATCATGTTAAGTACCTACCTACCTTTGAATATCAAATATTCGTATGATACTGATAATAAATTGATAAGATACCTACCTAACCTTCTTCCTCCTACTGTTAGTACCTAAATTGAATAATTTGAAATAGATTTTTTCTTTCGTCTTCCTTCTAGTAATACGTGGGCCGGTACTTGTCTATCTATGAAGGTATCATAACAATTATATGTCAAATGGGAAATTCAAGGAGTTGTACTAATCGTTTGCCTCCCCCTTTTTTGCTTCGAACTCTCGTCTTCAATTAATACTTCTCACATTTTTCAATCTGACCACTCTAAGGGGGTGGGGGGGGGGGGGGTAAGAGTTTAAAGATTATCCTAGTTTTGGGTAATTTTTGCGCACTTTAAATGCTCTAATTTAAGAACGGATTTAGATATCTAAAATCCGATTTCACCATCGTGTTCAGCGTGCAAAAACCTTTAAAATGAGGGGTCACTTGTTAGAAAACAACATTTTGGGGATTTTTGGGTAATTTTTGCGCACTTTAAATGCTCTAATTTGAGAACGGATCAAGATATCTAAAATCCGATTCCACCATCGTGTTCAGCGTGCAAAAACCTTTAAAATGATGGGTCACTTGTTGGAAAATAACATTTTGGGGATTTTTGGGTAATTTTTGCGCACTTTAAATGCGCCAAAACCCTCCTTAGAGTAGGCCAATTTCGCCCATCTTCGAACTTAGCCTTTCGATTGCCAAGATAGATTTTTTGTGCAAATTTGAGCTGTTTATCTCAATTCTATCGAGAGTTATCGTCTGGAGTGACACATATATAAATAAATATATATATATATACATATAAAAAAGTGTTAAATTTCAGGAATCGTTTTAGAATGGTCTGAAACGGATTTCTATGAAGAAAATTTCCAAAAATTTATATTATTTAAATTTCGAAGCCATTGCAATAGCTTCATTTTCTTTGAAAATTCGCTAAAAGTGTTAAATTTCAGGAATCGTTTTAGAATGGTCTGAAACGGATTTCTATGAAGAAAATTTCCAAAAATTTATATTATTTAAATTTCGAAGCCATTGCAATAGCTTCATTTTCTTTGAAAATTCGCTAAAAGAAACGTATTGGCCATGGTAAGGCAACTTGGAAAGCCCACCATTTTCTTGACATTCTCTGCGGCTGAACTCCACTGTCCTGAATTCTTGGCAATTTTGTACAAAATTCATTTCAACAGAACTATTTCGATCAGGGAAGCCTCCGAATTGGATGATTTCACTAAAACCAAATTAGTGATAGATGATCCAGTTACTTGCGTCAGGTATTTCGAACAAAAAGCTACCAACCTAGTGAAAGTGCTTGAGAGCAGTGCAGACCCTTTTGGGGAGAATTTTATGGTTGACAGTTACCAAAGAAGGGAGTTCCAAGCACGAGGGTCTGTTCATACCCATAATCTTCTCTATGTTAATGACCCACCAGAATACGACCCCTTTGATCATTCGAAGATCAGGAATTGAGTCTCGTTCATTGACAAATTTATTACATGTGAATACGATCCAAAAAAACCCTTTGATGTCCGTCCAGAGGCACCGTCACACTTTCACCTGTCATAAAGGTCAGAAAAACAAAACTGCCGTTTTAATTATCCGTTGTCGGTTATGCCTCGAACAACCATTCTTGAGCCCTTTGGAAAAGAAGATAAAATTACACCCCAAATGATCCAAAGTTTAAAAAAAATACGCAATTTAATGAACGAGTTTTTTAACCACAATACTACAGGGTCGTGGGAGGACATTCTACACAAACTCGAACTGACCGAGGATGAATATATCTCAGCGATAAGATGTTCCTTGAAAAACGCTCAAGTTTTCTTGAAACGATCGAGCTTGGAAGTAGCTATTAACGCTTACAATCCTGTCATTCTAAATAACCGCTACAACACGGACATGCAATTCATTTTAAACCCTTACAGCTGTGCCTCTTACGTGGTTAATTACATCAGCAAAGCAGAGGGCAGCCTTTCAAAACGTTTGAGGCAAGCGATGGGAATTCGTCAGTGCGGGACAGATTGAGGAAAATTGGTAATTGTCGTGAGTCCCTCCCGGGAACACTCCTATAATATTAAGTTCTCACCAACATTCAAACGCCAAACTAAAGCTCCGTAGAAATAAAGACATGAGTGGGGATACGAGCGACAGAACCCAGGGTACTCAACCTGGGGCCCCACTACCAACTCCTGACAGGGAGTTGGAGGGAGAGGCCCCCAAGTACTATAAAACCCTGGATCCTGGAGCTCAAGCTTCATTCGACACTTCCTCTAACCAGCTCTCTCTTCTCTCTCTTACCTTATCCCTCTCAGATGATCGGTTGACTACAGCCGCCTGCGACTTTTCTCTCCTTCACGCCACCGTGATGAAAATTCTAAATTCATCACAGTAATGTTTTCATCAATGGTAGCGTTATGTCGGCTCAAGAAGCGTGCTATCATGTCCTCTCTCTTCCACTATCGCTTATGAGCCGTTCAACTGTTTTCATTAATACTTCCCCACCTGATGAGAGAGTGAGAATGTTGAAAACTGAGAAAGACTTGCGCAAAGAATTCGAAGCAAACGCTGATTCGGCGGATATTTTTTTGCCCAACATTTTAGAAAAATACAGCATGAGGTCTGTTCGTCTCGAGAATACTTGCCTGGCAGACTTTGCGTGTAACCTCCCTCCAAAACTCAGAAACAAAGTTTACGAACCCGATGAAGATAATGACCACAATCAAATTCTTCCCTCAACAACCTACAAAACGAGAATTCTTCGGTTTCGCTCTTACAAAGAGGAGCAAGATCCGGTCAATTTTCATAGAGAGCAAGTTGTTTTTTTTTTGCCCTGGCGCAACGAACAATCGGACATTATCCAAAACAACTGCTCCAACCTTTATACTCAAAATCTGTCCCAAATATCCGAAAACAGGTCAAAATATTTCAGTGGAATCTCGGCAGAAACACTTGAAAACGCAATTGAACGAGTGGAGAATGAGGTTGACCAGTTCCAACAGCTCAGTGACGATGACAAACCGGACTACCCTGTCGATGTTTTTGCTCAGGGAGGAGTTGAAGATCCTAAAAGAACTGACGGTTCCAAATACACGTACAAAACCCCTGCTTTGCCGACTGGAGAAGAGATATTTTTTCTAATATGTTGCTCCTCAACGAAAAACAAAGAGACATCGTGATGCACGTCTTGCATTGCTTTAAGACGAAATTACTTCCCATCAGGATATTTTTGTCGGGCTCGGCAGGAGTTGGAAAGAGTACTGTGATCAAAACTGTTCCGAATACACGAATCTAACAAATCAACTATGGGTCAAGGTATACTTGTCCTCTGCAAAAATAAATTTATGTCACAGTAAGATAACTTACAACAACCGATTTATTGCTAGTCAAAGTCATTTCGACATAGTAATATTATAGCTTTTCATAATGTCCGCGTAGTTTCTGGATACATGTCTCCTAAATATCCAGTGACCACATTCAAGAAGACGCTCATCTCATTTTTCGAACAGTGACCCAACTGATGTCATTGTGTTTCTGGGAGACTTTAATGTCGATGCATTTTCACTGCAACGTGGGTTTGAAACCTTCGTGAACGGGCTCGGTTTCAATCGGGGTTTATTCGCGGGAACCCCTACCACTGATTTCAACACCCAGATTGACACGATTTGGGTGAAAAACGTAGAGTATTTTGATTCTGGTACTTACGAATCAGTATTTTCTGATCACAAACCAATTTTCATAGGGCTTTCTGTTGATCAAGAAATGCTCCCAATTCCCTCAGCTCACCTCAAAATATCGGTCTCAACGACGCCAATTCCTAAAACTGAGGAAGTTGTTTCTAGTCCAAAGGTGGACCAGTTAGTCCTCTCTAACTCTACACCTATAAATGAATCCGTTCTCCAAATTAACGACCCCCAAATCATTCGTGAACCAGAGTTTGTTTGGCGTCGTGGCATTGAGGTGACTGATTTGATTGAAAACTAAATTCTTTCGGGTGAAATGCTTACCGATGAGACGATCAACTGTTTGTTGGGGGTAATCAGGCACAACACTAATTTTCAACCCCAAGATACAATTTATTATCAAGCACCTCACCGTTATAACCTTGTCCCTCAAAATAATGATGACATCCAAATTCTTTTCCAGGGGTCTCTTGAACATGGGCATTGGATAACCACATTCTACGATTCGTTTTCCAGAACCGTCAGGGTTTGTGATAGTTTAAATGGTAACCATCTCACCCCAACTCAAAAAGTCATTATCAAAAATTTATACCCTTTTATCAATCCGACAACTGACATCAAGTTTGTGAAAGTCGCCCAACCGCAAAGAGATGCCGTTCAATGCGGTGTGTTTGCAAGTGCCTATGCGCGCATTTGAAAGTGACCGCGGTCACTTTGGCGCTTCATAGTGATCCTCAAAACATAATGTTCACTTACGGCGACGAATCTGCCTTCCAACTTAGACTTCATTTTCTCCAAATTATCCTGACTAAATCATTGTCCCACTTCCCGGCCGAAACGGACCAGCCACCCGCTTATTCATCATGTATAATGTACGGCAATCCGCGATTCATGTATAATGTCTGTGCGTGCTTTCGTTTTCTCCAAGAGGCTCTTTTCCTATACTTGTAGATACTTTTTTCAGTTGGCTATAATAAGGTAGTTGATATAATACTTGTTGCTGTTGCTTGAATTAGCATTTTGATAGTACTAAAATCTCGTATTAAATTCAGTTATTTTTTTTAGAATTTTCTGATCTACTATTATATTTATTATTTACGAATTGGATTATCTACATCTATGTTGCTGTTGTTTTGAGTTGCTGATATAACTACTACTTACCTACTGTATTTTATGTTATTATTTGTTTCTTATTCATATTTCTCGTTTCTGGGTTAATTAAGTATTATATTGATTTGGTCAAGGTATTACGGTGATGTAAACCGAATAGGACTTCATACGAACTAAATCACTCGCGACGAAATCGTGGAAACCCATTTCAAAGAAAAACGGAGTTATTGAAAAATAGTCTATTTCCACTAATACGCGTTTTTTTCGTTTTTTTTGCGTTTTTCGTGTATTAGTGGAAATAGACTATTTTTCAATAACTCCGTTTTTCTTTGAATAGGACTTCCTTATTCGCTTTCCTGATCCTATCACCTCGCATGATTTTTTTCCTCACCTTCATCATCACCTCATTTCATTTGTTGCTAACAACAGTAGTTACTCTACACCTTCCACCCAATGTCCCGTATTCCAAAACTATCCACAATTGCTACCGTCGTTCTCTTTTTATTACAGCTAACCACGCCTACGTACCTGCCATGTAATCACGTCTATTATTACACTAACTAATCCGTTTACATTCCCATACATTCGCGTATTTGCATTAAAACACTTTTTCCTTTCTGCATGGCAGATACCTACCTAATTAAATTTGTTGAGTACATTTTACTCTATTATATTCAGTCTAGATTTAAATAGGTATTTATTTTCTACGAAGGAGTAACAGATGTTTCAGCGACATTATTGTGACCAATTACATGAAAGTTCCATCCAGACGGTAGGGATAGGACACCGTACAGATGGTGGTAGAAAAATCTGGGTGATATGATAATCTCAGCGTAACAAGGCGGTGAACCTCCGGTGGTGAGGTAACGAGACCTAGAGGGTACCTCCATGGTTTAGACCAGCGATTCCCAACCTGGGGTGCGCGCACCCCCCGGGGGTGCGTGGAAAAAATAGAGTAATGGTGGACATTTTTGGGGAAAAATTTGATTAATATTTTTCGTTCTTTTGCCACACCACCGCTACCACAACCAACTGTGAACTGATCTACTCAAGTGTGAATGGGGTGTACCCACACATTTTTAATATTTTTTATCTTGAAATTAGATGTTGAGAAAAGACAGGACCTACATCGTTTTTGTGCGAGGGATGTAGTGACGCGCCGAGAAGGGGAGGAAGAGAAGCATAGATTTGAGGGTATACTTGTCCACAATTGAACCAGATTTCAAAAAAATGTGTACCACGATACAGCCTCAAGGATCTCATTAATTTGCCCCAAAATTACTCGTTTATTTATTCATTTATAAATTTACGGGCTAGTCTAATTTAGTCTCATTCCTGTCTTCTTGTCAATAATGTAATTTTGCAATATTAAAACATAATATTATTATAGTTACATAAATTATGTAACTCCTACTCTTTCGATCTCTTTAGTTACCTACCTACCAACCTGTGTTACTTTTACCTTGATGCTCATGTGCATTGTTTTTACTACAAACTTTATTTTAAATCTGTGTGCATACTTATACACTATATTTTAAACTTTTATATATATACTTACTTATAAAATAAAATGTGTGTATACTTTTTTGTTTTTTGTTTTGTTTGTTTTGTTCAAGTCTGTTATAAATCAACTTCTGACACAGCGCCTTTACTATACCTATCTATTTGGTATTTACGTAAGTCGGGGGTGCGCCGGCTGAAACTGAGTTGCTGGGAGGTGCGAATGAGAAAAAAGGTTGGGAACCGCTGGTTTAGACAATGAAATGGCAATTCTGTTTCACAAGACTCCATCCTCCATTTGAAGAAGATACAGATAAAAAGTAATATAAGCTACACATATTTCTTGTCTATTCCATAAGGTGGCGTGGAAAATCCTCTATCCCTAACTAATTGGCATATCAGATTATTGTTCAGGTTGATAGAGTGAAGAATGATGAAGATTAATTGAGTGAATGAAAAATCAGAGTGCATACTAAACATTGTTCTTATAAAAATCCACTTGGTTTTACACATTTGGCTGTGGAGAAGGTGAGTCGCGAGAAAGGTTATCACTAATCAGGAAGAGACCTGAAAATCGTTCGTCATAGCTGGTACCTACGCGTCTACACCCGGTAAAAATGCACGCGCAGTAATAACTACGGGGTAAAATATCTGCCACCCCATCTCCAGATGATACTTGGTGGCGGCTGTTTTGGCTCCGTGGCTGGAGGCTGGGAGCCAAAGAATACATAGGGGCCCTTCATGTGTTCTGTGGCGGAAGCGAACAAAGCGAGGGGCAGGTAGGCTACCATCGAATAAGGCCCCGTATTCCATGGAATACGCTCCCTTATTACATGAGGATTGCATGGGACGGGATTTGGAGCTGTTTATTATGCCAAAAGTTGGTACAGCCCCGTCCCGTCGAGGTAAGGCCAGTGCACGAGTGTGCCCGCCTTGACTCCCGTAGCGACGCGTCGCCTAGATGCTTAAATTCTATAGCTATTCTAAGCTATTCTAAAATAAATTCTAAGCTATTCTATTCAATAAATTCTAAGCTATTCTAGCTTCTTCCCCGTCGCCTTGCCGCCCCTCGATTCCCCGCTCACAGTTTGGCCCCAACAGGACGCTATGTTCGCTGCGACTCATCCATTGCGATGTGACCCGCGTTCATAGGGCTCCAGCGTTCATAGGGATAGGAATTTGTGGATATCTTTTGTTACCTATTTCCTCTTTTTTACCGAATCGTCGCATTACCGGTATTTTGAGCAACGAACTAAATAACTCGCGGCGGAATCGTGGAAACCCATTTCAAAGAATAAAAACAGAGTTACTGAAAGTTTGCATGATTCCACTAATACACGAAATTGAATGTGTTAAACTTCGGTTGCTAGTGATAAATTTCTCCCTTGAGAGGGAAAAACATTAAATCATGTTTAATGTTTTTCCCTCGCAAGGGAGAAATTAGATATAGTTTTTTAATGTCAAGAAAAAATGAAAGCCACAATTTCACTGAACTCTACAAGTATAATGTTGCATTTACTGTACTTATTATAGAACTCGCCATCAACATATGGTTGCTACAACAGAAGGTAGTAACTGTGTAGTAACCAATGAAAAACGTAGCTATTGACTCTTGTTTCTTTCGAGTGCGATATTCTTTATGGTTGCTACAACAGAAGGTAGTAACTGTGTAGTAACCAATGAAAAACGTTGCATATTTGCGTGTCGGAATTCACAGAATGACCCCCAGCCCTAAAACATTAAACATGTTAAAATACGCCGGTTTCCAGCTATACCGGTTTCGTAATAACTAATAACAACAACAGTAACAATAACTAGGTATTGTTTGTTACTGACGATGGTTTGACGGTGTTACTAGCAATGGTATAACAGCATAATATTATTTTTCGTGTATAAGTGGAAATAGACAACCTTTTAATAACTCCGTTTTCGTTTATTATTCTGTGAATAATAATGTACCTATTCGCTCAGCAACAAATTTTTGTAACACCCCCTCAAAATTTTTTCTTTCCCATTTCAAGGTGAGCATATTCCAAAAACGCTGCAAATTCCTTGTCACATGGGTTTATTATTCTATTGGACATACCTACAGAAATGTTGGCTGTTCATTTATTGTTTCTTTCATGCGTAATAATCGAAATAGCTATTTCGGCCCCTAAAACACAAGTAAGGTACGCCTTTTTTTTAAACTATCTTTGATCATTGGTAGTGCCATTTAATCGTCTGGATGCACGTGTTGACACTTTTTCCAGTGTTATTATGCAAACTGATGGTGATTTCTGCCGATTTCCTAGGTTTTTCACTCATAAAAAAATCAATTTTCGGAGCTGAACATTTGGTAGAACTCAATTTTCCGCTCTTTGGTCAAAATCGACTTCATATTCGGTCTTCCCGTCCCTAATAACATGGAAAACGGTATCTCAAAAGCTCATGTTACTAACATGTTACTAAAACACAAAAAGTACCTATTTTCACAAACATTTTCACTCATAACACCCCTGGGTATATTCCGATCGGGCTGCAACGTTTCGGGACACAACTACGGCCCAATTGGAGCATGTTTGCGAAAGAACGACTTTTTTAGACCGAAAATGAAGCCTGTACACGTGATACGGCGGACGGCGGACGGCGTACGGCGGACGGACATTGCATTTTTGGAATCTACGCACCTTGAAACGGAAAAGAAACAATTTTGAGGGGGTGTTATAAAAATTTTATCATTTAATAATGATTACCTAACAGGACGAACAGGTCGTTTTCCGTCACGTCACGAGCGTCATGTTGTTGCTATGTTAATATATGGTGGTCACGTGGCTATGGTGGTCCGCTGAAAATTATAGGAATCTTAGAATATGTTCCTGAAGCTAATTTCTATGCTATTCACAGTATGAAGCTGTAATTTGGTAGGTAGCGTCCTTAGGAATTACACTTTAAGCAGCGTAGGGCCGGGATCAGCTGAGTGGCTCCTAAAGCTAATTTCCATCCTATTCACGCTATGAAGCTGTAATTTGGGATGTGGCCTCCTTAGGACTTTACTGCCCAGGCCCCGGATCAGCTCAGTGGCTCCTAAAGCTAATTTCTATGCTATTCACTCTACGAAGCTGTAATTTGGTATGTGGCCTCCCTAGGACTTTAACTTGACGCTGCCCAGGCCCCGGATCAGCTGAGTTGCTCCTGAAGCTAATTTCTATGATATTCACTCTATGAAGCTGTAATTTGGTAAGTAGCCTCCTTAGGACTTTAACTTGACACTGCCCAGGCCCCGGATCAGCTGAGTTGCTCCTACAGCTAATTTCTATGCTATTCACTCTATGAAGCTGTAATTTGGTATGTGGGCACCTTGGGACTTTAACTTGACACTCTACGAAGCTGTAATTTGGTATGTAGGCTCCTTAGGACTTTAACATGACGCTGCCCAGGCCCCGGATCAGCTGAGTTGCTCCTACAGCTAATTTCTATGCTATTCACTCTATGAAGCTGTAATTTGGTATGTGGGCACCTTGGGACTTCAACTTGACACTCTACGAAGCTGTAATTTGGTATGTAGGCTCCTTAGGACTTTAACATGACGCTGCCCAGGCCCCGGATCAGCTGAGTTGCTCCTACAGCTAATTTCTATGCTATTCACTCTATGAAGCTGTAATTTGGTATGTGGGCACCTTGGGACTTTAACTTGACACTCTACGAAGCTGTAATTTGGTATGTGGCCTCCCTAGGACTTTAACTTGACGCTGCCCAGGCCCCGGATCAGCTGAGTTGCTCCTGAAGCTAATTTCTATGATATTCACTCTATGAAGCTGTAATTTGGTAAGTAGCCTCCTTAGGACTTTAACTTGACGCTGCCCAGGCCCCGGATCAGCTGAGTTGCTCCTGAAGCTAATTTCTATGATATTCACTCTATGAAGCTGTAATTTGGTAAGTAGCCTCCTTAGGACTTTAACTTGACACTGCCCAGGCCCCGGATCAGCTGAGTTGCTCCTACAGCTAATTTCTATGCTATTCACTCTATGAAGCTGTAATTTGGTATGTGGGCACCTTGGGACTTTAACTTGACACTCTACGAAGCTGTAATTTGGTATGTAGGCTCCTTAGGACTTTAACATGACGCTGCCCAGGCCCCGGATCAGCTGAGTTGCTCCTACAGCTAATTTCTATGCTATTCACTCTATGAAGCTGTAATTTGGTATGTGGGCACCTTGGGACTTTAACTTGACACTCTACGAAGCTGTAATTTGGTATGTAGGCTCCTTAGGACTTTAACATGACGCTGCCCAGGCCCCGGATCAGCTGAGTTGCTCCTACAGCTAATTTCTATGCTATTCACTCTATGAAGCTGTAATTTGGTATGTGGGCACCTTGGGACTTTAACTTGACACTCTACGAAGCTGTAATTTGGTATGTATAGGCTCCTTAGGACTTTAACTTGACGCTGCCCAGGCCCCGGATCAGCTGAGTTGGACCTAAAGCTAATTTCTATGATATTCACTCTATGAAGCTGTAATTTGGTAAGTAGCCTCCTTATGACTTTAACTTGAGACTGCCCAGGCCCCGGATCAGCTGAGTTGCTCCTACAGCTAATTTCTATGCTATTCACTCTATGAAGCTGTAATTTGGTATGTGGGCACCTTGGGACTTTAACTTGACACTCTACGAAGCTGTAATTTGGTATGTAGGCTCCTTAGGACTTTAACATGACGCTGCCCAGGCCCCGGATCAGCTGAGTTGCTCCTACAGCTAATTTCTATGCTATTCACTCTATGAAGCTGTAATTTGGTATGTGGGCACCTTGGGACTTTAACTTGACACTCTACGAAGCTGTAATTTGGTATGTATAGGCTCCTTAGGACTTTAACTTGACGCTGCCCAGGCCCCGGATCAGCTGAGTTGGACCTAAAGCTAATTTCTATGATATTCACTCTATGAAGCTGTAATTTGGTAAGTAGCCTCCTTAGGACTTTAACTTGACACTGCCCAGGCCCCGGATCAGCTGAGTTGCTCCTACAGCTAATTTCTATGCTATTCACTCTATGAAGCTGTAATTTGGTATGTGGGCACCTTGGGACTTTAACTTGACACTCTACGAAGCTGTAATTTGGTATGTAGGCTCCTTAGGACTTTAACATGACGCTGCCCAGGCCCCGGATCAGCTGAGTTGCTCCTACAGCTAATTTCTATGCTATTCACTCTATGAAGCTGTAATTTGGTATGTGGGCACCTTGGGACTTTAACTTGACACTCTACGAAGCTGTAATTTGGTATGTAGGCTCCTTAGGACTTTAACATGACGCTGCCCAGGCCCCGGATCAGCTGAGTTGCTCCTACAGCTAATTTCTATGCTATTCACTCTATGAAGCTGTAATTTGGTATGTGGGCACCTTGGGACTTTAACTTGACACTCTACGAAGCTGTAATTTGGTATGTATAGGCTCCTTAGGACTTTAACTTGACGCTGCCCAGGCCCCGGATCAGCTGAGTTGGACCTAAAGCTAATTTCTATGATATTCACTCTATGAAGCTGTAATTTGGTAAGTAGCCTCCTTATGACTTTAACTTGAGACTGCCCAGGCCCCGGATCAGCTGAGTTGCTCCTACAGCTAATTTCTATGCTATTCACTCTATGAAGCTGTAATTTGGTATGTGGGCACCTTGGGACTTTAACTTGACACTCTACGAAGCTGTAATTTGGTATGTAGGCTCCTTAGGACTTTAACTTGACGCTGCCCAGGCCCCGGATCAGCTGAGTTGGACCTAAAGCTAATTTCTATGATATTCACTCTATGAAGCTGTAATTTGGTAAGTAGCCTCCTTAGGAAATTTTGGCGAAACAAACGTTAATCTTTATTAAATGATCTAATTATAGAACCGTACACTGGGTCTACCGTCCGTTTTTTTTTTCCTGAGCGAATACATAGGTGTATTATTCACAGAATAATAAACCAAAATGCAATGTCCGTCCGCCGTATCACGTGTACCGGCTTCATTTTCGGTCTAAAAAAGTCGTTCTTTCGCACACATGCTCCATCTGGGCCCTGTTTGTGTCCCAAAACTTTGCAGCCCGATCGGAATATACCCAGGGGTGTAATGAGTGATAATGTGTATAAAAATAGGTACTTTTTGTATATTAGTAACATGAGCTTTTAAGATATATTTCCCCATGTTTTTGGGGACGAGAAGACCGAATATAAAGTCGATTTTGACCTGAGTGGAAAATTGAGTTCTACCATATGTTCAGCTCCCAAAATTGATTTTTTATGATTGAAAAACCTGGGAAATCGTCTGAAATCACCATCAATTTGTATAATAACACTGGAAAAAGTGTCAACAAGTGGACCAAGATGATTAAATGGCACTACCAATGATCAAAGATAATTTGAAAAAAATAATAAAAAGAAAAAAAAGGAGCGTCCTACCTAATATGTGTTTAATGGGCCAAAATTGATGGAAACCATCAGAAATAGCTATTTCAAGGACTTTGCAGCGTTTTTGGAATCTAGGCACCTTGAAACGGAAAAGAAAAAAAGTGTGAGGGGGTGTTATAAGAATTTTTTGCTGAGCGATTATTCACAGAATAATAAACCCAAACAATAAATGAACAGCCAACATTTCCGTAGGTATGTCCCATAGAATAATAAACCCATGTGATAAGGACTTCGCAGCGTTTTTGTGCGTGAACCTGCACCTATACTCTGATTTTTTTCCATTCCTCCCTTCCTACCTTGGCAATTATCGCCAGTTCCCCATTTGTGTATAAACAACCATTACATGCTGCTAAATCTACTATGTATCTCCGTTGCTAAACTGTAGAACCTCCCCCCTGGTAGAATAAATTATTGCGTATGTTTTGTAATTGAAGCCCAATTACCTAATAAATTTAATAAATAAATAAATTACTTATAAATTATGAGCTCTCCTACCGTTGGTTGGAGAGATGGATGTTTATTTAGTGGTACAGTGCAATAAACGCAGAGAATGGTTTGGTTCACTGGGGGGAGATGATGATGTTGCAGCCACTGGATCGGCCAGGTCAAAGTGTCAACTGGGATCAAAGGGCCCTTCAACACCTCAGCAACCTGCGAGCCGTGTCAGAGGTCGAGCTAGTCAACTGGTGAGATCACACCGGTCACACCGGTCGTGAGGACCGCCCGCAGCATCCACTGGTTTTCGTTCGTCTCTTGACCGTTTCTTTTGGTTTATTATTCTGTGAATAATACACCTATGTATTCGGTCAGCAAAAAATGGTACAAGTATGTTATAGCCCCGCCAATATCGATTGTATCGATTATCTCAAATACATCGATCCTTGTGGTATCGATGACGTGTATCAGACAAGACGGTGGGTGTACAAGAAGTTTAGTTCCCATTCCGCCGCTCGCATTGTCAAGCGATCTGGATGCTCGCTAGCGCTCGCATCTCAAAAAAGATAAACAATCCCAGAAACTATCCCGTGAATGAGCAGGTTGTTTGGGACTTCTGAATAGATGGTACAAGTATGTTATAGTCACTCTTATTTTTTGGTGTCCTTACAATGGTCTTCCCGTATTCATTTTGAAAGTTGATATCGGCACCCGGGATGTAGGCATCGGGACGCCATATTGAGCCGTCATCGATACCACAAGGATCGATGTATTTGAGATAATCGATACAATCGATATTGGCGGGGCTATAACATACTTGTACCCAAAAAATTTTTATAACACCCCCTCAAAATTTTTTGTTTTCCGTTTCAAGGTGCCTAGATTCAAAAAATGCAATGTCCGTCCGCCGTCCGCCGTACGCCGTACGCCGTCCGCCGTATCACGTGTACCGGCTTCATTTTCGGTCTAAAAAAGTCGTTCTTTCGCACACATGCTCCATTTGGGCCCTAGTTGTGTCCCGAAACTTTTCAGCCCGATCGGAATATACCCAGGGGTGTTATGAGTGAAAATGTGTGTAAAAATAGGTACTTTTTGCGTTTTAGCAACATGTTGGTAACATGAGCTTTTGAGGTATCGGTTTCCATGTTTTTTTGGTCGAGAAGACCGAATATGAAGTCGATTTTGACCAAAGAGGGGAAAATTGAGTTCTACCAAATGTTCAGCTCCCAAAATTGATTTTTTATGGGTGAAAACCCTGGGAAATCGTCTGAAATCACCATCTGTTTGTATAATAACCCTGGAAAAAGTGTCAACACGTGGATCAAGACGATTAAATGGCACTACCAATGATCAAAGATAGTTAAAAAAAAAACGTAGGTACCTAATTTGTGTTTCAAAATTAATGGAAACCATCAGAAATAGCTATTTCGATTATTACGCATGAAAGAAGCAATAAATGAACAGCCAACATTTCTGTAGCTATGTCCAATAGAATAATAAACCCATGTGACAAGGACTTTGCAGCGTTTTTGGTTGGTTCGCTATCTGGTAAAGTTATGAATCCACCGGCAGCTTCATCAATGGATTATTCGTTCTCTTTTGGTTTATTATTCTCTGAATAATAACACCTATGTATTCGCACGTTTCAAGGTGCGTAGATTCCGAAAATGCAATGTCCGTCCGCCGTGCCGTATCATCCATAATTATTTTGGTTTATTATTTTCAATAATGAACCATTGGAATCGAGCATGAAAAAAAAAGCTAACCCCCCCTCAAAATTTGATGGTTTACGTTTCAAGGCATGTAGAATCCAAAACTGCAATAAAAATATTTCTGTCTATCCGCCGTACTGGCCACTTTTCTTAGTTACCATGAAACAAAATTGATGAAATTCGGGTTATAGGTTCCGTTCAGCGTCTAGTTGGTCCTCGAAGCTCGAGTTACTGTCAGTCATCTTAAGGGGTTCAAAATAGGGGTTGACATTTTCAGAACGCCGTAGCTCGAAAACTTTATTAAACGTTATTAAATTTGTCTTGAGCTAAACAATTTTTTGAGACCACCCGGTGCATTGTACGTCCAGCCGTTCGTGTTCACCAAAAAGCTTCATCAACGCGATCGTGAATCAAACGGTATAAATCCGGCCCAGATAATCATCGCTAGGGAGCACCTGATTATAATCAAGGATGGCTGTATGAAGTCGAGTTGGTTGTTCTGCGTTATTATTTCATTTGATAAGTGACGGACTATTGGATATAGTTGGTAGGTACTTCTGAAACTTGAACAAACGTTGAAGTAGGTATTATTGATGGGTAAATTATTACACAATGGTAAATTATTTCACAACGGCAAATTATTACACTTCGGTACATTATTACACAACGGTTCATCAACCAAGAAGGGGCTGGATTTTGTTGATCGGACTTGAATAACCGTTGAAGTATTATGATGGGCAAGTTATTACACAACGGTTCATTATACTTGACCTCGAAGGTAGGTACTGACCACAGGTAACAGAACGCCGCAGACGGGCCAACTGCGGGCGGGGGGGTCTACGCAGAAAGGCCATCCATTCCACTCCATATCAACAATTTTCATTTGGAACTTCATTATTTGCGTTTCTTTTTGCCGTTCTAGTTACTGCTTGTCATCGACAGAATTATTTTATCAACATTTAACTCGTGATTTGGATAGGTACCTGGTAACGAGTACGGGGTTAGGTACTAATCTACGGAGGGTCTGCGATCTACATAATATGTATTGACTAGTACATATTATTTAGACGGGTTATCTATACAGAGAGCTGTGATCTGTAACAGAAGGGTATTCTGTAAGTACAAAATAATACACCGTTGTGCACGGATTAGCAGCGTTTTTAATATTACCATACTTTCCGGAGGAGTCTTCTTACACTAGCGGAAATAACCCTTTAGATTCAATACTTTATTTTAGGTCTAAAAAATTCGTTCTTTTCCACACATGCTCCATTTGGGCCCTAGTTGTGTCCCGGACCTTTGCAGCCCGATCGTAATATACCCAGGGGTGTTATGGGTGAGAAATGGGTGTGAAAATAGGGTTTTTTAATAACGTGAGTGGAGGGGGTGATGGAGTGTCCCGAAAATTGAGTGTCTGCTAATAGTCCCGGTGAGATTGTAGGAGTATCCCCGACCCGGCGGAGATGGCGTATCCCCGTAATGTCCAGTGGCATGAGGCAGCAGGAATAAACTTGATGTGAATGAAGTGTGGGGCCCCGTATCAATATTTCTACCTTACCAATCGGTTCTTCAGTTCGAATCAACACGAGTGACGAAACATATTGTGTATTTGTTGAACATTTTTATTTTTAGTGATGCTCTCGTGATACAGTGTGACGTATATGCAAAGTTGTCGTCCAACGTAGTACACACTCCATCAGCTAAAATTCGGAGGAAAAAAGATTGGTTATCACCATAGTGCACAGATTGATGCCCAAATTTACAGCCGGTTCCAGTTCATAAAAATAGTGAGTGGCAAGTTGTCCAATAGATTTACGAGAGAGAAATCTGATGCGACATCTTCTTCTGGCAAAAAAAGGTGGCAAGCCAAAAAGAAATGAAGGACTTGTTCTGATTTTATTTGTTATTGACTTGTTTGTTGATTCATATACATACATAATCATTTTTAATTTTATAATAATATATTACTTTGTAGGTAGACTATTGTTGTTGACAAACGCTTTTTGCTGATAATAAATAAATTTAACAACATTTGGGGACTTGGGATTTTCTGGTGATACTGCTACAAGCGGGGGGTACTCGTACATCAGTTCCCCATTCCATTTGAAACAAACGTATTTCATAGACGTTTTCTCCGTTTTCGGGAAAAAATCATGGACATGTTTTTGGACGCACGAATTGACAGTACCGCACATTCACATTCAACTTTTTTCCGTGAAAACGGAGAAAATTACGCTTACAATTTTTTTCTTTTTGGACGGATAAATTTGGGAATTGAAGAAAGGCTGACTCAGCTGATTAGGGAGGGTCCTCACCTCGTCATTCTTACAGAGTCCTACAGAGGCTTCATTTCGAATTTAATCCTTGCAGGCCAAACATGAATGAAATTAGCCTCACCGTTAATCTAGTAACTTAGTAATCGCCTTCAGTAAAGAGCTACATTCTAGGACATAAGGTGTAGGGAAACCGGTATTGTTATCGGTAGTGCGTTCACTTCTTGGTGTCGGTCGAAAATTTTAGATTGTTCCCCAGCCCGAAAATGTATCCATGAGAAAAAGTTTTTTTTTAGTAACATGAGTTTGTGAGATATCGTTTTCCATTTTTTTTAGGGCGAGGAGACCGAATATTAAGTCCATTTTGATCAAGATTGGAAAATTGAGGTTCTAACGAAGTTTCAGCCTTGAATTTACGTTAAATCTTGTACTAAAACCGCCGTTCTTCCGCACACAGTTTGGGTCCAAGTTGCGCTCGGAAACTCGGCAGCCCGATCGGCATACACCCAGTGGTGTTACGGGGGGGGGGGGGGGGGGTGGGGGGTGGTTGTAAAAACAGGGTTTTTCGAAGTTTTTCTGAGGTTTTAGTGAACATGAGCTTGTGAGGTATTGTTTTCCATGTTTCTTAGGGCAAGAAGACCAAATATGAAGGTGATTTTGACCAAAGAGTGAAGAATTGAGGTTGTATCAAGGTTCAGCTCCCAGAATTCTTTTTTTTTTTGGTGAGTCAGTAACCTGGGAAATGTCTGAAATTACCATAAATTTGTATATTAACCCTAGAAGTAGTATCAAAAGTTAAATCAAGACATTTGAATGGCACTATTTTTAGGGAATTTTCGAAGAAAAGGAAGCTATTGTTCTCGGTCCAAAATTTTTAAAACTCGAATTTCCGAAAGATTTTTATACCAAAATCCGTTTCAGACCATCCTGAATTCACTGCCGAAAGACACCAAAAATTATATGTATATATATATATATTTATATATATATTTATATATTTATATATTTATGGTGTAGAGAGATTTTATATATTTATATATATGTATGTGTCATTCCAGACGATAACTCTCGAAAGAATTGAGATAAAAAGTTCAAATTTGCACGAAAAATCTGTCTTGGCAATCGACAGGCTAAGTTCGAAGATGGGCAGAATCGGGTCACTCTAAGGGGGAGTTTTGGGGAGTTTTAGGGGGGGGGAAATTACCCATAAATTCCCAAAATGAAAAAGTCTGACAAGTGACACCTCATTTTAAAGGTTTTTGTACGCTGAACACGATGGTGAAATCAGAATTGCGATATCTCATTCCATTCTCAAACTGGAGCACTTTGAAGATGAAGGAACGTGGTGATTTCTTGAGATGTTCTTCCTGGTTCGTCTGCTCTAATCTGATAACGGAATGGGATATCGCAATTCTGACTTCACCATCGTGTTCAGCGTTGGAAAATCTACAAACCGAGGTGTTACTCGGCAAAAAATGGAACAAAAAATTTGTTACGTATCCAATACCTACAACTCTTCTGGTATTCAAAACATTTTTGATTTCCCCCTCCCCCCCTTCCACCCCAAATTTTACTTTGCGTAAAACTACTCCTGTTTTAATTTTGTATGGTATCAAGTTGGGAAAACATTGGCCGAAAATTAATTTTCAGAAAATTTTAGGCGGAGGAGGAAGATGCCGAAAACTTCGAAAATTCGCTCTTATAGCCATGCTGCATGACTGTGGTTTTTGTGTTTTTTGGGGGCCAAAATTGGTGGAAACCATCAAAAATAGCATTTTCAGTTATTGCAAATGAAAGAAACAATAAATGAACAGCACACATATCTTTAGGTACGCACAACAGAATAACAAACCCCTGTGACAAGAAATTTGCAGCGTTTTTGAGTAGAAGAACCTCACCGAAATATCGCACGTAATTTTAGGTACTAACCAATCCTGTTGGGCAATCCGCTCTCATATCCAGCATAGCTACTACCTACGAAGTTAGCGCAACCACAGATGAAGGTCATCAGCAGGAAACTGACTGCAACTTTTACCGTCGGAACGTCGGTATCCAGATTTTTCTTCCGTCAAGCAAGGACTTGCGCAGGGGAAACCTGCGTAGCAAACGCGTATCTCGGTAGAGCGACGCGACGCTCCAAGTCCAGCGTTTGTAGGATTAGCTTCTACGTTTGCGTGCATACCAGTATTGCACGTTCTGGACTTGGGGCGTGCTGAGAAATGGTTGCTCAATCTCTCTATTATTCGGATAAAACAGTCTACCAACTTGTGCTTACATCTGAATTGACAGCTCCTTGCTAGAACTGGAGGGAAGAGATCTTACTGATGTACGATGTTACGTGGTAAAATCGTGAGTGGAAGGGCAAACGGGCCTTGAAAACAGTATGTACTGTTATCTAACTAACTTCATGATGGCCCATACGAACGCGAGCTACTGCGGTGTAGAACCGCAGGGGACTTGCACCCGGCTTCCAGCTGAACAATAGGCCTGTTTTATATTAGCTTTATGAGGGTCCTGAACTTACCTACCACTTTCCACACACACACACACACACACACACACACGAATATCATTATTTTGATGAACAGTGCGTTGTGCAGGATGGTATTATTTGGTTGGTTATGTTGATAAATGACAGCGAAACTATTAGGCTTTGGCTGTTGACTGCTGGGTTCAGCAGTATAGTTCATATTAGTCTATCTAAGAAATTATCAGTAATTCATACCGACGTTGATACCATAGGTAAGAAGTAGGTACGACAAGTAGGAAGTACCTACCTATGGTAATAGGTACATATCACATTATAGTAGGTAATAAAGATAAATCTATTTCAAGATTACTGAAAAAGTCATACAATGAGGTAAGTAGATACATATATCTTTGCGGGGTTTGGAGTAGAAGTGGGATGTATGCTGATCCAAGACGAGTGCTGAATCCTCAATGACCCCAAGATACTTGTACTTGGTGACTTTTGTCGAGGTGAACACAATGATAGGAGATAGAATGAATTTTCAACTCGCCACTGTGGGGCACACCACCTGCTCTAATAAGTGTATTTTCTTATCAACATTCACTGTCACGAGCAGCCACCCATTGATACCGACCAAAAGCCTCTGCATCCCGTCAAAAACAGCTTGCGGGACCGGTCACCAGCACGGCAGTATCGTCAGCAAAGCGGAAAATATTATCTAAGGGCGGAATTTTCTTTCAATTTTCTAATAACAAAATTTGTTAATTTAATTTAATTTGTTAATCATTTAATAATGTTAGATAGAAGACAGATAGAATTCTTGAATCCGCCGCATATTTATAAAACTGTAATAATTGCCTGGCCGGCTCCAGTTTACGATTTAGGGCTTTCCTGGGGAAAGATCGAGGAAGCTCGAACACAGAAAATCGTGATCTACTCAAGCATCTATACAGGTAAAAAATAAACCAGTAGTTACGTAATAATTTACAGCGTTCAGAAATTCTGATGGTAGCTGAACAATAATTTTCAAAATATACCTAGCGTTCAGCTACCATCAGAATTTCTGAACGCTAGGTATATTTTGAAAATTATTTTCACCTAATTCGGTTGATTCGTTTGGCCGTGAACAACACGCTTGTAAACTTAACTCCAAAAAACGAAGACTATGTTATGGTGGTAGGTAATAAGTCAGATGTTGTTGACAGAAACCTGGCGATGGAGGTACAAAAGTTACCTTTTGTACATGTATGGGCTCTCGGGATAAAATTGAAGTAGTTGAACACCATAAATATATGTACCTATCCAGAATTTATGATAGATCAGGATCTGAATCGCGTTCTTAGTATAGACTAGGTACTGCAGTAATAAGTTCACCTACTTTTTTTACAATACAAGAAAAATTCTACCCAAGGAAAAATCGAATCTTGTTTACTACAGGCATGTGTCTGCCTGTTATGAAGTACGGAATTTTAGTCTGGGACGGTACCTATAATTCACATATTATCAATAAACTGTTTTCGACCACACGCAGGAGGTTTTTAATCCTGCAAAGGTCTTCAGTATTATTTGTAAGCTATATGTGACGGTTTTGCTTTTCTTTTATCGTAAACACCCACAGTCCTACACATGACAAGCAACACAAGAACTACCAAATTCGTTTTGTGACAGATGGAAACATTGCTCTCTCAGGCCTCGGCTAGATCTTACGACACAAATCCCAACACACATACATACATATCTGCATACTGCATATAATCCATAGAAATCTAAGTGAAAATATAAAATCCCCCAACAACTAGATGAGAACAAGATATAAAACTGAATTTTGTCGTGGATAGTTGCGACGAATCAATCGAAGAAAGGATTGATCCATCGCATCGGGGGAGCGGCTCGGTATCAAATCAAAACAAGTGAGGGAGGGGACTGCAAGTATCTCCGAGTCGCCTCAGCAGCCTAGTCAGTTTGCCACGTGGCTTCCCTCAATTAAAGACCTCCCCAGTTTCGCTGAAATCGGTTCATCCCAATACCGTTCATTTTTCGCATCGGATATCATCGCCGAACGAATCTCCTTGGGCCCGAAGATTGACCAACGCTGCAGCTGTCCGTGAGTGGGGGTTGCCGAACAGTTATATTTTTATTTTTATTCTTGGCCAAAATAGGTAGAAACAGAAGACATTAGTTTAATTTAAATAAAAGTTAAAAGGCAAACTAATTTGTATTTATTAATTTTGTTTGTTTTCCTATTTTCTCGCATTTTTGAGATATTGCCATAGCAGGACGTGGCAGAGTGGTAGCAGAGCAATCCATTATATCATTTATTCATAATTTTGATCTACGAGTAACTATTGTCTAAACTCCAACTATTGTATGTCATTATAGGTCCGTAGGCATTGTTGCATTCCCAGGATATAGTATCTAGCTCATATCATTCAATAGTATAGGTTGTTATCATCCCATGATGTCTTCCTTTTGTAATAGTTGTGAGGGGGAGTTTGAGCCGACTGCAGTAGTTGCAACATGCACGGGATGTGAGGCTAACTTCCATCCAGACTGCACGTCTGTTGGACTAACAAACTGGCAGAAAATGAATAGCCAGCGGAAAAGTAAGTGGAAGGGGATTTGTTGTAAAGACTCGTCTTCGATCGCGAGTCTGCGATCAGAATTGATTAAAATACACCAATTGCTTGCCCAACAAAACGAGGAAAAACAAAATCAGGATCTCGCAATTACACAATTACAGACAACGGTAGGGGAGTTACAACTGCAGCTAGCTGAGTTAACACGATCGGGGAACCCCATTGTCAATCAGCCCCTGCAATCAACACCACAACAGGACATATCTGCCAATATATCTAATTTAGGAGGGGATCCCTCTCATTTGACCCGTATGAAAATACCTCCTTATTTAGATTCGCGTATTGAGAAATTCCCAAAACTCAAAGCGGACGACCCAGATAGCGTCATAAATTTCTTGGAAGCACTGTACGACCTGAATTTAGTAGCACATGACTATTTTCCAGCAATTTTATATAGATTAGCAGCAACTAACGGTGGTCGAGTTTTGAGTCGATTGGTCAACGAATTGAAGGAGGATTTGCGGTGCGACACAATTATAAAAAAAGTTATTCAGGAATTGACAACGGTCAAGGTGAGGATGGAATTCCAAATCCGCACAATCCTACGCAACCAACGGGACGACGAGAGTTTCCGTGATTACGTTGATAGTGTTACTAAATTCGGAACGATATTAAATTCTCATACACCACCCGAACTAGTAGAATGTCTACTGAGTGGTGCAAATGAGCATACGCGATCCCGTTTTCATTTTCAGAACGAACCCCGCACCTTGACAGATCTGGAAAAGTTAATAGTAGAAGTGGAAAAGTTAGAAATAGCCGAGAAATGCGATCGTTCATTTTCGAAACAGCCATCGCCATCAGAAGGTTTCGCCGATGTCCGCCAGCGTTCATCCTTCAACTCTAATCAAACCGGCAATGACAACAACTATTATCGCAATAACACCACCTATCGGGGCCGCGGTTTTTATAAGGGAAACTATAGGGGGTCGTATCATAACCAATCAGACAGGCAAGGTACTGACAAACACCCCGATAAATCAGGTGGGAAGCGGTACAATAACAATTATCATCAGGAAAAAAAAACCCAGGACAACAATAGAGGTTCCCATAGCAATCGCGGGAACTCGAAGTTTTCACAGCGCAACCCCAACTGGAAAAAACAATTTCGGGAAAATTCAGCCACCAATCTTAACCTAATTCAAGAGTCAGGCTGTTGTCAAGGGGGGTGCTGCTCTCGAACGGGCCGGTCCAGCCCAGGAAGTACGAGTATTACGTCGAGCGGTAGGGAATCTAGGGAATCTTCACCTAAGGTTAACGATAAAAACACTACAAAATACAAAAAAAAACAAAAAAACCTGTAGTGCGGGATATGGTGTCCATATCCCGTGAACCGAAATCAAACCGGCAACATGCGAAACAAAATTTGAAGCCTATTTTAAGTAGAAGCGAATCATGCGTTTACATTCATGGAATTTACACCACGTGTCTGTTTGATACGGGGGCAAGTGTAAGCTGTGTATCTCAGAAGTTTTTCGAACGGGTCACTTTGCGATCTCGTATCCCTACGATCCCATGTGCCATTTCTATTATAGTCGGCAATTCTGGGCGCATAGCGGTGACGGAAAAGGTCGTACTTCCACTCAAGATGCATGGTTACCGTAAAATGGGGTGACTAAGTGCCTGGTGAGGTGACTACGTGCCACCCTGGAATCCATCACTTGGACGCACCCTACCGGTGTCAGAGATGAACTTGACCAGGTTCCGCATTTTTCTCTTCAGAAGAGGTTCTCCGGGGATACGCTAGAGTGCAGAACGTTCAATCCCGCGGTTGCTCGTTCGTGTTATCAGTCCATAGGTGTTTTCTGTGATATCACATTTTTTTGCGTTGCTGTCCTAGTTTTTGTTGGGCAAGTTCTCGTGGAGATCCCCGTGCGTTGGTAAGTTTCGTTTTCAATTGCACATGTATCCATCAAGCCCCCTTGCAAAGGATGTTTTCCAAAATGTCTTCTGAACAGAAATATGATGCAGTTCATCAGAGTAGTGCAAAACAGGGGTTGCTATGTGCCACCCATTTTTCAATGTGTCTTGTCGTTTTTTCTCAGCTATGCCGCGGAAGTATGTGAGGAGACTCGGTGCGAGGCCGTATAGGTACCATGTTTAAGAAGGTTTTAGAAGATATTTTAATAAACATATTTAATAGAAATGACTTCTGTTTGTCACCCAAATGAAAATCAGCTGGTTTGAAAAATTAGGTGTTTTTTAAGTCGTCTGAGAAATTCCTAGAATTTTTCATGTTAACGTGACTACATTTTTCCTGTATAGGAAATTTTCTCTAGTTTCAGAAAACGGGGCCGAAAATGGGCCAGAGTCAACTAGACAGGCGTGGAGACATCAAAATCGGAGTGGCACATAGTCACCCGACCCCATGGGGGTGGAAATATGCCACAAACCTGCATTTCTCCCACCACCCCTATCGACCCAAAAAAATTGTTTTAGTCATTATTCTATCGCTGAGATATTCAGCAACGTCCCCCGAAGATTTCAGCGCAATAGCTCAAGAATTGAGACCAGGATATTTAAAAAACCTCAAAACGTGGCACTTAGTCACCCCATTTTACGGTACTCTTGGAAACACGAGTTTTTAGTAGTACCTTCTTTACCATATACGGTTGTCATCGGGTATGATTTCTTGCTTGCCCATCAAATTACTATCAATCCAGCAGAGGGGACATATTTTTTCAATTTCGATTCCGATAATAGGCGATTCCGTTTGCAGGAATGTAATCCACAGTTGGTTAGCATGAAAGTGCCTCACGATGGATGCACTTTTTCGAACTTAATGGAAAATTATCCTGATGTTTTGACAGATAAATTAGGGAGAACTAATATCTTGGCACATGAAATAGTTTTGAAGCAAGGTCATTCATTTCATTGTAGAGCACCGAACTATCAAATTTCACCGCCGAAATTGGAGATATTAAGAGAAAAGATAGAGAAACTACTCGCAAATGGCTCGATTGAGCGTACGAACAGTCCTGCTACGTCTCCGTGTTTTCTTGTCCCTAAAAAGGGCACAGACGGAAAACCAAAGGACTACAGAGTAGTAGTCGACTACCGTAAATTAAATGCGCAAATAGAGTACTTGCAATATCCCCTACCTTCAATTGACAGCGCTTTCATGTACCTACACCACGCTAAATTTTACACGGTTTTCGACTTGAATTCCGCGTACAATCAAATCCCGATAAAAGAAGAAAGTAGAAGATTAACCGCTTTCCAAACCGTGTTAGGTACGTTCATGTGGACGGTGGTTCCTTTCGGATTGGCCACAGGTGGTCAAATTTTGAGTTCATTGATGGACATAATCCTCGGTGATATTAAGTATAAGTTTGTGCTGAATTACCAGGATGATATTTTGATTTTCTCACGGTCATTCGAGGAGCATGTCCATCATGTTGATGTAGTGTTATCGCGACTCCGAAAGGCAAAGTTAACCATTAACCCAGATAAGGTCCGTTTCGCGCAAAGAAACGTTGAATTCCTTGGTCACATTGTAGGCGACGGGCAGATAAAAATAAATCCCGATCGTATTCGAGACCTCTTAGCAATTCCGCGCCCTCGTACACCCAAACAAGTAAGCCAATTCATGGGCAGCGTAAATTTCTTTTCCAAATTTTTCCCCCGACTGGCAATATTAGCGCAGCCATTGAATGGTTTGCGGACAAAGGATAGTAACATGCTGTGGACAAGCGAATGTCAGCAGGCCTGGGAAAATATTAGGCAAATCATTACAACCCCGCCAATTTTAGCTACCCCAGATTTCAGTAAAAAATTCGTGCTCTACACCGACGGTAGTAAGGAAGGGGTGGCGGGGATTTTGTTACAGAAAGGAGGAGATGATAAATTGTACCCCATCGCGTTTACAAGTAAGAAGTTAAACAGTGCGCAAAAAAATTATTCAGCATATGAGCTGGAAACATACGCTGTTGTCCACTGCCTCGAAAAATATCGAGTTTATTTAGAATCAGTAAAATTCGACCTTTACACCGACCATAAGGCGCTCATTCACACGATGAATTTAGAATCCAATTCAGGAAGAGTCGCTCGTTGGGCTATCAAACTATTAGCATTCGATTTTGAAACCCATCATATCGAGGGTAAGCGTAACGCATTCGCGGACTACATGTCCAGAAATTTTCCGCAGACGGGCAGCACTCCACAACCCATCCTGGTAGGCACGATGCTGTCAGAACTCCCGGAGTTGTTTGTGGATTTGTTTCACAGTCAACGAGCGGATAGAACGTATGGTCCAATTATTGAGCAGTTGGAAAATAAGGAGGTTGTTCCAGGTTATCTCATCCGTAATAACAAATTATGGATTACATTAAAAGACGGCCGACAACGCATACCAATTCCTCCCTCTTTACGTCCCGTGATTTTCAGCTACTTCCACGAATCATTGTATGGTTGTCATTTAGGAATAGAAAAGACAATTGCGAAAATACGACCATATTTTTATTGGCCAGGTTTATACAATGACATTCGTACCAGAATCCATCAATGTTTAACTTGTAGTAAGGTTAAGTCAGACCAATCAGGAAGGAAAGGCCAACTTTCATCGCGTGTTTACACCTACCCGGGGGAGCGGCTTTTCGTCGACGTTGCCGGCGAATTGCCATCCTCCGGAACCGAGACCTATAAGTATATTTTAATTGCTGTGGACGCGTTCACGCGGTATACAATATTTGTACCATTGCGGAAAGCCACAACCGACAGTGTGGTTACGGCTCTGGAGACACACGTGTTTCAACACTTCGGTTATTGGAAAACGATATGTACAGACAATGCTTCCATTTTTGTTTCCAAGAAATTTGAGACGTTCCTTTTCAACAAAGGGATGAAGAGGACACCAATGATCCGCTTTTATCCCAACCCAAGTATCGCAGAGCGACAAATTAGGACCCTCAAAAATGCAATATCGTCGTATTATGCAGAAAATCAGACCAAGTGGGCCTCCTCCTTGAATTTCTTCCAACTGTGTGTTAATTCAGCTCAGCATTCCTCAACGGGCTTCTCTCCTAACAAGTTGTTTTTAGGCCGAGAGGTACAAACCCCTCTGCTACTTCGATGGGAATTAGATGACACTGGCAACGACTCCAGGCCTCTGTCCGAAGTGTGGAACGAAGCCCTGGTGAACTTGCAAAAAGCGCATAACAGATTGCAAAAAAACTATAACAAGACACACAAGATGGTTGAGTACAATGTAGATGACATGGTTTTGATTAAGACCTACATCTTATCTGATAAATTTAAAGGCATAAATAAAAAGTTAGCATATAAGTACTCAGATCCATACAAAGTAGTAAAACGAAGGTCTCCTGTGACATACACGTTGCAGAAGCTCGACACCCCACACGACATCAAAGACGCTCATATCAGTCAAATGAAGAAGTATAGGGCCCAACGCACGTAGTCTCAGTTATAGTTCGTTATTTCACATAATTAGTATCAGCAGTGAGCATTACAACTGTCCGGACCATGATGCTATCACAATCCAGTTAACTTACAGTTATACGAATAAAGTAGGCACGGCCAATTGAAGACAGAACTCAGAAGCAAGCGAATAAGGACCACGGAAGTCAGCGTTGGCTGGACCATCGACTCCAGGTATCACCGGGATTGCCCTCGGATCCTACCTACCCAGGACTCCGATGCGATACGTTTCGGACAACGGACTTCCACCAGCACAGTTCCGCCCACCATCGAAGCACGGCCTCCATTTCAGGACCACAACCAGTTCTCCCCACAGACATCACCTGGGACCACCAGTGCGACGACAACGCTAACAGATGGTTTCCAGCAAATCCGCCATGAGGATTTTCCTGGGGAGGGGGTAATGCGACGAATCAATCGAAGAAAGGATTGATCCATCGCATCGGGGGAGCGGCTCGGTATCAAATCAAAACAAGTGAGGGAGGGGACTGCAAGTATCTCCGAGTCGCCTCAGCAGCCTAGTCAGTTTGCCACGTGGCTTCCCTCAATTAAAGACCTCCCCAGTTTCGCTGAAATCGGTTCATCCCAATACCGTTCATTTTTCGCATCGGATATCATCGCCGAACGAATCTCCTTGGGCCCGAAGATTGACCAACGCTGCAGCTGTCCGTGAGTGGGGGTTGCCGAACAGTTATATTTTTATTTTTATTCTTGGCCAAAATAGGTAGAAACAGAAGACATTAGTTTAATTTAAATAAAAGTTAAAAGGCAAACTAATTTGTATTTATTAATTTTGTTTGTTTTCCTATTTTCTCGCATTTTTGAGATATTGCCATAGCAGGACGTGGCATAGTGCAAAAAGGCGTGAAAAGTTTTGATAACTAGATAAATATGATAATTATACTTTTATTAAGGATATTATGCTAGTGGTAATATTTATATTTCATATCGTAGGAATCATCATCATATCAGAACGTGAAGGAATTCAGCGACTCTGAGCTCGACGACACGGGCAAAGTCTGTCGAGCAGCATGCGACAGAAACTAGGAGGCTCTACTATCCCTATGTTGTACTAGCCTGACCGCTCGCTTCGCTCGCTATCCGAGATTCGCTGTACGCAGTATCGTGGAACCAACAAACGACGGAAAAATCGCATAGCCTACCGGGTATTTGTGCCCAATTTTATCAAAATCCGTCAAGCCATTCAGGAGTTGACCATGGTCGACCATATTTCCGCTATGGTCAGGGAATTTAAAATGTGCCTACGTTCAACTTGGGAGGCTACCGGATATTGGTGCCAAATTTGGTCGATATCCGTTGAGCAATTCGGGATTCGACCATGGAGGGGCCCATGGATGCGCTATGGTCGACCGCGGGGGTAGTCCGAAGGGTCGATCGTAGATAGAATTTCACGTAGATTACGAATACGCGATAAAAAATAGGGGTTACCATTTCAATTAACGAAGTTGACCATGGTCGACCATAGTTCCGCTATGGTGAGGGAATTAAAAATGCGACGTTGCACAACTTGGGAGCCTACTGGATATTCGTGCCAAATTTGGTCGATATCCGTCAAGCCATTCAGGAGTTGACCATGGTCGACCATAGTTCCGCTATGGTGAGGGAATTAAAAATGCGACGTTGCACAAATTGGGAGCCCACTGGATATTCATGCCAAATTTGGTCGATATCCGTTGAGCAATTCGGGATTCGACCATGGAGGGGCCCATGGATGCGCTATGGTCGACCGCGGGGGTAGTCCGAAGGGTCGATCGTACATAGAATTTCACGTAGATTACGAATACGCGATAAAAAATAGGGGTTGCCATTTCAATTAACGAAGTTGACCATGGTCGACCATAGTTCCGCTATGGTCAGGGAATTAAAAATGCGACGTTGCACAACTTGGGAGCCTACTGTATATTCGTGCCAAATTTGGTCGATATCCGTCAAGCCATTCAGGAGTTGACCATGGTCGACCATAGTTCCGCTATGGTCAGGGAATTAAAAATGCGACGTTGCACAACTTGGGAGCCTACTGGATATTCGTGCCAAATTTGGTCGATATCCGTCAAGCCATTCAGGAGTTGACCATGGTCGACCATAGTTCCGCTATGGTGAGGGAATTAAAAATGCGACGTTGCACAAATTGGGAGCCTACTGGATATTCATGCCAAATTTGGTCGATATCCGTTGAGCAATTCGGGATTCGACCATGGAGGGGCCCATGGATGCGCTATGGTCGACCGCGGGGGTAGTCCGAAGGGTCGATCGTAGATAGAATTTCACGTAGATTACGAATACGCGATAAAAAATAGGGGTTACCATTTCAATTAACGAAGTTGACCATGGTCGACCATAGTTCCGCTATGGTGAGGGAATTAAAAATGCGACGTTGCACAACTTGGGAGCCTACTGGATATTCGTGCCAAATTTGGTCGATATCCGTCGAGCCATTCAGGAGTTGACCATGGTCGACCATAGTTCCGCTATGGTGAGGGAATTAAAAATGCGACGTTGCACAAATTGGGAGCCTACTGGATATTCATGCCAAATTTGGTCGATATCCGTTGAGCAATTCGGGATTCGACCATGGAGGGGCCCATGGATGCGCTATGGTCGACCGCGGGGGTAGTCCGAAGGGTCGATCGTACATAGAATTTCACGTAGATTACGAATACGCGATAAAAAATAGGGGTTGCCATTTCAATTAACGAAGTTGACCATGGTCGACCATAGTTCCGCTATGGTCAGGGAATTAAAAATGCGACGTTGCACAACTTGGGAGCCTACTGTATATTCGTGCCAAATTTGGTCGATATCCGTCAAGCCATTCAGGAGTTGACCATGGTCGACCATAGTTCCGCTATGGTCAGGGAATTAAAAATGCGACGTTGCACAACTTGGGAGCCTACTGGATATTCGTGCCAAATTTGGTCGATATCCGTCAAGCCATTCAGGAGTTGACCATGGTCGACCATAGTTCCGCTATGGTCAGGGAATTAAAAATGCGACGTTGCACAACTTGGGAGCCTACTGGATATTCGTGCCAAATTTGGTCGATATCCGTCAAGCCATTCAGGAGTTGACCATGGTCGACCATATTTCCGCTATGGTCAGGGAATCAAAAATGCGCCTACGTTCAACTTGGGAGGCTACCGGATATTGGTGCCAAATTTGGTCGATATCCGTCGAGCCGTTCGGCCGTGAAAAGCAATTCGGGATTCGACCATGGAGGGGCCCATGGATGCGCTATGGTCGACCGCGGGGGTAGTCCGAAGGGTCGATCGTACATAGAATTTCACGTAGATTACGAATACGCGATAAAAAATAGGGGTTGCCATTTCAATTAACGAAGTTGACCATGGTCGACCATAGTTCCGCTATGGTCAGGGAATTAAAAATGCGACGTTGCACAACTTGGGAGCCTACTGGATATTCGTGCCAAATTTGGTCGATATCCGTCAAGCCATTCAGGAGTTGACCATGGTCGACCATAGTTCCGCTATGGTCAGGGAATTAAAAATGCGACGTTGCACAACTTGGGAGCCTACTGGATATTCGTGCCAAATTTGGTCGATATCCGTTGAGCAATTCGGGATTCGACCATGGAGGGGCCCATGGATGCGCTATGGTCGACCGGGGGAGTAGTCCGAAGGGTCGATCGTAGATAGAATTTCACGTAGATTACGAATACGCGATAAAAAATAGGGGTTGCCATTTCAATTAACGAAGTTGACCATGGTCGACCATATTTCCGCTATGGTCAGGGAATTAAAAATGCGACGTTGCACAACTTGGGAGCCTACTGGATATTCGTGCCAAATTTGGTCGATATCCGTCAAGCCATTCAGGAGTTGACCATGGTCGACCATAGTTCCGCTATGGTCAGGGAATTAAAAATGCGACGTTGCACAACTTGGGAGCCTACTGGATATTCGTGCCAAATTTGGTCGATATCCGTCAAGCCATTCAGGAGTTGACCATGGTCGACCATATTTCCGCTATGGTCAGGGAATCAAAAATGCGCCTACGTTCAACTTGGGAGGCTGCCGGATATTGGTGCCAAATTTGGTCGATATCCGTCGAGCCGTTCGGCCGTGAAAAGCAATTCGGGATTCGACCATGGAGGGGCCCATGGACGCGCTATGGTCGACCGCGGGGGTAGTCCGAAGGGTCGATCGTACATAGAATTTCACGTAGATTACGAATAGGCGATAAAAAATAGGGGTTACCGATCAAATAACGAAGTTGACCATGGTCGACCATAGTTCCGCTATGGTGAGGGAATTAAAAAAGCGACGTTGCACAACTTGGGAGCCTACTGGGTATTCGTGCCAAATTTGGTCGATATCCGTCGAGCCGTTTGGCCGTGCATAGAAGGACAGACGGACACACAGACAGAGATCCGTTTTTATAATATAGTAGGGATTTACGTACTCTTGTGCCTGTGAATATTCTATTATATTCGTCAACCTGGATCGCCGGTTGTCCACGATCGTATATTGTATTGATTCACACTCATGTTGACTACATAATTATTCATCTTTTATCATAATATCAGCATTCATCCGGTAATATCTTGTAACAACTGAACACATGTTTTGCCAATGTGACTAATGTCTAAATCTCAACTAACTCATTCCGTAAACTGTACCTAGCATTTTTCATAAAGTTCAACAGCGACTCGACAGAGTTCTTTGGCTATGGATATTCAAAAGGTTGGCTCCCTGTAGCTCCCCAGACGGAGCATGTTATCAGAATATAGCGACAGTAATCGATGTCGTGCAATCGAAATCGAAACCTAGGCTCCTGAAACCCCCCTAGGGTCCTGGGACCTAGTGTCGCCATGACAACCGAGAAAAGTGGCCCGTCCGTGCAAGCTCAGTCGAGTAAAAATGTTGTTTGCCATGCCCACTTTGGGCCACTGCTCCAGAATCTGATTTCAACCCCAAAACCGTTCATTTCACAAACAATTCGATCCCTTCGATTCAATTTTGGTTTATTATTTTCAATAATGAACCATTGGAATCGAGCATGAAAAAAAAAATTCTTACCCCCCCTCAAAATTTGATGGTTTACGTTTCAAGGTATGTAGAATCCGAAACTGCAATAAAAATATTTCTGTCTGTCCGCCGTACGCCGTACGGGCCAATTTTCTTAGTTACCATGAAAGAAAATTGATGAAATTCGGGTTATAGGTTCCGTTCGGCGTCTAGTTGGTCCTCGAAGCTCGACGTTACTGTGAGTCATCTCTAAGGGGTTCAAAATAGGGGTTGAAATTTTCAAAACGCCTATACCATTTTTTTACGTGAATATTTTTACGGTTTTAAATAGTTCTTGAACTTGCGAGTTTTTTAAGACCATCCGGAGCGTCGTACGTCCAGCCGTTCGTTCACAGTAAGGCCCCGAAGTTTGCACCGACAGGCATTTTCGACTCCAGTGTGAATGAAATTGTATACAATTCAAACCAAATCTCGTAACCAGAGACGCGCCCACAATAGGAAATTTGGCGGAGATGAAATCATTGCTAGGGATCACCTGATTATATTGGCGGAGTATGAAGTCGAGTTGGTTGTTCTGTGATATTATTTCATTTGAAAAATGATGGCACTTTTGGAGTTTGTTGGTAGGTAGTGAAACTTGAACAAACGTTGAAGTATTATTGATGGGTAAATTATTACTACGGTAAATCATTACTCAACGGTAAATTATTACAGAACGGTTCATTATACCATCTACGTAGAAGGGGCTGGAGTTTGTTGGTAGGTACTTTCGCAACTTTTTTCACTCCTCATCAACAATTTCTTTTCAGAACTTCATTATGTGTGTTTCTTTTTGTTAGGTACTGTTTGTCATCGGCAGAATTATTTTAGCAACATTTAACTCTTGATTTAGGTAGGTACCTAGTAACGTGTACGGGGTTAGGTACTAACCTACGGAGGGTCTGCGATCTACATTATATGTATAGAATAGTACATATCATAAATTATTTAGACGGGTTATCTATACATAGAGCTGTGATCTGTAACGGAAGGGTATTCTATACAAAATAATAAACCGTTGTGCAGGGATTTGCAGCGTTTTCATCTCGATACGAGATGCTTCTGATTTCTTTTCTCTGAATCACATTCGCTTTCTCTGTCAGTTTTCAATATTTTTGCGTCAAATTTTGCGCGTCTTGCGTTCAGTCCGGTTCCGATGACAGATTTGTATTTCTGGAACCTATGTGCGTTTTGTCCTGTTTGTTGTTTGTGGACTGATCGGCATCGACACACAGATAACTATCCAGCTTCTAGTCAATAGCTTCTCAATTCAAGATTCAAGCAGGTACCAGCCCACGGGTCATTGTTTTGTTGTATTTTAGTTTACTATATTTTTGTAACACATGGATTCGGTGGCTAATTGCAGTTGTAATTCTCGACGTTTTCGTACGACGGTAGAGTGTTGATTGAAAGAGATATTTAGCTTTGCTAAATATCACTGCTACCAGTAAATAAGGGAACGTCAGTAATATCAGTAAATAAGGGAAGGGTGTTGTTGCCTTGGGGTATTTTGTAGACATATCTGTTGGTTTTGTGTTCTGGTCTGGTGCACCACCCTTGTCAGACCCCACGCACCGCTACTGTCACCAACCGAACTAACCGACGTTGTAATGACCACATCTTTACGAAATTGATATGGGAAGTTAGGAGGTCAAAGATGAGTCTGTTTATCGCCCCTTTTGGACCCGGGGTCCACATTTCCATCCAAAAATCGTTTGTGTTCACAATCGATTGGATTGTTTCAATTCATCTTGTCATCTCGATACGAGATGCTTGTCCTTCGATCTGTCCTCCCCTAAAAATTCTTATCACTTTCGCCATTCTGTTCCTATGTTGAGTTTTCAATTTTCTGCTTACGTTTCGAATTTTGTATGTTCCCATTCGAGTTCCCGGGACGGATTTGGATTTGTGATGATTAAGTGCGTTGTGTCCTGTCTGTGGTCTTGTGGATTGATCGACGTCAACATACACAGATAAGTAGGTACCTAGCTTCTAGTCTGATTCTCCATCCAAGTAGGTACTGGCCGGCGGGTCATTACTTCGTTGTATTTTAGTCTAGTTCTAGTTGTTTTTAGTTGTTGTTTAGTTTATTTGCTTCTGTATTTTTGTACCACCATGAATTCGGTGGCTAACTTACAGTCGAAGTTTTCGACTTTTTCCTACGAGGATAGATAGAGTGATGATTAAATGTTTAGGAAGAGATAGGCCTTTGCTGAGTATTAGTCAGTATGAAGCTATAGAACTTTTAGCTTCTGGTAATCCCGGGTACTGGTCAGAACTATTGTGAACACAGTGCTTACATTCTGACTTGCTAAGAGCTGCGGTTGATTAAGGCTAAATGTCACGACGTTTTGGTGAGAATCTGTGATAAGAGATGGCAGCACCGTCGGGACCAAATTTTGTCTACTTCTCATTTGAGAACGGAGCGAGATATTTCAGTTCGGAAAACGGATTTCTCATCAATATTCATGTAGAATTCTGGGTAATTGGTTTAAAAAGTGTGCAAAATTTTTTTGCACACTGTTCCAAAAAATGTTTGTTCAAATTTTGAACATTTTCAAAAAGTGGCCTTATAGGCACTTGCATTGGACTCTAGAGAATACAAATCCGTTTTCAGAATTTGTCTAAATTGACCGTAGCCGTCGGATTCTCGTTTCCAGGATTTTGGGTACAAGGGTCAAGATCGAGAGCTTCTGCCTCCTTGTGGGGGTAGAGAGATCTTGGCCACCTCAGTCATTCCCACTTTTCAACTTCCCTGTCCTGACTCTGAATGAATAGTTCTCAAATGAGAAGTAGAATAAAATTGATTCATTTTGGTGCTGCCACGTGGTGGCGGATTTTGCAACTAAACTCGTTGCATTTAGCCTTAAAATCCACCCATTTCTCATAAGTAGACTCCACTGTTGGAAAACATGTACAGGTATTTTGTTGAAAAAGCTGTTAATTTGTGTTCCGGTTTGGTGGCCCACCATTTTCAGAGCCCACACACCGCTACTGCTAGCAAGTTATTAGGCTTGTCGAGTTCCGTTAACACAGGGTGCCCCTAACAGAAGTACCTGTAAGAGAAGTGCCACCGTAGTAATGCTTGTAGGTAGTGCACGAGTATTTATTTTCCACGATTCTTACGAAATTGCTGATTGTTGTTGTGCTGATTGCCTACGCTGATTGTTTAATGCGGTTGCCCTGATTAAGGGCGGAATTCATAGTCATAATTTGAGTCTGAGTGCGCCCTTAAGTTGATCGATAAGGGGAACCATGCACCCAGCGCGATTCATAGTTGTGATTTGAGGGCGCCCTGAGTACGCTTTCTAAGGGCCCACTCAATAGGTTTCATAAACCAAATATGGCGTTGAGTTGAGAGTCACCCTCAGCTCAATAGTGCAAAATCCTGAGTGATGGCGAGAGGTCACTTAAGTGCTTCCCACCTTGCATTCTGATGACAGCACGACGACTCGCGTTTATTCGGTGTTATTATTCATTATTAATTCGTTATTATTGTTATTGGTGATGTTGCTATTCTTTATATAATTGTTATTCGTGTAACCTTCAACTTAACAAAATGAACACGTTGAACTAATTCTGGAACCGCATTAGGGTGATAAGAAGAATGTACTTTTTTAGACTATAATGTACATATATTATAATAAAGAGTATCATTTTAAACAAAGGATATATAAATATCGTCGTCACATCACTTTTTTAGTTTATTATTTTCAATAATGAACCACTGGAATCGAGCATGAAAAAATCCTCAAAATTTGATGGTTTACCTTTCAAAGTATGTAGAATCCGAAAATGCAATAAAAATACTTCTGTCTGTCCTTACTGTCAGTCATCTCTAATGGGTTCAAAATAGGGTTTGAAATTTTCAGAACGCCTATACCTTTTTTTTTACGTGAATCTTTTTACGGTTTTAAATAGTTCTTGAACTTACGAGTTTTTTAAGACCACCCGGAGCATCGTACATCCAGCCGTTCGTTCACAGTAAGGCCCCGAAATTTGCACCGACAGGCATTTTCGACAGCAGGGTGAATGAAATTATATACCTACATTTAGCCCGAATCTCGTCACCAGGGATAAAATCATTGCTAGGGATCACCTGATTATAATCGCGGAGTATGAAGTCGAGTTGGTTGTTCTGTGATATTATTTCATATGAAAAATGATGGCTCTTTTGGAGTTTGTTGATAGGTAGTGAAACTTGAACAAACGTTGAAGTATTATTGATGGGTAAATTACTATTACACAGTGGTAAATCATTACTCAACAGTAAATTATTACACAACGGTTCTTATACCATCTACGTAGAAGGGGCTGGAGTTTGTTGGTAGTTACGTTTGCAACTTTCTTCAATACTCATCAACAATTTCCCTTCAGAACTTCATTATTTGCGTTTCTTTTTGCCATTTTAGTTACTGTTTGTCATAGACACAATTATTTTAGCAACATTTAACTCGTAATTTAGGTAGGTAGGTACCTAGTAACGCGTAAGGGGGTTAGGCACTAACCTACGGAGGGTCTGCGATCTACATAATATGTATATAATAGTACATATTATATAGACGGGTTATCTATGCGGAGAGCTGTGAGCTGTACAAAATAATAAACCGTTGTGCAGGGATTTGCAGCGTTTTTATTTTCTATAATGTCTTTCTGTGCTATCACCAGCAGCCTAACCCGTACCTTCTCCTCCTTCCCGAAATTCACTATTTTCTTTACCATCTCGAAACGGAATGACAAACGACAAAGAACTAATATAAGCAAAGAACAAAGAACCTTTCACAACTGTTACAGGGACAGTGGGGCATGTGAGTGGGAATTTTCCCGTCCCTTTCCTACACAGTTGAAACTTCCCCTCAACGTGCGATCAGGGCTACCAACTTAAGGGGAAAACGAATTGAGCATTCCCTGAGTGGACACTCCCACTCACGTAATCTGAGGGTGCCCCTAAGTGCTGAGTGAACCACTGCCCTCAACTATGAATACGGACTGCCGAGTGGAGGGTCACCCTCCATTTAGACGAGTGTGAGCGTGTACTCACACTTAGGCCTTGTCTATGAATTCCGCCCTAAGAGAATCCCGTACCAACGATTACTTGGCAGCCTATTGTACCTGCCAGTTGGCACAAAACCTGACATATGTAGCATATATATGCAGTTAATTTCTTCAGCGAAGACAACAACTGCTACGGCAAAACTTACTGGCTGCTCGATATTTCGTCAAAGTCGGAATTGAGACGTTCTTCCTTAACGAGGCAGAACTAACTTGTAGGTACATATCAATAAATAGGTAAAAATTACCTATAAAAAAAAATCCAAAACAACCATCTTTATTCAAATTAAATAATACCATGGAGCAACAACCTCAATTTCATAAAGCCATGCGTGATATAATCAGCTCTTCCCTATTAACGATATCTGGGCAGGAATTTTGTGTACCGTATGATTGACACTCATGTTGATGAAGCTTTTCGCTTCGAAATTCAGGGTCTTAAACTACTGGAAACACACAAAGAATAGAGTATATTAGTCCGTGTACTGCTCTGTGAACGAACGGTTGGACGTGAAGTGCTCCGGGGTGGTCTCCAAATATCCTAAAATTCGGAATCAAATTGGAATCATCATAAAAACCATACCCTTCTATTGAAGTGTTAGAACTACGGCATTTTGATAATGTCAGCCCCTATTTTTCACTGTTACTGCCAGTAACGCCGAGCTTCGCGGACTTACTATACCTCAAATGGAGCCTACAAACCAAATTTCATTAATTTCGATTCATGGTACCTTACTAAGGAAAGTGCGAAGTAGGTAAGGGCGCGGCGTAAGACCAAAATGTTTTCAATTCATTTTCGGATTCTAGATGTATAAAACCTTTTTCCAAGTGAATTAAACCTTTTGCCAAATGAATTAAACCTTTTACCTTTTCAGTTACACCTCATGTGGCAAAATTGCGATGTGGAAAGAAAGAGCACGTCATAAACTGGTAGAAATCTACATCCATCTTTTCACATGAGGTTTAACTGAAAGTAAAAGGTTTAATTCTTTTGGCAAAAAAAAAAACTCAGCTCATTTGGTGAAAGGTTTTATTCATCTGGCATAAGGTTTAATTAAAAATGCTAATCCTGTAGGACCATCCAGGGGTGAATGGCTCTTTTCGATCGATTTTCGGGTATTAGTAGATAATATTACTTTGGAATAAAAACTCTTGAAATAAATTAAGTATACTTGGATACTCCTTATTATGTAATTAATGCACGATGCCCCCTCTCCGGTTTTAGCGTTCAACCTCGACTTTCTTTTCCCATCACATCATAAATCTTTTCGCGTCAGCTCTCCCAGGGGATGTTGCAGTGTTGATGAAAAAGTGGTGGAGGAGAACGGATATTGTAATATTTTAAGAAAAGGGTGTTTTTTTAATATATATTTTTTTGTTGGCCTTGTTGGCAAAAATGTCGCCTGGGGCAGATAAGTACGGGTGGAGGGGGGGGGGGGGCTCATGAAATCGCCATTAGACTTCCGAAGGCCAAGCTGTCGGAAAGGTTTTTCACCGGACGTGCCCGATTTTCATTCCGCTCAAAACCATTTTCCTCCTTCCAACCAGTTCGGTTCTCCTTAATTACCGCTCGTTAATGCTCCTTCTTGCCCTCCTGGAGCGCTGCTGCTGATGAGCCTCCGCTGCTGATGAGGCTTCCTATCCTTATTAATTATTGGCAACGGGCCTCCTCTTCCTTCCTCCGAGCCCAAAGTCCCCCAACAACTATCCAAGACAGATTAGGGCCGGACCTTAGCCACCCTAGAACCCCCCCTCCCCCCCTCCCGCTCACGCAACCAACTCGACTAGCGCACTAATAACATTTTAATGGATCCCAGGTGCTGTCGCCTCTTTACAGGAGATCCCGAAACTTGTTGTTGATCCGCCTACGCCCTGAATAAACAATTTGTATGCACCCTTAAAGTGTAGTCGCACACCCATGCTTCCCCGCACTCCGTGCACTGCTCCCCTCACCTTCCATCCGCCTCACTCATCTCTGAACATACAAATCAGGCCTCCCCTAAATTCAACCAGATTCCCTTCGGACTTAGCAAACATCCAATAACACAGGATTTAAACATAATTTATTTTACTGAGAAGTTTGTTCTTTGTACAGAAAACTTGTATAAGTGGCTACCTACTGTGAGTGCATCGCAACTACACCTAACACCTATGTAACGTGTGAGAATAAATACCACCATGTTTGTTGTAGGTGCATTGACAACGACACTGCAAGCACCTGAACGAGGGAAGGCAGTAGTAATGAGCCAAATTTAATAGGGGTATTCATGGATTTCTCGACTACCTACCTATGTTAAAAATATTTTGATGGTTCGGTTCTGAGGTAAGTAGGAGTTTCGGAAAAGAGAAGGTAAGGTTGAATGAGGAGGTGAGAGAGGAATGCGAGATCGTATCCGCGCGGTTTTCACCTCCTTGGATGTGTCTGTAGGACGGGAAAATATCCACCAGGTTTTCACCTCGTTGGATATTGGGATAGGAGAATATCCGCGCGGTTTTCACCACATTGGATATCGGAAAAAGACTCGTCCGGTTTTCAACACGTTGAGTGTTTGGAAGGAGGTTCTCGTCTCTCGTCCAGTTTTCACCACGTTGAGAATGTAGGGTTCAGGAGAAGGGTAAGTTGATGAAGAGGATGTAAGTTAGAGAAGGCTCTGGTTCGAGAGAAGTTGGATGAATGCCGAGCTGGGCTATTCCGGCGCCTTATAAAGGCGCCTCTACCCTCCCCTGGTTCCCCAACAGCCGTTGGGAGCTGTTGGAGGGAGAGCTACCTGGGCCTCGCCCCTTTTGCCGGGCAGCTCGACTTCTCCTACGTTTTATTGGTAATAATCTTAGAATATTTACAGGAGTGGTATATATCGTAAGGGTACAACAGCAAATATGTTAATACGAAAACGCCATAAACGGTTGGAATCATGATGATCCCTGTATTTAACTCTGCTAAGCTAAACTTCGTAAACCAGCTGATTTGGTGATAACAGGTGTGAAGAAAAAGAAGGTAGGTACCTGAGAGGCAGATATGGACTGACAGTACAAACAACAACAAGAAGGTAGGCACTCAACTCGCAGGTTATATGCTGTTTTTTTTTTAGCAGGTAGGTACGTGAGTATTATATTATATTATCTACTTTTCTTCGTCTGCGTTGTTGAGTTGTCGAATGAAACAATGCCGAAGTCGCAAAGCGCAATGCATTGATTAAAACTCTTGAGGAAATTCAGAGGAATCACGGCATAATGGAATCAGCTGTTGACTGTTCGCCATTCTGTATGCTTACGGCATTTAAAATGGTTTCGATTCGACGTTTAACACACTCCAGACTCTGTTATCGTTAAAATCATAACGTATCTTCGAGAAGAGTCGTTTTTTTCAACAGGTTTTCTGGAAGTTTAACACATTTGGCTCATTTTGGCGTCGTAAACTTCCCGACCACGAATACCTACCCCTATAATGAGGGTAAACAGTTGCTACGCGGTATTCTGTCAATTCGGAGGTTTTTTGGGTTTTCCGCCAAATATCGAACAATTATGTATATATTCCCCAGTATTCGGTCAAACCAAATTAATCGGCAATATGAAGTGTGCTTTGAAGAGAAGAAAAAACGCTGCAAATCCCTGCACAACGGTTTATTATTTTGTATAGAATACCCTTCTGTTACAGATCACAGCTCTATGTATAGATAACCCGACTATATAATATGATATGTACTATTCTATACATATTATGTAGATCGCAGACCCTCCGTAGGTTGGTACCTAACCCCGTACTCGTTACTAGGTACCTACCTAAATCTCGAGTTAAATGTTGCTAAAATAATTCTGCCGATGACAAACAGTACCTAACAAAAAGAAACTCACATAATGAAGTTCTGAAAAGAAATTGTTGATGAGGAGTGAAAAAAGTTGCGAAAGTACCTACCAACAAACTCCAGCCCCTTCTACGTAGATGGTATAATGAACCGTTGTGTAATAATTTACCGTTGAGTGAAATAATATCACAGAACAACCAACTCGACTTCATACTCCGCCAATATAATCAGGTGATCCCTAGCAATGATTCTATCTCCGCCAAATTTCCTATTGTGGGCGCGTCTCTGGTTACGAGATTTGGTTTGAATTGTAATTAGGGATGGGCGTTAAAAGCTACTTTTACGTAACGTTACGTTTCGTTCGTTACAAAAAATTAGCTGTTATTTTAATCTGCTACAAATAGCAGAAAAAAAATCCAACGTTTTTCCCCCCATTGTTTTGTTTAGTTGCCTATGCGAAACGATCGTTTTTTTAAATTCTGAAGCAGTATAATTTAATCTGCTACAAATAGCAGAAAAAAAATCCAACGTTTTTCCCCCCATTGTTTTGTTTCGTTACCTATGCGAAACGATCGTTTTTTTTAAAATGTTGAAGCAGTATAATTTTCCGTTGTTTTTGTTACAATACACCACTCTTTCACGAACAAGTCTCGTTGATGGACTTATACCTACTTACCTTTATCCACCAGAGATTTTTTTCACCTATCATTCTTTAGCCAATTTTAATTTCAAGTATTATCTGAATTTTATTCTACTTTTTCTCAAATACCTACCTACTAAGTATTATGTAAGTAACGTACCTACGTTACACAAGGACATACAAATTGTGCTATGCTACCCATTAGGAAAATAAGCGTTTTATTAACCACCTATTTATTCTGATTTGAATAGCGCTAATGCTGGTTCTCTCTCTAAATGGTGAGGAATTACCTTAGTTTATTATTTGTGTAGCTACTTCTGTTTACAGCATTTTTTTCCTTAAAAATCAGAAACTTTATGGAATTCAACAGAAATTCAGCGTCATGACCTGAGTCTGTGATACGTAAATAACCCTATTGGCATTTCCATAGCACCTATTTATTATGGCTGATTTCCTCAATAGGTACGTATACCTACATTGATTTGTTGACCCCATTTCAAGATATTTCCATCCACAATCCACAAAATTGAAGAAATTATAGAGGAAAATACAGGTAGCAAGACAATAAAAACAAATAGAAATTTTCAAATTAAGGACAGGTAACAGACAAAATGTTTAATTTGTATAATTTATTTCTGTCTTCGTGAAAGGAATGTTCAATAAGGTGACTAGATTAGAATTAAAATACGTTAAAAAAATTCAAAGTATGAAACTGCATAATTTATTACTGGATAAAATCGGAACTTTCAAAATGTAACGGGCAACATCTTCAGTTTGTACAATTTCAGTCTGCTCGAATCATCAAAATGGGAACCTAATTAAAAGTTGTACGAACTGCTGTACTTACCTAGATAATTATAAAAATGGAATGAATACAAATATGGGGAAAATTAACTTCCAAGAAGTAGGTATTAGAACTAATAAAATTATTATTATTTTGTGTTACTTGATACAATTTTGAGCTGGAACTTCCAAATTAAAACAGACAACATAATTCAATTTTGTAGAATTGCAGTCTTCGCTCAAACCATCTAAATAGCAGTAACCAACCAAGAAGAAAAAAGTCGAGCGCACACAGTTTCAACAGCCACACCCATCTTGCATCTTCATTAAAATCGTCCAAGTTGAACAATGGAGTAACACATAGAACACACGTCGAAATTCTAAATGAAGTGTAACGAAAGCCTCCGAGTAAAACACAAATGTAGCAGTAGCAGAATAGCGGAATAGAAACGTACGTGCAGAAAATAGCAGAAAAAGTCAGTGATGCCAAGCCTGAACAAATAAAATTACGGTAGATCGGGACAAAAAAATTGGATTTTGGATTGTGAATAACCCGTATTCGTACCACATTTAAAATCTGTAGGTCTACGGAAAAAATTGTCGACTCAGCAACCTTGGCAACAGACGGTAGCGTTTTACTTCGATGTCCGTCACTCAGGGAAATTTGACATGGACAGACAAACGGGTCAGACGCGTCATTCGGTTCATAGATATTTTAGTAGCAAAATATAAAAACATGTTCGGTCATTTCGTTTTTTTAACAGCTATTTTATGGATTGAGTAACGAAGATTTCGTTATTTTCGAATAGCATGTTATTTGTAACTGCTACTCGTTATTTGACCCATCCCTAAATTGTATACAATTTCATTCACACTGGAGTCGAAAATGCCTGTCGGTGCAAACTTCGGGGCCTTACTGTGAACGAACGGCAGGACGTACGATGCTCCGGATGGTCTTAAAAAACTCGCAAGTTCAAGAACTATTTAAAACCGTAAAAATATTCACGTAAAAAAATGGTATAGGCGTTTTGAAAATTTCAACCCCTATTTTGAACCCCTTAGAGATGACTCACAGTAACGTCGAGCTTCGAGGACCAACTAGACGCCGAACGGAACCTATAACCCGAATTTCATCAATTTTTTTTCATGGTAACTAAGAAAAGTGGCCCGTACGGCGTACGGCGTACGGCGGACAGACAGAAATATTTTTATTGCAGTTTTGGATTCTACATACCTTGAAACGTAAACCATCAAATTTTGAGGGGGGGTAAGAATTTTTTTTTTCATGCTCGATTCCAATGGTTCATTATTGAAAATAATAAACCAAAACTGGAAAATTATAGAGTCGTAATTGAAATGCCATAAATAAAGAAGGAAAGTTCCAGACAAGCAGCATTTTACCATATGAGCTGGCTAGAACGTCCTGTATATCCCCGTTTGGGATAAAAGTTCGCAGCGTCTCTGGTTCTCGTCTCGGGCGGGCAACAGTACATGCTTTGAGAAGCTTGCATGTGCTTATCCAACCAGCGATTAGCTCTTCACCTCTGATAATAATCGTGTGAAGCCTACAGGGGCTAAAAGATTGAAATTAACGTTCAAGTAAAAAGTTCATCTCGGTATTCTATAACCCTGGGATGGAAGTTAAATCCAGGACGGCTGGTCCCTGACATCCGAGTACGGCTTGAGCGGAAACATTGAGTAGTGAACTACTTGGTCACTCAGTTCTTTTCAGGGCACGGGTTATTCTATAGCTACCTGCACAGGATGGGAAAGGTAAGTGTTCCTACATGCCGTAGCTGTCAGGAGGAAAATGATGTGCATCATACATTCTTCACGTGTACGCAGTGGACAGCAGAACGCGTACAGGTTGCATACAGGAAGAATTGGGAGTTTCAGCAGCCAGCTTGACACCAGAAACGGTGGTCGCCATGATGCTACAAAGCGAGCAGCATCGGAATCACTTGGCGGAATTTGTAGAAAAGATCCTGAAGTAGAAGATTTTTTTTTTTTCTAAGCGTTTATTTTTATATAACAACTAGTTACACAATGTAGTTTTACAAGTAACTATCTATTTATTTACTTCAACTATCTTTACGCATTGTTTTTATGGTGAATGTTCACAAGCAGGCACCACACTAATTTTTTACGTTACAACGTCAGCATCCGAGATCCAGGGGTTTGGTTCTTTTCAGACGCCGAACTTGTTGCGAATTGTCCAGTAGCTGAAGAGCTTCTATATTTGAGTGCACGTGAAGTCGGTTCTCGTGACGTCGTGCTGTTTTTTTAACGACATCTATGACGCTCTCCACGCGTAAGTCTCTGTGGAGGTCGTCGTTTCTAATGTACCAGGGAGCATTTACAATGCTTCTGAGCACTTTATTCTGAAATGTTTGAATTATTTTCACATTTGTTTTGGCTGTACAGCCCCATCATAGCTGAATTCCATAGGACCAAATCGGCAACAATACTGTGTTATACAGTACTTTATTGTGGGTGCTGAGTTGAGAGTATCGGCCCATCAGCCAATATAATTTTCTGTATTTAATTGAGAGCTCTTTCTGTTTCTTCTTGACATGCTCTTTCCACTTAAGCTTCGCATCTAGAGTCATCCCTAGATATTTTGCTGAGTTAGCATACGGAATGGTGTTGTGATTGATCTCCAATGGAATATTTAGTATGGTTTTGTACGTGAAGTTGACATGTGTTGATTTTGTTTCATTCAGTTTTAGTCTCCATTTCTTCGTCCATTTATCAACTGCAATTGTAGCTTACTGAAGTTTTTTTGTCGACTCTTCTACCGAATCTGCAACGGCTAAGATTGCTGTGTCATCCGCGAAGGTAGCTATGCATGTACCATTAGTGACTGGGACGTCACATGTGTACATTAAATAAAGCAGAGGTCCCAGGACGCTCCCCTGTGGAACCCCTCTTTCAATTTTTTCCAGTTGAGAATATTCATCTTCTATTTTTACTCTGAAGTATCTGTTATCAAGGTAGGATTCAAGTAATTGACATTATTGCTGTGGGAGCAATCCTTGTAATTTATTAATCAGCCCTTCGTGCCAAACCTTATCAAAAGCTTGTGACACATCAATAAAAACCGCGCTGCATACTTTTTTGTTCTCTAACGCTCTCTCAATCTTATCCGTTATCCTATGAACTTGTTCAATGGTGGAATGTTTTGCTCTGAAACCAAACTGATGAGGAGGGATAAGGTTCCTGTCTTCTATAATCCAAATGAGTCTCTTCTTGAGGAGCTTCTCAAACAGTTTTGAGAGAACTGGAAGTAGGGAGATAGGTCTGTACGACTTGACATCTGTTGGCTCTTTACCTGGTTTCAGTACCAAGATGACCTCAGCAATCTTCCAGGGAAGTGGGACATGTTTCAGCCGAAAAGCAGCATTTATCAAATATAAAAGCTTCCGAAGGCCTATTTCCGGTAATTCTTTGATAACTTGACCAGTAATAAGATCGTAACCTGGTGCTTTTTTTGTTTTCAGTTCATGTTTAACGCATTCAGTAAGTTCCTGAAGCTTTACAGGTTTGATAGCTATGGTGTCCGCCCTAGTACTATGAGCAAGGTATTCTTCACTCGATTGCTGTGGTAAAGGAGAGAATGTTTGGGAGAGGTGATTCGCAAATAATATTGCTTTCTCTTTTGCACTTTTGGCCCATTTGCCACAGTTCGTTCGTATAGGAGAGATCGGTATTTTAGGTTTTCTCAGTCCTTTAGATGCTCTGTATAAAGAGTAATCTGTGGATTGTTCCGCAGACAGATTTAGAATATTTCTAGCAAGTGTTTCTTGTTCTATTTCTTTGATTACAGAACTTAATTTCTTGGTAAGTCGATTTAGTTCAGCCTTGTCTCCAGGAAATCGAGAGATGTGCCATCTTTTTCTTGCCTTGCGCTTTTTCCTTAGTAGTTCCCGTACCACTACAGGGTAGATGTTACTACTAGGTTGAGAGATTCTATCAGTTGCATGTGTAGAGCGCCACGCTGCTTCTTGTATTAGATCAGTGAACTCCTCCACTTCTCTATCTAGTTGATCTGTTGTCCTCAGTGGCGTTTCCAACCTTATGCGTGTAGAGATATGTGCCCTGAATTCATCCCATTGGGTATTTTTGTTGACAAGTCGGGGCGCTTGTTCTATTTTTATGGCAGTACCACTTAGCGTTAGGATAATGGCTGAGTGATCTCCTGATAGGTCATTACTTTCGTTAACTTGAGCATAGTTACCAGAGATACCCTTAAGAATGAAGAAATCGATTATATCGGGTTGTTTGTTCACATCTGTTGGCCAGTATGTTGGCTTACCAGAGGACATGAATTCGCAGTGGTACTCATGGCCGGCAGAATAAAGCTCGCGACCTTTTGTTGTAGTGAGCCTCGATCCCCAGAAGGTGTGTTTTGCATTAAAATCACCCCCAACGATAAAACTGGCTCCTAGCTGGGTGAAGAGATTTGTGTAATCAGCTTTCTTCAAAATATGTTTTGGTGGACTGTAAATGGATGAAATGTTACAATCTTTTCCTTTAAATTGGATATTAACTGAGACAACTTGCATTGTTTCCTGTTCTATCTTAAAGTTTTCATGATGTTTGATTGAACATTATTTTATTATCACTGCTGAACCGCCCCTAGCTTTATTATTAGGGTGTAATGCGTGGTATAGAGAGTATCCCTTGATTCGTAAGTACGTTTGCTTCGTGAAATGAGTTTCTGATATTAGACATATGTCAATTTTGTTCGTGTCAAGGAATGCTTCAAGTTCAGGGACATGATTCATGAGTCCATTGGCATTCCAGGTTGCAATACGGAAGGTTTGACGTTCCATAACGTGTGTAGGTTAACGCTGTTTAGATAAGCTTTTTTCTATCTTTTCCATTCGCGCCAACATAGCATTATTTGTGTCATTTTGCCTTTCCATGAATTTGATTAGTTTCCCAAGAGTTCCCTCTACAGTTGGTGTCTTATTAGAAGTACTCTCCGCTTCCTGTCGTTTCCCTGCTACAACACTTGCATAAGACACCGAGGGTCTCCTAGTCTGGGCAGCCTTCATGTTGCTAGGTTTTGTTGGCTGCTGGGACCTCCTGTTTGGGTTCCTAGATTGGTTTCTAATTTTCTGGAGCTCCTTTGCAATTTCGCAGCCTCTGTAATTAGCTGGGTGGTGTTTGCCACAGTTTACACATTTTGGAGGGGTGTCCGGGGGCAACTTACAATCGCTGGATTCGTGTTTTCCTGCACATTTGACACAACGTGGCTCTTTTTCACAGAAGGATTTTGTGTGTAGATAACCTTGACATTTTTTGCACTGTGGTATTTGGCGTCCTGATTTCCTGAGGGGTTCAATACGTACCACCAGATTTATTATGGTTTTAATATTGTAAATTTTGTCCAAGTTTTCCGAGTTGTCAAACGCCAGCATGAATAGTGGAAGATCAAGCATAGCCGTAGTTTTAACATCCTGATCCCCATTTCTGACTCGCTTTTTTAGATTTACTGCGTCTAGGACTTTGAATCCCTGCTTTTCAAGATCACTCTTTATTTCCTCCGTCAGGCATGTTGGGTGTAGACCTCTAGCTACCACTTTGATGGCCCGTGTGTTTTTGTTTTCATAGCTGAACCAATGGAAGTTTTTTTCTTTCAGCTTTGATGACACAAGTCGGTAAGTATCGCCATCGGGAACATTGACCTTCCACTGATCATTATTTAGGGCTGTGACCCTGCATTGTTTATCAGTAGCCTCTTTAAGAGCGGCTGATAGAACTGAATACTCCTTAATTCCAGTTACGGTTATCGGTGGTGGAGGGTATTCCTTTCTTTCTTTCCCCTTACTAAGATTTGATGGTTTGCTTTCCATGAGAGGTGTAGTTTTGTTAGTTTCTGTGGTTTGAGAGTGATTTGATCTCTTCTTTTTAGCGAATTTTCAAAGAAAATGAAGCTATTGCAATGGCTTCGAAATTTAAATAATATAAATTTTTGGAAATTTTCTTCATAGAAATCCGTTTCAGACCATTCTAAAACGATTCCTGAAATTTAACACTTTTTTATATGTATATATATATATATTAGTAGTATCCAAAAGCCAATCCTGGCGCACTGACTTAGATCCTTGATAAAAATTTTTACCACAAAACATCAGAACACATTTTTAAACACAAAAACATCAGAACCAGTGACTTTTTCATTAACCGACTTAGATCCCTGTTAAAACTTTTTAACATAAAATAACAGAACACACTTTTTAAACACAGTGACTTTCCTTAAAGAGGGTGGCCGATTTGGCCACCCTCTTTAACGTTAAAGGCGACTTAGATCCCTGTTAAAACTTTTTTAACACAGTGACTTTTCGGGGGGTGACTTTTTTAAAAATATTTTTTATCAGAAACTCTAGTGAACTCTAAAAATTAGGAAAAAATGCAAAATTAGAACCTTTTAGGGGTCAAAGTTTTTGAAATTTAGCTCCCTCTGATGTTTTCACTAATGAGGAGTTAGTAGGATGGGAGACAGGATAGTATCCATACAAGAAAAAGTGGGTGGATAATAAAAAAAGTGAGGGGGGTAGTTAAAAGAATAACTTTTATAATAAAATGTCAGTGATTGAAATATATAAGAATGCCGTTAAAAAATCAAACTACTCATCTTTCAAGGATATTAAAAAAGGAACTTATACCATCTTGGAAAATTTTATAAAAAATTCGGAATATGGTGAAAGCGTTGTCGTTACAATTGATTATGATGATGAAGAGATATGTTTGTTTTTACCTAAAAGAATTTCACGTCGACTTCTTAATCACGTTAGAAACAATCCAGAAAGACATCCTGAAAAACTTATTTATAATGGAACAGATAAAAAGTCAAATGCCTTTCTGATTGACTTTGAGTAAATATTATGCTTTTCAAAGACTTAGTATCTATTACGTTTTTATAGGGAATCTCTATAAAAACAAACTTTTTGAATCGTCTTTAAAAAAAATATTTCTGCTAATTAGTAGCATAAGAACTTTTTAATGAGCAGTGTTCATTAAAAATAAAATCTCCTTAATACTTCTGAGCTTTAGCAACAGTATCGAAACTGAAACTCAAAATCCTTCTTCAGTGTGACTTTATCTTCATTATAAAGCAATTTTCTAAGTTGATATTCAGTAGCATTTTTAGGAACCTTAATCTTTTTTTCATTAAGACATGTCTTTACTTGCTTCTTTGAAAGGAGTGGTGGTTTACCATCGACACCAAATAAACTTTCTTTTAACAACCGTTTAGAAAATCTATACTCCCTCAATGCACGTTGAATCTCGTCTAGTGCGTCACAGTTTCTATCATAAAATCGAAATTCAGGTTTCTTTACAAACTCCCAGAAACCTCCATGTTCATCACATATATCTAATGCCTCATCGCTTAAAACCATATCTCTTTATTTATTATATAATATATTCTTTTAACTAACCCCTCATTTTTTTTTATCCACCCCCTTTTTTAGACCCGGTAAATTACCGGGTCTTGGAAAACAACTTAGTATAATATTATTGTTTTTAACGGAAATTTTCCGTTAAAACTTTTTTTTATCAGAAACTCTAGTGAAACTCTAAAAAATTTTTAATCGTAAATAAAAATGCAAATTTAGGACTATTTAGGGGTCGATATTTTCGAAATTTAGCTCCCTCTGATGTTTTAATGGGGATTCCCCATTAAAACATATTGAACAAGATGCAAGGTCGTTCTGTAGACCAGCGAGAGAATGGGTTGTTTTCAGAATTTTTTAAAATTATGTATCACCCTTAAAAGTGAAACGAAACAGTTAATCTGTTTCGCGAGAACGAGACTGCTGCGTTCTCGCGAGAACGAGACTGCTGCGTTCTCGGGAGACAGGATTAACTGCCTCTCCGCGTATATTTTAATTTTTTCTCAATTCTGGCGAGAAAAGAGACGAGAATGAGAACGAGAATGAGAACGAGAACGCAGCTGATGAGTTGACGACCTTGTGGCCTTCCCGTCGACCGGTTTGAGATAAGATTGTCTTGCAGACCCCTTTGACTCGTCCCAGTCAGTTTGTAGAAACCAAGTGAGAAACAACGCAGTGAGTTATTTGTGAGTGAAAAATGAACCAATCCCAAGTTTCAACGACTGATGAAGTAGATGATTTTCTACGTGAACTATATATTTTTTATTGAGAATGTTCCCAATAAAAAAATTGTTATTTATATTGTTTATCCTTTTTTTCCCCCTTTTCTTATCAAGGTAAGTTTTAGATTTCCTCTTTTATAATATTTTTAAGTGGCATATAGTTCAGAGTGACTTCTGAAACCAAAATTACGTAAGCAAAAGTGTTTTCTGGCACATTCTTTTCAAAATCTGCTCGTAAAATTATATTACTTTTTTGTCCAGATATGGACTGTGGTTGTCTAGTCATATTCACACTGAATATTGGATAGTTCTCTTTGAAGGACTGAGGCTCATGATATGGAAGGGATGAGTCTTGGCATACTATTCTTTTGAAATCTGTGTACATGGTGTAAGCTAAACTAAAATCCCCTGAACTCCAATCTAAATTCAAATGTTCTTCAGGATAACTTTTTCCTGCTACTTCAAAACTAATATTTTTAACATTCAAATGATCAAATTTGGAATTATTTTTCTTTTGATCATTTTTTCTGGCAGTTTGGAAGACAACAAATCCCCAGATCGGATTCTGTACATTTCTGTAAATATTTGTAATGTTGAAGTTTAGAGTTTTTCCAGTAACTTTTTGTTCGATACATTGTAATTTTTTAAAGTGAAACAAATAAGGAGAAGTACAGAGTTCAGCAATTAATTTAGCTTTGGATTCACTCTCATATTCAATTATTGGTACTCTTAGGCAGAAAGTTTTAATTTCTACTTTTCCCTCCACACCTTCAGGAGAGGTACTGTAACGGAAGAGTACATTATCATCAGAATTTCTAATGAATGTAATTTCAAATCCTCCCTTATAAATTGGTGCAATATCGCTGAAGAATCCAAGACCTAAATCAGTCAAGTTACCATTCGCGTTGAAATTTCCACCACCATTCACTTTAGAATTGAAACCAGAATTCATTAATTTACCATTATAGTTTGATGGTCCTGAGAAAGAAGCTATACCCATCACCGTACTAGCAATACCTGGTTCTTCAATTTCATCAATAACCGTATTGTGCTTTTTTACTTCAATTTTGGAAAAAAGGTGTGCAACAAAATTGTCAACCATCATTATTGTATCACTGATTCCATATGTTTTTGTTGCATCTTTAGGAATGTATTTTCCAGCAATGTAATATTGAATATTGCTGCTAAGAAACTCATCATCTAGTAGCAATTTGAAAACCGTTCGTTTATTCTCAGAGTTTAATTCTAAATTAGATTCAGGATTAAAGTTTCGATATTGAAGCCTTGTGATTTCAGAATCGTATTTTGAGTAGATTGATTTAATTTGATTCATTTTTATTATAGAATACATTTTTTTAACTAACCCCTCCAAAAGAAAAAGTCACTGGTTCTGATATATTTTAGGTAGTTTCAGTTTATTGTCTCCTTTGATCTCGTATTAAATTTTTAAAGCCGCGGCTCACATGTGAGCTGCGGCTTTTGATATCAGTTAAAACTTTTTATCAGAGATCTAAGTCAGTAGCACATGATTAGTATTCCGATAATACTAACACCTTTTAAATCGTCGTTCTCGGATGATTAACTATGAAGTCGAATACAAGTCGAGAACATTTAAAGATTTTCAAAACTCTTAAAGAGGGGGGGCGAATCGCCTCCCCTCTTTAACGGTAAAGTCGAATACAAGTCGAGAACATTTTAAATTTCTTTTAAAACTCTTAAAAAAGTTTTTTTATAGAATCGAAATTCTATAAAAAATATCAAGATAGCGGAATATAAAATATTAAAATCCAGTTCTGAAAACTTCCCCATGTTTCAAAAGTGATAGTTTGATAGGATCCACACTTTTAACTTCTTTCTTATTTTTATTATATTCATTTAGAATAGTACTTTTCATATTTATATAATTTTTTATTTCTTGTTCAATATCATTGAACTCTTCATCAGATATTTTACCGTCTTTAATTGCTTTTCTGAACTTTTCTTCAATCGAATCTAATTTAGCTTTTGCCAAAAGCTCAATTTCTTTGTGTTTATTAATTTTTTTATTGAAAAATCCGCTTGAAGTCCTTAATATTATCGATAAGGTTGTCAATCCTACAGAAATTGGAGCACTGAATGGAATTATTATTGGTAATGCTATAGAAGTATTAACCAGGCCGAGTTCTGAGAGGGCGAATAAAAATTCAGTACCGTAAAGAGTGCTGGATATTTTTCCATATTTTTTTTTCAAACCATTTCTCATTTTCACTTCATCTTCTAAAAATTTGTATTGATTGATAATTCGATTGATTCTATAATTGTTCTCATTAAACTCGGGAAAAATTATTTTTGGATATAATCTAGGATGAGTTATTGGAGTAAATTCTTCAGGGGCTGAAGGTGTTTCATTATTATTTGTGTACATCATTTTATTATAGAAAAAATTTTTTTTTATAGAATCGAAATTCTATAAAAATATCAAGACTATAAAATTTAATAAAAGAAATTAAGATTTTCCTTCAATGTTCTCATGCTATTTACAAAATCGTGTCCTTCTGATAGCTTTTTCAAAATTAATAAACATAAATGTCCACAGATAGGTGGATCATATTGGTTTTGGATTTGCTCCTCATTATAAAATAAATTTTCTGAACCTAAATATTGAACAAGTTCTCTTGGTGGTGGTGCATTTCCATACGAGTCAAAATAATATTTTAAATTGTTATTTTTATGAAATGCAGTCCAGTGGCTTCCAGCCTCATCAGAATTTTCTAGATTTATAATTCCACATTCCGTGTGGTTCACTTTCTCTGGTAAATCATCCTTCATGAAAACTCCTCTGAAGTTTTTAATTTTCATTTCTTTCGATAATCTTTCAATATCAAAATTGGTAAGAGGCTGGAAGCTATTTAGTTTTTTGATTTGGTAGGTTTCTTTTTAGGTTTCTTTTTCTTCATTCCAGAGCCGATACTTAGACTTTTTGCATTTTTAGCTAGTTTTTCCATCTCGAGATTATGACGTTTTATTTCGGCTTCTTCAGCGGCCTTATGTTTCGAGTCTATAACACTAGAAGCTACTGCAGCTCCACCACCCAATAATGCCCCAAGGGCACCAATTCCTGCAAAAAGTAAGGGTAAAAACCCACCTGAATGATTTATTTGCAACTGATCATAATTCATTTCCAATTCCAACCCTTTTTTGTTTTTGATACATTTATCTAGCTTTTTTTTCTGAGTTTCATTTAACAGGATTTTATGATTTCCATTTCCACTAATATCTGCAAAAGCCAGTCGTACTTTTACTGGAACACGTTTTTTATAAGCAGATCTTATTTTTTTCATTTGTATTTCTGACAAATTTATTTGATGTGTAATCATTTTATTATAGGAAAAAAAGTTTTTTTTTTTTTATAAGATGTGAATCTTATAAAAAATTAATATACACCCATCCCAAAGTGTCTTTTGGCTTTCATACCAGTTTTTACTATAGCAGCTCCCAATATTTCACTGATATTTGTTGAACTTTTCATAATTTTATCAGCTTCTACTTCCAATTTTTTATCAGCAAGATGCCTATCACTAGTTTTCTCATGATCTCTGTAAAAAATGTCATGTTGTTTACAGGCTTTATCAAGACTATTTATACCTTCATCACCTCTATTTAATCTCTTATCCAATTTAGTAAATGGTCCACAATATTGATAACCACCTGGGAGATGCATTTCTGGAATAACAGGCCCAAGTTTATTAAGAATAGTATTGAAAATACCAGAACCATTTTTTATCATATTTTTGGGTAAATTATTAATAATTTTAATCAAGTACCTATTCAGTTCCTTTGGGTTTATCAATATCTTTCTCCAGTTGATCTTTAATGAAATTTATAATTCCCAATTTTTCATTGTGAAAATTATTATTTCCTGCCTGCTCTTGTGCATACAAATAGTATAGTCTTTGTGTAAGTTGATTCAAATTATCTATATATTTAAATTCTACAGGATTTTCAGTATATTTAATCAACCCAGTGCCAATCTTTTTCTTTTTACTATACTCCCAGATAGGTTTTATGATTTCTTTCCATTTTTTACTAACACTTGATTTTGGTTGTTTAGATTCGGGATTATTATTTTGAAACATGCTATCTGTTTGAATGAGGATTTTTGTATAAGCTTTAAAGTCTTCATTAGTGTACTCATCTTTGGATGGAATATCAGAAGCTATGGGTTTTGTTAAGAGCTTCCATAAGCCTTCAGTACCGGAATATTTCATTTTTTCTATTTCAATATCATTTCCATTTACTCGTATCTGTTTATTTCCAATAAAGATATGATTTTTTAAAGGGTATATTCCAAATTGTCTATCAGGATGAAGAATATATAATTCTGCAATTGGTCCAATACCTAAAGGACCTACAGAAGAGTTTGGTAATTTAACACTTTTTTGTAAAATTGTTTCCATTTCATAATCCCTATCTACATTGTCACTTGAAAAGCTTTGATTTAATGTATCTTCAGTATCAATACCTTGGGCCTCGGTATCAACATCTTTAAAAGTAACTTTTTTAGGCGAACTGATAGCCAAGGGGTTAATTGTTTTTATTACAGGAATGAGTTCTAATTTTTTACCAAGATCTTCATCAGTCTGTTTCACTGCTTTTTCTACCTTATCTAATCGTGAAGTTATAGGTTCATAAGCCTTTTCTCTTGTTTCCTTATCAGATGCTTGGTTAACCCTTTCTTGTTTTGCTAATTTCTGTAAATTTTTCTTGAGTTTAATCGATTTATTAGCTTCAGCCACAGTCATGGGCTTACGTTTTCGTTTTGTGAAAATTATTTGTTCATCTTCAGAGGGTTGATCAATCTTTTTGATTTCTCTAAGTTTGACTTCTTTTTCCTTCATCACTTCATTTTGCGCTTCTTTGAATTTCTGTCTAAGCGCTTGTTCTAAAGTAATTTTTGTTGTCATGTTTTTATTATAGGAAAATTTTTTTTTTAAATCGGTTAAACGTTAAAACGCTCAAACGCTTAAACGCTTAAACGCTTAAACGCTTAAACGCTTAAACGCTTAAACGCTTAAACGCTTAAACGCTTAGGAACGCTATTTTTGCGTTTTTAAGCGTTTTCCAATGCGATTTTTGAAGCGTTTCCCAATGTGATTTTTTGAAGCGTTTCCCAATGTGATTTTTTGAAGTTATCCGTGTAGCGTTTTTATAGGGAATCCCTATAAAAATTAGGGCCGGTAATTCGCCGTTCCTAATTAAGGCAAACTTAAAATCTATATTTTTTATCTAAAATATTTCACCAAATTTCTTTCGGTAACGTCCGTTACTGCGTTTCTTTGTTAGGTCAATCGTTAGAAAACCAAAGTCCTCATCCCAACAAGAATAGCATAATTCTTTGAATTGTCCATAAGTGAAATCACTTCCCACATATTCATCATAAATATCTCGCATGTATCTTGGTCCTTGTCTAAATACACATAAAAAATTAATATTGTTTCTAATGAGTTGTTTATCAACTTTTGACCATGATTGTGTCAAGTAAACGCACGAGATTTTCTTATGACTAAAAAATCAAATTGACTTGTATTTGCCTTTAAAGGTGGCGTCTAGTAGACGCCACCTTTGATAATTGGATTTAATGGGTCCCACCAATAAGAATTCAATGGGTGGATAAAAAAAAAAAAAAGGTGAGGGGTTAGTTAAAAGGATGATATGGGAGACAGGATAAATAGTATCCATACAAGAATAGACAAAAAGAAAAAGTGGGTGGATAAAAAAAAATGAGGGGTTAGTTAAAAGAATCTATTTTCTAATAAAAATGAACGATACGAAAAAAAATTATATATCCTATAATAAAATGGATAATATTAAAAAACATTGTGAAAAGTGCAATGTTAGCACTACTTATAAAAATTGGGCTAGACATCTAAAGTCTAAGCGTCATGGAAAAAACGACCCGGACCGGACAATGACTATCAGAAAACCTAGAAAAGCGAAACCTGTATTTGTAAATCCGAGGAAATTACACAAAGTATTTAATTTTAGTGAAAAAGTATTTGAAAAAAACAGAGAACCGCAAACGGAAGTTGTTGAAAAGGAAACTGCATTTGAATCTAGATTAGTGACTTACAACATTAAAAATACGAAAGGATTTAAAGATGCTTCCAAATTTCTGAACAGTATTAAAAGAACCGTAACAGGTTTAATCAAATGGAAACTTAGAAAAATGAAACTAAAAGTTAATGTAGTTTTAATCGCAGAATTTAAAAAAGGAACTAACAAAAATAACATGGAGTATCAGGAACTCAATTTCAAAACTAAAAACGTAATAATATTGCAGTCAGCAGAAGTTGCATACTGTTACGTTGAAATGAAACAGAAAATTCTAAATGAAATGGAATCGTTCGAAATTAAAGGATCTCAATGGCAACTTCATAAAATCAAACATTTGGAACTGAACGTTAACAAGTACATTCCTTTGAGAGGATCATCTTTCATCCCACTCCCTAAGTTTCTACAAAGTAGGAAAGCAATTATAAATGTACAAAATAATGATAATAAATGTTTCCTATGGGCTGTTCTTTCGGCTTTACATCCTGCAGACCGCGATTCTGATAGAATAGGAAAGTACATAACATGGGAACATGAGTTTGATGAAGCGTTGAAAGATATCAGTTTTCCTATGAAACTTATCGATGTGAAAAAGTTTGAGAAAAGAACTAGGATTTCCATTAATGTTTACTGTCTGAATGAAGGAAATACTATAGTACCCTTGGAAATAACGAAAGATGAAAAGGAAAGGCACATTGACTTGTTGTACTTGAAAAACAAGGAAACTGAACATTATTGTTGGATCAAGAATCTTTGGAAACTGGTTGGCCATAGTCAGCTAACAAAGAATGGACACAAAAGATTTTTATGTAAAATGTGTTTGAATAGCTTTGGAACTCAGGTTAAATTAAACGAACATAAAGAATATTGCGGAGTTCATAAAGCTGTTAAAGTAGATCTACCAAAACCTTATGATAACATTTTGCAATTTGAAAATTATAGACACTCTTTAAAAGTACCTTTTACAATTTATGCAGATTTTGAATGTACGTTACAAAAGATTGATACCTGCAAACCAAATCCCGATGAATGTTATACAAATGCCATTCAAAAACATGAACCGTACAGTTTTGTTTACTTCATGAAAAATGCCGAAGACGAAAGTAGGAAAAACTATGTAGGCGATTATAAACTTGTACAATATTCTGGACAGGATGTGGTAAAAGTGTTTTACGAAAAAATAAAAAAGGATGCCATAATGGTGGCGAAAAAATACTATGACGTTAATATTCCCATGAAAGATTTAACCGAAGAACAACAAAGAGAATACGATAGTGCTGAGAGTTGCCACATTTGTGAAAGAAAATTTAATGAACTTCCACCTATAATTGAAAATAGACATGATGTACTGAGAAAAACAATTAAACACTTTATCGATAAACAAAATGATGTTAAAGCAGATGAATATATTGAAGAATTAGAAGTTTCGAAGGAAAATATACCTGATAATTGTATAAAAGTAAGGGATCACTCACATTTGACTGGAATGTACAGAGGAGCGGCTCATTCGATTTGTAATTTAGAATATAAAAATCCAAAGTTTATTCCAGTATTTTTCCATAATCTTTCTGGCTACGATGCACATCTATTTATTAAAGAATTTGAAAAAGATAATTACGATATTAAACTTTTACCACAAAGTGAAGAGAAGTACATTTCCTTTTCTAAAATGGTAGCTTATAAAAGTAATGAACTCGATAAAAATGGTAACAAAAAGAAAAAGACTATAGAATTGAGATTCATAGATTCTTTTAAATTTCTTTCTGCTTCTTTATATTCTTTAGCTAAAAGTTTAACCAAAAATCAATTTAAGGAAATAAAAAAGTATTTCCCAAAAGAACATCTCGAACTAATTACTAGAAAATTAGCTTATCCATATGAGTATATGGACTCTGTTGAAAAATATCGAGAAACTAACCTTCCACCTATAGAGAAATTCTACAGTAAACTCACTGGAGAAAATGTTAAAGAAAATGATTATAAAAATGCTCTAGAAATTTGGTCTACATTCAAAATTAAAAATTTGGGAGAATTTACAGAACTTTACAATAAAATTGATGTTCTTTTGTTAGCAGATATCATGGAAAACTTTAGAAATATAGCTTTAGAAAAATATAAATTAGACCCCGCTTGGTACTATACAACACCAGGTTTCGCTTGGGATTGTATGTTGAGAATGACCAAACAAAAGATTGAATTGTTAACGGATTATGATAAGATTTTACTCGTAGAAAATGGAATAAGAGGTGGAATTTGTCTATGTTCAAAACGATACGCGAAAGCCAATAATAAATATATGGGAGATCAATTCAACAAAGAAAAAGAATCTGTTTTCATTGAGTATTTGGATGCAAATAATCTTTACGGTTGGGCGATGAGTAAATTTTTACCTTATGGAAATTTTGAATGGAAAATGGATCTAGATAATTTCGATATACAATCCATTCCTGATGATTCACCCAAGGGCTATATTTTAGAAGTTGATTTAAAATATCCTCAAGAACTCCACGATTTACACTCTGATTTTCCTTTAGCCCCTGAAAATAACTATGAAGATGAAAAACTACCAAAACTTTTAACCACGTTGTATGATAAGAAAAAATACGTTATCCATTACATTACGTTAAAACAGTATTTACAACTAGGAATGAAATTAGAAAAAATTCATAAGGTTTTAGAATTTGACCAAAGTGCTTGGTTAAAAATCTATATTGATTACAATACAAATCTTAGAGCAAAAGCCGAAACACCTTTCGAAAAAGACTTTTTTAAACTTATGAACAATAGTGTATTTGGGAGGACAATGATGAATGTGCGTAAACATGTGGATATTAGGCTTTGTTCTGATGGATTGAAATTGGAAAAACTAATTTCAAAACCAAACTTTAAAGGTAGAACTATTTATTCCGAAAACTTAGCGGCTGTACACATGAAAAAAGTAAATATCACACTTAAACAGCCAATTTTCATTGGTATGAGTATTCTAGACATTTCCAAAACTTGCATGTATGATTTTTATTACAACACGGTTAAAAAACAATATAAAAGTGATGTAAATTTATTATACGGAGATACAGATAGTTTAATAATGGAAATAAAAACGGATGATTTTTATAATGATATGAAAAATATGTTGGATCATTTCGATACTTCCGACTATCCAAAAAATAATGTTTACAACGTTCCACATGTTAATAAAAAAGTGTTGGGGAAATTTAAAGATGAGTTAGAAGGTAAGATTATGAATGAGTTTATTGGACTTCGTCCAAAGTGCTACGCTTTTAAAATATTCGAAACTAATGATGTTATGAAAAAATCTAAAGGAGTAAAGAAAAATGTCGTTAATAAGGGTTTAAGTATAGAGGATTATAAAAGATGCTTATTCTTTAAAGAACCAAACTATCAGAAACAGATATTATTCAAATCGAAAAAACACGATGTGACCACAGAACAACAGAATAAGAAAGCTCTTTCCGCTCATGATGATAAAAGATTTATAATGAAAAATGGCATAAATACTTTGGCTTGGGGCCACTATAAAATAAACATAAGTAGAGACAAGTTTAAAACTCACCTTGAAGAAATAATAAAAGAAAACAATAAAAAAGACTAGTGTGTTATCCGTTAAATATGAGTAAGAAAAAAATAGGTTTGTTTTTATAGAGATTCCCTATAAAAACGTAATAGATACTAAGTCTTTGAAAAGCATAATATTTACTCAAAGTCAATCAGAAAGGCATTTGTCTTTTTATCTGTTCCATTATAAATAAGTTTTTCAGGATGTCTTTCTGGATTGTTTCTAACGTGATTAAGAAGTCGACGTGAAATTCTTTTAGGTAAAAACAAACATATCTCTTCATCATCATAATCAATTGTAACGACAACGCTTTCACCATATTCCGAATTTTTTATAAAATTTTCCAAGATGGTATAAGTTCCTTTTTTAATATCCTTGAAAGATGAGTAGTTTGATTTTTTAACGGCATTCTTATATATTTCAATCACTGACATTTTATTATAAAAGTTATTCTTTTAACTACCCCCCTCACTTTTTTTATTATCCACCCACTTTTTCTTGTATGGATACTATCCTGTCTCCCATCCTACTAACTCCTCATTAGTGAAAACATCAGAGGGAGCTAAATTTCAAAAACTTTGACCCCTAAAAGGTTCTAATTTTGCATTTTTTCCTAATTTTTAGAGTTCACTAGAGTTTCTGATAAAAAATATTTTTAAAAAAGTCACCCCCCGAAAAGTCACTGTGTTAAAAAAGTTTTAACAGGGATCTAAGTCGCCTTTAACGTTAAAGAGGGTGGCCAAATCGGCCACCCTCTTTAAGGAAAGTCACTGTGTTTAAAAAGTGTGTTCTGTTATTTTATGTTAAAAAGTTTTAACAGGGATCTAAGTCGATAAATGAAAAAGTCACTGGTTCTGATGTTTTGTGTTTAAAAATGTGTTCTGATGTTTTGTGTTAAAAAGTTTTATCAGGGATCTAAGTCGGTTAATGAAAAAGTCACTGGTTCTGATGTTTTTGTGTTTAAAAATGTGTTCTGATGTTTTGTGGTAAAAATTTTTATCAAGGATCTAAGTCAGTGCGCCAGGATTGGCTTTTGGATACTACTTATATTTATTTATATATGTGTCACTCCAGACGATAACTCTCGATAGAATTGAGATAAACAGCTCAAATTTGCACAAAAAATCTATCTTGGCAATCGAAAGGCTAAGTTCGAAGATGGGCGAAATTGGCCTACTCTAAGGAGGGTTTTGGCGCATTTAAAGTGCGCAAAAATTACCCAAAAATCCCCAAAATGTTATTTTCCAACAAGTGACCCCTCATTTTAAAGGTTTTTGCACGCTGAACACGATGGTGGAATCGGATTTTAGATATCTTGATCCGTTCTCAAATTAGAGCATTTAAAGTGCGCAATAATTACCCAAAAATCCCCAAAATGTTATTTTCTAACAAGTGACCCCTCATTTTAAAGGTTTTTGCACGCTGAACACGATGGTGGAATCGGATTTTAGATATCTTGATCCGTTCTCAAATTAGAGCATTTAAAGTGCGCAAAAATTACCCAAAAATCCCCAAAATGTTATTTTCTAACAAGTGACCCCTCATTTTAAAGGTTTTTGCACGCTGAACACGATGGTGGAATCGGATTTTAGATATCTTGATCCGTTCTCAAATTATAGCATTTAAAGTGCGCAAAAATTACCCAAAAATCCCCAAAATGTTATTTTCTAACAAGTGACCCCTCATTTTAAAGGTTTTTGCACGCTGAACACGATAGTGAAATCGGATTTTAGATATCTAAATCCGTTCTTAAATTAGAGCATTTAAAGTGCGCAAAAATTACCCAAAACTAGGATAATCTTTAAACTCTTACCCCCCCCCCCCCACCCCCTTAGAGTGGTCAGATTGAAATATGTGAGAAGTATTAATTGAAGACGAGAGTTCGAAGCAAAAAAGGGGGAGGCAAACGATTAGTACAACTCCTTGAATTTACCCACAGCGATCAAATAAATAAGCACTTAGTACAATTACGTAATAAACAAACGGTAGAATCAGGATGGACAAAACGTACAAATTAAAATAAATACGAAGAGAATATACATAGAAAACCAAATTTTAGACCGAAGTTTTCCTTTATTCAAAACCATAGCCATTAATTCGAATACTTCTTTGAAAATTCGCTCATTAAGTCATGCTGCATGACTGGTTTTTTTTTTTTTTTTTCTACGGATCCATTCTGTCTCCTTAGCCAGGTCGTCCTCATCAGTTGTGTAATTAACGTTAGATGGATCTTGACTTTTATTTTTAATTGAACTTGAACTTGAACTAGCTTGCTTCAGTACTCCGGGATTTAGATTTGGAGATTGTGAAGGCATTCTCTTCCTCTTTTGCATTTGCTGCCAGTTCGTCTCCTGTTCGAGTATATCCTCGTCTGTGGAGTAATTATTTTCCCTATTAATCCTTTGCTCCAGAAGATTAATCTTGGATTTTAATGTGGTGTTCTCTTCCACCAGTTCAATAACTTTTCTCGATTCCTCCCTGATCATTTCATCACATTCGCGTAAGCAAACACAGAGAGATTTTACTACATCGTACAACTCACCGAACGATTTGTTGACGTTCTCGTCAGGAATCTGCCGAGTGAACAGTTGGTGTTGCGTAAGGTCGGCCTCCGTTCGCGACACAATTTCAGCGATCGACAGCTTTCCTCCGCCACTATCCACGGACATAATGCTGACCGAGCAAAACCCGGTTGCACTCGCGATACTGTTTAATTTTTTTCAGAGCGATGTTTCGTCAACGGAGGTTTGAGCGGTACTGAAGTAGAAGATGCAACTCGAACGAGAGTTGCAAAGAAGAGAGGGTGTGGACCCACAGAACGAGAAATGAAGAGATCTCCGTAGGACTCAGCCTGAAGTAATGTGTTAAACAGTTCCAGCTGAGTTCCAACGTGGGAAGAGGTAGGTGAGGTTTTAGTGCTGTTTGAGTCAACCTGAGTCCACCATTTCTGATCGACCCTCCAAGTTTGAACTCATTTCAACGATACTTATTAAGGTAGTTATGGGCGTTCAGTTATTCCACGTTCGGGCATGACGAAAGTTACCGTACGATTTCAATTATTTCGATAAGGGACCATCTGAGATCCAACCCACGTGTACCCTCCGAATTTCAGCCCACATTGACCATTATTTCGGTTAGTTATGGGCGTTACAAGGAATTGACCACAGGCATCATGTTGACAGTTATCCCACAACTAATCAGCACGATAAATGGAGTTGATCGGTGAGATGAACGTTCTCGTGAGGTTGTTGAGGTCGATTAAAATATGGAGACGACTAAGTCCACGTTTCGAGTATTTTATTTTCTCTTCCTCGCGGCAATTGAATTAGCGTTCACGGTTACACTGACCATATGAGAAAGTCTAGTGTAAGCGATCGAATGAGAGATTCCATGTAGCAAGTGGATACGTACTTTGTGTACGTGTATATATCACCTAAGTGTACACCTTCATCATATATTAACTAGGTGCCTTACTTCATCAAACATACGTATATACCTCACCATTTTTCACCACTAAAATTCCGAATCAACTCCAAATCATTGTAAAAAATTACCTACCACCGTCCCCATATTTTTGGTGATCGATGGACTATTCAATTTTTTAGGCTTCAAAATCAAGTAAATAAACTTCATTTCTGATAGTTAACCATATTTTAAGCGGAAAATTTTTTCGGGGTAGCAAAGTGGTACATTTTATATTCGGTATCTCGCGTCACAATACGTAACATGTTTGGTGATTCTAAATCAATTTAGAGTGATTTTAGGCAATTTGAAGAATGGAAGGTTGGTAGATACCTACTACGGACTTCAATATAAACTAAGATTTACTTCATTCGAATAGCAAAAGTTCGAAAAGTAATACACAGGACGAGAAAAACGTTGTTGTATTTCACTTGGTTTTAACTGGGTAGTTCAGGTTATTCAGGAGAATTAGAGAGGAGATGAATGGAAACTGAGAAAGAGCTCTCGCCAGAATGAGCAAGGCATGAACACATAGGTGGATTACATCAAAACATTGAAATTTCCAAAACTTGAGCGGTATATTTCATTTTCATAAGCAATTGCGGTTTGTTCTTTGGGAAGGGGTCTAGTTCGGCAGGGACCGAATTACGTTATAATTGACTGCCTGAAAGTGTGCCTGTACACTAAACATGTGGCTATAGTGAAGGCTCTATAGCCTTCGGTAGTATAGTGTGCAGAGAGTAGGAAACATGGAACACGGCGGACTGAGGCTTAGGAGCTGCAGCAGACCTACAACTACCTGTCTTCAGATCTACGAACACCTATGCTGGCGTCGAAAGCAAGAAAGCCGTAGAACAAGGAAATCTGGCATTGAGAAAAACGCAGGTAAATTTTTTAGGCTGTAAAATGGGCATTCTTCAATATATTCCAATGATGTTTTTTGCAGTTGATACAAAATTAGTTTCTACGTCAGTAGCAGCAAGGCGCACCAATTACGGAAGACTACACATACATTTATGTAAGCAACTGTTTTTGTCCGCTGTATAAGTGTTAATGAGCCAGTTCGACTGAACTGTTCCGGTCAGCTCGAACCAGTTTGTAAGTGTGGCTGTTCTCGATAGAATTTTTCTTCAGGTGGAGACGGGGTCGTTTTGGGAAGCCTAATCGATATCCCTTCTTAACCGGTGATAATCTCACTGGTCTAGGAGGCGGGCTCTCGAGGGTCCACCGCCACTGTTACACTCTGTCCATGGTAGCAGAGCATGGTTCGGTAGTATGCGCTGATCCACTCACCATACTCCGTCCAGTTTTTCTGGGCTTACCAGAAGGATAAGCCCAAAGGTTTTCCAGAAGGATTCATTTACTAACAACCTGGGCCTTTGACAAAACATACATCTATTGGCTTCCCCACCCCGTCTCCAACCTTTAGACTGTCAGTATAATTAAAATATACTCATTTGAAGGCGATTGATGCCATGTCCCAATTTACATGTCCCAATAGTTGTCTCATCCTAACGATGAAATAACTGTTGAACTGCCCTAGAGGCTGCCCAGATGAGCGAAATTCGCTGGGCAACAAACTCTGACAACATTATCCGCCAATGTTGTAGTATGTAGTACCATGACGATGGAGGATACTCACCTTGAAGTTGTTCAGACGTCGTTTCCTGAACCACAACTTCTCCCTCCCATACTTCTGCTACCCAGAAGTATGTCATGTGGAGAGGAGTGCAATAGTGTTCTCGATACATTTTTTTCTTCCGGTGGAGACGGGGTCGTTTGGGGAAGCCTAATCGATATCCCTTCTTAACCGGTGATAATCTCGATGGTCTAGGAGGGGCACTCTCGAGGGACCACCCCCACTGTTACACTCTGTCACGAATACCTCTTCGTGGAAGGTTCTCATACATGGTGCATAGGGATATACCTCTATGTGGAAGGTTGTGAATACAGGATGTTCTATGTGTCATGACAGCAAGAGGGTGTCCCATACATAGTGCACAGGGATATACCTCTATGTGGAAGGTTATGAATACAGGATGTTCTACGTGTTATGACAACAAGGGTGTCCCATACATGGTGCATAGGTATATACCTCTATGTGGAAGGTTGTGAATACAGGTTGTTCTATGTGTCATGACAGCAAGAGGGTGTCCCATACATGGTGCACTGGGATATACCTCTATGTGGAAGGTTGTGAATACAGGTTGTTCTGTTGTGTCATGACAGCAAGAGGGTGTCCCATACATGGTGCATAGGGATCTACCTCTATGTGAAGGTTGTGAATACAGGATGTTCTACGTGTTATGACAGCAAGGGTGTCCCATACATGGTGCATAGGTATATACCTCTATGTGGAAGGTTGTGAATACAGGTTGTTCTGTGTGTCATGACAGCAAGAGGGTGTCCCATACATGGTGCACTGGGATATTCCTCTATGTGGAAGGTTGTGAATACAGGTTGTTCTGTTGTGTCATGACAGCAAGAGGGTGTCCCATACATGGTGCGTAGGGGCATACCTCTATGTGGAATGTTGTGAGTACAGGGATGTTCTGTGTGTCGTGACAGGGAGAGGGTGTCCCATACATGGTGCATAGGTATATACCTCTATGTGGAAGGTTGTGAATACAGGTTGTTCTGTGTGTCATGACAGCAAGAGGGTGTCCCATACATGGTGCACTGGGATATTCCTCTATGTGGAAGGTTGTGAATACAGGTTGTTCTGTTGTGTCATGACAGCAAGAGGGTGTCCCATACATGGTGCAAGGGATATACCTCTATGTGGAAGGTTGTGAATACAGATTGTTCTGTGTGTCATGACAGCAATAGGGTGTCTCATACATGGTGCAAGGGATATACCTCTATGTGGAAGGTTGTGAATACAGATTGTTCTGTGTGTCATGACAGCAAGAGGGTGTCTCATACATGGTGCACTGGGGTATACCTCTATGTGGAAGGTTGTGAATACAGGTTGTTCTGTGTGTCATGACAGCAAGAGGGTGTCCAATACATGTTGCATAGGGACATACCTCTATGTGGAAGGTTGTGAATACAGGTTGTTCTGTGTGTCATGACAGCAAGAGGGTGTCCAATACATGTTGCATAGGGACATACCTCTATGTGGAAGGTTGTGAGTACAGGGATGTTCTGTGTGTCGTGACAGGGAGAGGGTGTCCCAAACTTGGTGCCTAGGCATCATCTACCTGTAGTCACGTGGAAGGTTGTGAATACAGGACGTTGTTATGTGCGCGAGATGGTCCGGGAGGGCAGAACTCGACTTGCGCCTTGGACGAGGCTGACCAGTGGGCGACCATCGGCTCGCCCACCGTCCCCTGGCATTGATCCGGGGATTAGACCGGGGGATTAGGCATGGCCGTGCAGGGGGTATCCAAACCGTTTCCTTGACAACGACTCCCTCGCTCAACCCTTGGACAACCCCCCAACCCTCCCCCCACACATCACCTCCACCACCCGCCAAACATCACGAGGCCTCTTCGCCTTCGACTGTCCGAAAAAAACAAACAGGCGGAGAGCGCAGGTCCGTCGGGAAGGACAATACACGAGGAGGGGACAATGGGCAGGAGGCGATACAGCCAGCTTTAACCCTCATCGATCACCCCCCCCCCCCCCACCCTACCAACTCCCCTCCACCACATCCACTCAGCCCAGCTGCTGTTCTCAGTAAAGTAAATCTCCAACTCAATTACTACAAGTCGTTCAAAAATCATCGATGTCATAATCAGAGTTGCCGGATTTCACTGGATCGTAGCACCACGGTGATAATAATAACCAAAAATATAAATAATATAATAACAGCGAAGTTCAGATCGTAAAGCATTTCCAAATTATATCCAAACTTTTAACTGCGATTCCGTTTTAGGGAACCTGAATTCCTTTCAACCTCAAACTGTGCATTTCAAACTTTCAACATCAAACTACGCAATTTCAAACTTTCAAAATCAAACTGTGCATTTCAAATTTTCAACCTCAAACTATGCATTTCGTAATTTTACTTCCATGTTCCTGTTATATATAGGAGTGGAAGTTTACCATAAAGTATACCGTCAAAAATATGGGTTCGAGAAAACCATGGAATCTTGTTCAGAAGTGCTCAAAACGAGTTTCTAGACGGTTTTCTGCTTGATGTCGCTACGTGCGTTTGTATGTACGTACGTATGCTGGAAGTTCATGTGGTCATAACTCTTCCACGCCGTACGATCTTTTTCAGATTTCCTGTTCGGGTTCTGTTGAGCTCGTTGAATCTTTTGATTTGCGATGAGAACGAGCTTTCTAGGTGGGAAAATAAGGGATTTATGACGAGTTTTCTAGTTTTTCATATTTGCTATGATAATTGCCGTCAAAATGAACCAAAATTGGTGCTGTTGGTACCAAAGTGTCCGTTAGGATGTCAAGATTATGCCTGTTCGTTTTGAGCTTGATCGCATTGGATTTCGTTGATTGACAGCAAAAATATGTCAATGGGTCCAACATTTTGTAGGTTTACCGGATAAACGGCGTTGGCGTGGTGTCACAAGCTTTTAATGCAATTATATTATATTATTTCCATGTTCCGTATTGTATAAATATTCTCATGATCGGCCTGTCAGGTCAACATGAGCAGCCAGTCGGGCCACAATGATTCGGCCGAAATCGCCGGCCAGTCGCCAAGCTTGTACCCATAACATTGTGAAGAACATGGAAGTGTTGTGTGGCAATCTCTATGCCGGAACTTGAAAAATAAGTGCTGAAAATCACAATACGAGCCGAGCATTCACAATAGCAAAAAAACCTGAGATTATTCGTATGGAAGAATGGATAATACGCACACAGTAGAATTAACTATTGACTAGTTATAATTTTGAAACACTGCAAACTGTTACACAATGGTCAGTTATTTAACTGTACATATGCCCCTTCTGCGTAGATCACTGTTTGCTGTGGTCAATACCTGCCCTCCACCTTCCCCCGGGAAAAGAATTTAAGGATCATTGGTACGGCCACTGCGAATCCGAGGCAGCTACTAAATTTCTCACGAATAAGAGGGCCAATAAATAAACCGGGCCGATAAATAATTACTTAATGATTGGATTATGAGTACGACCCCAGCGCGTGCGCAAATACGAATCCGAAAGACTCAATTTATCACGAATAAAAAGGCCCGATTAAGTACGCACGATGTAGATCACTGCATTGAAGGGGTATATACAGGAGGAAAATAAACCGTTGTGTAATAATGTGCAGCGGTTTTTTCAATAGGTTTTTATTGAAATTATTTACAAAACGTTACAAAAGTTCCAGACATTGAGCAAAGCCATGTGTGTGCAAAAAAACATACCTACACAAGCTATCCTTCAATTTACCACATTACTAAATAATTTGCGCCGTCCAAGGGCATATTTAGGTGATGAGTTGAGCCATTTTATCAGTTTATGACCTACAAAAGGCTATCAATACACATAACTTGGAGAACATAATGGTTGGTTGTGGATGAATTTATTTCCAAGACGAAATGAGCCTCAGATTCAAGTTTCTGATTCCGGAATATGTGTAGTGATTATTTAATTTAGTCTAAAGCCTAATAATTTAGTTACCCCATTGGTTTTTCCCGTCATCTGTACGATTTTCTGCTGCTCGATATGGTTCAAGTAGCGTTAGCATTTCGCTCAAACGTTAATTTCCCTAGAAACCCCTCATGGGGCGGCAAGTTTGTAAAATAAAGGAGATATTGTTCTCATAACGGTAACAATCAGGTAGGGTTAATAAGGTAATAAGACATGTACCTACCCTGGGGGAGTTCGAGTTTCCTATTCACGTGACGTCCCTCAGGTTCCCCGAACATGAGCCCAATTATTATCATTTTGGAAAATAAATTGTGGCTGGGAAGGAATGGGGGTAAAATGGGGGTTGGGTAAGAATAACAATAATTCGAGTATCATACCACGAGACATGTACTGGTATGTAAGCAGGTGGGCTTTGCTTAGACCAAAGTAGACTAACACGCATTCTCACTGAAGCCATTTGGGTAAAAAGCAGATAACAGAATATCTTAGTGTCCTATAATTTTGGCAAATCCAGCGGTAGGATCCCCACGGCGAAATAAAAACACGTCGTTGGGTATAATAATTAATGGTGTGGTACCTACCTAAGAAAACGCTGCAAAGTCCTTGTCACATGGGTTTATTATTCTATTGGACATAGCTACAGAAACTTTGGCTGTTCATTTATTGTTTCATTCATGCGTAATAATCGAAATAGCTACTTCTGATGGTTTCCATTAATTTTGGCCCCCAAAACACAAATTAGGTAGGTACGCTCTTTTTTTTTTTTTTTTAACTATCTTTGATCATTGGTAGTGCCATTTAATCGTCCTGAACCACGTCTTGACACTTTTTCCAGTGTTATTATACAAACTGATGGTGATTTCAGACGATTTCCCAGGTTTTTCACTCATAAAAAATCAATTCTGGGAGCTGAACACTTGGTAGAACTCAATTTTCCACTCTTTGGTCAAAAACGACTTCATATTCGGTCTTCTCGTCCCCAAAAACATAGAAAACAATATCTCAGAAGCTCATGTTACCAATATGTTGCTAAAACGTAAAAAGTACCTATTTTTACACACATTTTCACTCATAACACCCCTGGGTATATTCCGATCGGGCTGAAAAGTTTCGGGACACAACTAGGGCCCAAATGGAGCATGTGTGCGAAAGAACGATTTTTTTAGACCGAAAATGAAGCCTGTACACGTGATACGGCGGACGGCGGACGGACATTGCATTTTTGGAATCTATGCACCTTGAAACGTAAAAGAAAAAAGTTTGAGGGGGTGTTATAAAAATTTTTTGCTGAGCGAATACATAGGTGTATTATTCACAGAATAATAAACCAAAACTGAGTTATTGAAAGGTTGTCTGTTTCCACTAATACACGAAAAATAAACTGTTATACCGGTTTCGGTGATCAAACCATCGTCAGTGACAAAGGACAACTGAAGAAGGAACATAGGAGAGAGGTGCATAGTCCCAAAAGTGAAACATAGTAGGGTTGTTTGTTCTCATAGAAACCACCTTGGATCAGCCCGATGTATTTATTTAGTGGCGACGTTTCGGTCTAACAGGGTAGACCCTAATCATGCCTAAAATTAAAAGAATATTTTATATGTATTGACAAAGTTGCTACATGGAGAGACAGTGAGTAAACTAAAATTAACGAAGAAATTGCACATACCTTATAAGCTGAAGTGATGGATTATATTACAATTGATATGATGTTGATGATGATTGAAGTGGATAACTCTGATGGAACTATGTTAGAGGTGAACAATTATGAACAACTAGCCTGACCGCTCGCTTCGCTCGCTATCCGAGATTCGCTGTACGCAGTATCGTGGAACCAACAAACGACGGAAAAATCCCACAGCCTACCGGGTATTTGTGCCCAATTTTATCAAAATCCGTCAAGCCATTCAGGAGTTGACCATGGTCGACCATATTTCCGCTATGGTCAGGGAATTAAAAATGCGCCTTCGTTCAACTTGGGAGGCTACCGGATATTGCTGCCAAATTTGGTCGATATCCGTTGAGCAATTCGGGATTCGACCATGGAGGGGCCCATGGATGCGCTATGGTCGACCGCGGGAGTAGTCCGAAGGGTCGATCGTAGATAGAATTTCACGTAGATTACGAATACGCGATAAAAAATATGGGTTACCATTTCAATTAACGAAGTTGACCATGGTCGACCATAGTTCCGCTATGGTCAGGGAATTAAAAATGTGACGTTGCATAACTTGGGAGCCTACTGGATATTCGTGCCAAATTTGGTCGATATCCGTCAAGCCATTCAGGAGTTGACCATGGTCGACCATAGTTCCGCTATGGTCAGGGAATTAAAAATGCGACGTTGCACAACTTGGGAGCCTACTGGATATTCGTGCCAAATTTGGTCGATATCCGTTGAGCAATTCGGGATTCTACCATGGAGGGGCCCATGGATGCGCTATGGTCGACCGCGGGGGTAGTCCGAAGGGTCGATCGTAGATAGAATTTCACGTAGAATACGAATACGCGATAAAAAATAGGGGTTACCATTTCAATTAACGAAGTTGACCATGGTCGACCATAGTTCCGCTATGGTCAGGGAATTAAAAATGCGACGTTGCACAACTTGGGAGCCTACTGGATATTCGTGCCAAATTTGGTCGATATCCGTTGAGCAATTCGGGATTCGACCATGGAGGGGCCCATGGATGCGCTATGGTCGACCGCGGGGGTAGTCCGAAGGGTCGATCGTAGATAGAATTTCACGTAGATTACGAATACGCGATAAAAAATAGGGGTTACCATTTCAATTAACGAAGTTGACCATGGTCGACCATAGTTCCGCTATGGTCAGGGAATTAAAAATGCGACGTTGCACAACTTGGGAGCCTACTGGATATTCGTGCCAAATTTGGTCGATATCCGTCGAGCCGTTTGGCCGTGCATAGAAGGACAGACAGACACACAGACAGACAGAGAATCGTTTTTATAATATAGTAGAGATGTGTTTCGCATGTGGGTAAATGATAAAATTGGTGAATTATGAGGGGAGGTTATTTCTTTATCAACCTGCCTACATGGTGATAACCGTGGTTGTAGACATAGGTGGTCATGGATGAAGGGTGGTGATAGAGGTGACTAGGATGGGCCTATTGCTAGGTACAGTTGTGATATTATGTACAATGTGTTCTTAAAGAAGAATACAAAACGTATATAACTATATAAAAATATAACCATACACATAAATATAAACATGATAGAAGGAAGACACAAATATACAGTGGACTAGAGGAGATGGTGATGAATTAATATAACCATAATATAAACATGATAGAAGGAAGACACAAATATACAGTGGACTAGAGGAGATGGTGATGAATTAGGTGCTAAAAATTTACAATCTGCATATTTACATTGTTCAATTGGTGTTGGGGGGGGGGGGGGTATCTATGGTAGGAGGAGGCCCTGGTAGACAGTATTGAGGCCTCTTATATCCTGTTTATAGTTGAGTACTTTATCTCTATTAGCTGTTATGTGGGCCATCTCCTTAAATTTCCTTTTAAACGTGTTAGGTTCCTTAGACATGGTGGACCAACTATCAAACTGGGGTTGATGGTTGGTCTCAGCAATGTGTTTAGCCATGGCTGATTTATAGTAGTCTTGTGGCCCACTGTTTCGTACATCCCTTGCATTTCGTATATATGTTCCTTGACTCTCTTATCGACTAGTTGTTTGGTTTCCCCTATGTAAATTTTGTTGCAGGACGGTTGGCAAGGAATGGAGTATACCATGTCTGAAAGTTCATTCTGGGATAGAGGTTTTTTGGTTCTTGTGAATAATTTTTTGTTGGATGAGGGGTTCTTATATGCCATTTTGAGGTTCTTATCATAGTTTTGTAGTGACCAAAAGTGGTGTGTGGTGACCAAAAGTGAAAGGTGGATTATTGGGATTGGACGTGAAGATGAATGGTGAACAGAACAAAGTGAAGGAGGTCGATTTTCATTGGCCCTGGAAGTGAATGCCAAAAAGTGAAAGGATGGTAGGGTGGCATGGTGTGGGCGGGGGGGAGACGATGCAAATTGTTTCAGAAATGTTAGAAATGTTACAGAATGTTAGAAATATTAGGGTGTGAGAAATGATACAAATTGTATTAGAATTATTGTTACAAAATTGTTGCAGAATTGTTATAAAATTGTTACAGATATCACAGAAATGTTAAAGAATTAGAACTGTTACAGAAATGTTAGAGAACTGTTACAGAAATGACCACAGAAAACGGTGATCTACGCAGAAGGGCATATCCACCGGTAAGTAATAAGCCATTGTTTAATAATCTGCAGCGTTTTTTTCTGTTGGTTTGTAATAATTATAATAATAATAATTATAATTATTTTCAATAATGAACCATTGGAATAGAGCATGAAAAAAAAGTCTAACCCCCCCTCAAAATTTAATGGTTTACGTTTCAAGGTATGTAGAATCCAAAACTGCAATAAAATATTTGGAGAAAACTCGGCGCTGCGCGCCTCGCCAGGGGGCAAGCCCCCTGGACCCCCGGATGCTTACTGCTTAGAGCCTACGGCTAAAATTCAAGAAACATGGAACATGCTTTAGCCGCGCTTTTTATTCTGTTTGTAGTTTACTTTTACTGAATTTGCTCTGCTGTTGTCAGATTGCTCTTTATTGGCCTGATTGTCAACTTGCCGATTTTCCGCACGCTGCAATTCAGAATGTTCAAATTCTGATAGTCCAAACATCCGGGATTGTTCCATAAACGCAATTGTCGTTTGACCATCGATTGATAAACGTTGATTCACGTTCTGGGATCGTTTTTTTAACGTTAATAAATTCACGTTCTAGCCGCACTGTTATGATTTCACTTCGTCACCAGGATACAACCAAGTGACAACCAAACAAGCGTCATTGTTTACTATCCATTTATAACATCCATTTATATAGTTATAGTATGAAACTACGAAATAAATACCAAGAACAAATACGAAATAAATTCGTGATAAATCAAGAGCTTTCCAACGAATGGAAAACGATTTTTGTCCGATGAAAATGAAAGAAGTTTCATTTCCCTAGCAACTACTCGGTTGTACGTGAAAATCATCGTTAAAATTTCGTGACACTTCCGCGTTACCCATCCCGCGTCACCCATCCCGCGTGACATTTTTCGGTTAGTTAGTCCAAGGCTAGCAAAGCATCCAAGCAACCAAAGCATGTTCCATGCTAAAAATTTCTGTCTGACCGTCGTAAACCGTACTGGCCACTTTTCTTAGATACTTACCAAGAAACAAAATTGATGAAATTCGGGTTATGGGTTCCGTTCGGGGTCTAGATGTTCCTCGAAGCTCGACGTTAGTGTCAGTCATCTCTAAGGGGTTCAAAATAGGGGTTGAAATTTTAGGAACGCCGTAGCTCGAAAACTTTCAATAGAAGGGTATGGTTTTTTTTACGTTATTAAATTTGTCTTGAGCTAAACAATTTTTTGAGACCACCCGGAGCATTGTACGTCCAGCCGTTCGTGTGCACCAAAAAGCTTCGTCAACACGATCGTGAATTAAACTGTATAAATCCGGCGCAGATAATATCATCGCTAGAGAGCACCTGATTATAATCAAGGATGGCTGTATGAAGTCGAGTTGGTTATTCTGCGATATTATTTAGTTCGATAAGTGATGGACACTGGATTTTGTTGGTAGACACTTGTGAAACTTGAAAAAACGTTGAAGTATTATTGATGGGCAAGTAATTACACAACGGTTCATTATACTTGACCACGATGGTAGGTATTCACCACAGAAAACAGTGATCTACGCAGAAGGGGCATCTATTTCACTCCACATCAACAATTTTCCTTTGGAACTTCATTATTTGCGTTTCTTTTTGCCATTTTAGTTACTGTTTCTCATCGACAGAATTATTTTAGCAACACTTAACTCGTGTCATCACTAGGGACGCGCTAACAATCGGGAATTGGCCCGAGATAAAATCATTGCTAGGGATCACCTGATTATAATCAAGGATTATGAAGTCGAGTTGGTTGTTCCGTGATAATTATTTCATTTGAAAAATGATGGCTGTTTTGGAGTTTGTTGATAGGTACTTTTGCAACTTTTGGTTTATTTTTCTGTGAATAATACACCTATGTACCTATTCGCTCAGCAAAAAAATTTTATAGCACCCCCTCAAACTTTTTTCTTTTCCGCTTCAAGGTGCGTAGATTCCAAAAACGCTGCAAAGTCCTTGTCACATGGGTTTATTATTCTATTGGAGTTCTAGAGATTTTTGTTGGCTGTTAAATGTATTGTTTCTTTCATGTGGAATGATTGAAATAGCTATTCCTGATGATTTCCACCAATTTTGGCCCCCAAAACATGAAATAGGTACGCTTCTTTTTTCTTTTTTTTTTAAGATCATCTTTGATCATTGGTAGTGGCATTTAATGGTCTTGATTCACCTGTTTACACTTTTTCCAATGTTATTGTACACATTGATGGTGATTTCAGACAGTTTTCCAGGTTTTTGACTCATAAAAAACCAATTTTGGGAGCTGAACCTTTGGTAAAACCTCAATTTCCGCGTCTTTGGTCAAAATCGACTTCATATTCGGTCTTCTCGTCCTCAAAAACATGGAAAAAGATACCTCAAAAGCTCATGTTACTAACATGTTGTTAAAACGCAAAAAGTACCTATTTTTATACACATTTTCACTCATAACACCCCTGGGTATATTCCGATCGAGCTGAAAAGTTTCGGGACACAACTAGGGCCCAAATGGAGCATGTGTGCGGAAGAACGACTTTTTTAGACCGAAAATGAAGCCTGTACACGTGATACGGCGGACGGCGTACGGCGTACGGCGGACGGCGGACGGACATTGCATTTTTGGAATCTACGCACCTTGAAACGGAAAAGAAAAAATTTTGAGGGGGTGTTATAAAAATTTTTTGCTGAGCGAATACATAGGTGTATTATTCACAGAATAATAAACCAAAATGCAATAGCCGTCCGCCGTCCGCCGTACGCCGTACGCCGTATCACGTGTAACGACTTCATTTTAGGTCTAAAAAAGTCGTTCTTTCGCACACATACTCCATTTGGGTCCTAGTTGTGCCCCGAAACTTTTCAGCCCGATCTGAATATACCCAGGGGTGTTATGAGTAAAAATGTGTGTAAAAATAGGTACTTTTTGCGTTTTAGCAACATGTTGGTAACATGCGCTTCTAAGATATCGTTTTCCATGTTTTTGGGGACGAGAAGACTGAATATGAAGTAGATTTTGACCAAAGAGTGGAAGATTGAGTTCTACCAAATGTTCAGCTCCCAGAATTGATTTTTTATGAGTGAAAAACCTGGGAAATCGTCTGAAATCACCATCATTTGTATAATAACTTTGGAAAAAGTCTTTTGGTGGTTTAATGAGAACCAACAAAAATAATAATTTGACTCCAGTCAATTAATAGCGAACTTTGAATAATATATTGAACAAAAAATAGTAAATTATAAAACTTGAAGAACGGACTTTTGAAAACGACTTTTTCGACTGTGATAATTTCAATTTGGAAAATTTGGAAATTTGTCCGAATCATATGTTACAAACCGCGCACAACAATTTATCAACTGTAGTCAACCGCTACAGGAGTCCCCCTCCAGCGAAGACGACCTTCTTGCTGCAGACAGTAGGAGGAGTCTTTGGCGATTTCGATTGCGATGCCTCCTGCGAACTCTGGCTCAGCGTGTAGGCCGGTTTGAGGCGATCAATTGAGACAGCTATGTCCTTTCCATTGACTCGCAGTCGAAAAATCTTCTCCCCGCGCTCCAAAACCGGATAGGGTCCGTCATAAGGCGGCTGAAGAGGGCGTCGGACAGCATCGTGGCGCACGAACACGTGAGTGGCAGCAGCTAAGTCCTTATGCACGAACGTATTTTTCCTGCCGTGCATAGCGACCGGCACTGGACGCAACTGCTCCATATAACGGGTGAGGCGACCAACGAGGCTTGAAGGATCTTCGGGCTGTTGCGGCGGAGGTTCAACAAATTGTCCAGGTAGTCTGAGTGTTGCGCCGTAAACCATCTCCGCGGCAGATCTTTGGAGGTCTTCGTTGACTGCTGAGCGCAAACCAAGAAGAATTACCGGCAGGACGTCAACCCAGCCTCCGGTGGCGTGGCATCTGATCGCCGCTTTCAGACTGCGGTGCCATCGCTCGACCATGCCATTTGAGGAGGGGTGGAATGCGGTCGTGTGAATCCGCTTAGCTCCCAGAATGCGGGTAAGCTCCCTGAACATGGAGGACTCAAACTGTCGCCCCTGGTCTGTGGTAATCCGCAAGGGCACGCCAAATCGACTAATCCAACCCATGCAAAATGCTCTGGCGACGGACTCTGCAGTGATGTCACTAATGGGCACGCATTCTGGCCAACGCGTGAAGCGATCAATGCAGGTCAGACAATAGCGGAACCCTTGACTTGGTGGGAGAGGTCCAACAATGTCTACATGCACATGAGCAAATCTTTCATCGGGTGTAGCAAATGAACCGGGTGGACTGATGATATGCCGCTGCACTTTGCTTTTCTGACACTGGGGACAGGCACGAACCCATAGGTTATTGTCTTTGGCCATGGACGGCCACAAGAAACGAGCCTTGAGGAGCTTCAAGCTACCCCTCTGACCAGGATGTGCTAAATTATGGACAGTGTTAAATGCAGCCTGTCGAAAAGATGGTGTAATGTATGGGCGAACAATACCGGTGGAAGTGTCACAAATTATGGGTGTGTTTGAATTGAACATACAAATTTTCGAGAATTGGAATGAATTGTCAGTGCTCATGAGATCTTGGAGTTCTTTATCACTCTCCTGATCGACGGCTAACTGCTCCCAATCGATGTTTGCGATAGATTCGACCTCTTCTATTCGCGACAGGGCGTCAGCGACCACGTTCTCCTTGCCTGCAATGTGTCGGATATCCGTCGAAAATTGCCCTATGAAATCGAGGTACCTCAACTGGCGAGGACTTGCCTTATCCGATTTCTGTTTGAAAGCGAAAGTGAGTGGTTTATGGTCCGTCAAAATACAAAATGTGCGCCCCTCGAGCATATAACGAAAATACTTAACAGCAGCATAAATGGCTAAAAGTTCGCGATCGTATGCGCTGTATTTTCGGGCTGCATCACTTAACTGTTTTGAGAAGAAGCATAAGGGTTGCCAATGACCGTTCACTAATTGTTCTACTACTGCACCTATTCCTGTGTCTGAGGCATCAACTGACAATGCTAGTGGTGCCTCTGGAATTGGGTGAGCAAGTAAAACGGCTGTGCACAACATGTCCTTACAAGTTTGAAAAGCTTGTTCCAGGTCTGGGGTCCAATTGATCGCAGTTTTGTCTCTCTTCTTGTTTCCACTGTGCATTCCATGGAGAGTGGCTTGTGCTTGAGCAGCTTTGGGAATAAAACGTCGGTAGAAATTCAATTGGCCTAAAAATCGACGGAGTTCGGCAACGGTTTTTGGAAGTGGGAAATTTTTTATCGCCTCGACTTTGTCAGGAAGCGGCTTCGTTCCTTCCTTATTGACTAGGTAGCCTACAAATTTCACTTCGGTTTGTCCAAAAACGCTTTTCGATGTGTTAACAATAACCCCATATTCCCTAAAACGATCCAACAATAACTTGAGATGTTCAAGATGTTCCTCTTCAGTGTGAGAAGCGACGAGACAATCATCCAGATATGGGTAACAAAAATCTAAATCTCTCACGACTTCATGGATGAAACGTTGGAACGTCTGAGCTGCATTCCTGAGTCCAAATGTCATGAAAGGAAACTCAAAAAGTCCAAATGGAGTCACAATGGCGGTCTTTTCGATATCTGAGGGTTCCATCGGAATTTGGTGATATGCTCGGACTAGATCGATCGTACTAAAAATGGTGCATCCAGCTAACTTATTGCACATATCCTGAATATTAGGTAGTGGATATCGATCAGGAACTGTAGCAGAATTTAATGAGCGATAGTCCCCGCATGGTCTCCATTCGCCGTTCTTTTTCGGCACCATATGCAAAGGACTGGACCAACAACTTTTTGAAGGACGACATATACCCTGCTCCATCATGTATGCAAATTCCTTGCGCGCTATGGCCTCTTTTTCGGGTGTAAGGCGTCGAGGTTTTGCAGAAATGGGCGGACCAACAGTGATAATGTGATGTGCAACAGAATGTTTTGGCATGATTTTTCCGACAGAATTAGGATTTGTAACGTCAGGATATGCGGACAACAATTGCTGGTATGGCGATCTCAACTCAGGCGAAACAGTGAAAACCGCGGAGTGTGGAACATTACCAATCGCTGCAGAGGTGTGTAGAGAGGTGACACTATCAACTAGTCGACGACCCTTCAAGTCCACGAGTAGTCCGAAATTTTTCAAAAAATCAGCGCCAACAATAGGTTTGTCAACATCGGCTACAATAAATGACCAACGGAACGGACGTCGTAAACCAAAATCAATTTCAACAATTTTATTTCCGTAGGTATGAATAGCAGAACCATTAGCAGCGTACAAACGAAAATTAGAATTTGGAGGTTTACGTATGCGATTTTCAGGAGGTATTACCGAAATATCTGCGCCAGTGTCTATCAAGTAACGACAACCAGTGTTCTTGTCTGAAACAAATAGGCGACTGTTATACTGGACCGGAGCCTCTTCTGCTGCCGCCTCTAGCGCCGGTCCCGTTCGTTTCCCGCCGTTGTTGAGGAGGAAGCTGTATAGGAACACGGCAAAAGGCAAATGGTTGCATTATCCTTAAATTTATGGTGGTAAAAACATACGCCGTTAACATGCTTACGGGACCGGGAACGCGATCGCCGTCGGCTACCTTGATCCGGGTACCCTGCGTCGTTTTTTGGTCGACCTCGGTCCAGCGCGTCAATCCGGGCTGATAACCGCTTCATTTCGGCCACGATCTCGTCCAGCGCGTTCGGAGTGCCTTGGGCTGCTGAGGATGGAATTATGCTGGGAGAACTAACTACGTGTAGTGCGGGTGGCGTGGTGACTTCGGCAATCTTGTCGGCCATCGCGGCAAGATTTGTCAAATCCTGGTCGCCTACGCTTAAAATAGCCTGGGTTTGGGTCGAAAGACGCTGTAGCCACAGGGATTTAAGAAGTGCGTCGCTTACCCGATTTGCTGACAACTCACGCATTTCACGCAGCAGTTGGGATGGCCTCCGGTCTCCCAGCTCCAGCTCGCCGATCAACTTCCGCAGCTGCTGGTCTTCGGATTCGGAGAACCGTTCTTCCAGTCGTCGTTTCAACGTTTCGTACAAATTTTGTTCAGGTGGATTCAAAATTAAGTCGCTCACTTGTGCTAGGATATCGCTCTCGATTGCACCCACTAGCATGTGGTACTTGGTCACATCGCTAGTAACGCCCGCATTGAAAAATTGCGATTCTAACTGCCGAAACCATAATCTAGGATTTTGTTTCCAGAACGGAGGAATTTTGACTGAAACTCTTTGAATTTGGGGATGTGCGTTATTTTCTGCCATCACGTCGGGGTCACCACTTTGGTGGTTTAATGAGAACCAACAAAAATAATAATTTGACTCCAGTCAATTAATAGCGAACTTTGAATAATATATTGAACAAAAAATAGTAAATTATAAAACTTGAAGAACGGACTTTTGAAAACGACTTTTTCGACTGTGATAATTTCAATTTGGAAAATTTGGAAATTTGTCCGAATCATATGTTACAAACCGCGCACAACAATTTATCAACTGTAGTCAACCGCTACAGTCTCAACACGTGGTTCAGGACGATTAAATGGCACTACCAATGATCGACGATGGTTTAAAAAATAAAATAAAAAAGCGCGTACCTACCTAATTTGTGTTTTAGGGGCCAAAATGAATGGAAACCATCAGAAATAGGTAGCTATTTCGATTATTACGCATGAAAGAAACAATTAATGAACAGCCAACATTTCTGTAGGTATGTCCAATAGAATAATAAACCCATGTGACAAGGACTTTGCAGCGTTTTTTATGAGTGAAAAACCTGGGAAATCGTCTAAAATCACCATCATTTGTATAATAACACTGGAAACAGTGTCAACACGTGGATCAAGACGATTAGATGGCACTACCAATGATCAAAGATAGTTTAAAAAATAAGTAAATAAATAAAAATAAAAAATAAATAAAAAGAGCGTACCTAATTTGTGTTTTAGGGGTCAAAATTAATGAAATTAATGGAAACCATCAGAAATAGCTATTTCGATTATTACGCATGAAAGAAACAATAAACGAACAGCCAACATTTCTGTAGGTGTGTCCAGTAGAATAGTAGTAGTAGTAGTAGTAGTAGTAGTAGTAGTAGTAGTAGTAGTATTCTGTACAAAATAATAAACCGTAGTGCAGGGATTTGCAGCGTTTTTGGTTTATTATTCTGTGAATAATACACATATGTATTCGCTCAGCAAAAAAATTTTATAACACCCCCTCAAAATTTTTTCTTTTCCGTTTCAAGGTGCGTAGATTCCAAAAATGCAATGTCCGTCCGCCGTCCGCCGTACGCCGTACGCCGTCCGCCGTATCACGTGTACAGGCTTCATTTTCGGTCTAAAAAAGTCGTTCTTTCGCACACATGCTCCATTTGGGCCCTAGTTGTGTCCCGAAACTTTTCAGCTCGATCGGAATATTCCCAGGGGTGTTATGAGTGAAAATGTGTATAAAAATAGGTACTTTTTGCGTTTTAACAACATGTTAGTAACATGAGCTTTTGAGGTATCTTTTTCCATGTTTTTGAGGACGAGAAGACCGAATATGAAGTCGATTTTGACCAAAGACGCGGAAATTGAGGTTTTACCAAAGGTTCAGCTCCCAAAATTGGTTTTTTATGAGTCAAAAACCTGGAAAACTGTCTGAAATCACCATCAATGTGTACAATAACATTGGAAAAAGTGTAAACAGGTGAATCAAGACCATTAAATGCCACTACCAATGATCAAAGATGATCTAAAAAAAAAGAAAAAAGAAGCGTACACCTATTTCATGTTTTGGGGGCCAAAATTGGTGGAAATCATCAGGAATAGCTATTTCAATCATTCCACATGAAAGAAACAATACATTTAACAGCCAACAAAAATCTCTAGAACTCCAATAGAATAATAAACCCATGTGACAAGGACTTTGCAGCGTTTTTTCTCATACATGCAATGTCCGTCCGCCGTCCGCCGTACGCCGTATCACGCATACTGGCTTCATTTTCGGTCTAAAAAATTCATTCTTTCGCACACATGCTCCGTTTGGGCGCTAATTGTGTCCCGAAACTTTGCAGCCCGATCGGAATGTACCCAGGGGTGTTATGAGTGAAAATGTTTGTAAAAATAGGTAATTTTTGCGTTTTAGCCACATGTTTTAACATGAGCTTTTGAGGTATCGTTTTCCATGTTTTTGGGACGAGAAGACCGAATATGAAGTCGATTTTGACCAAAGAGTGGAAAATTGAGGTTATACCAAATGTTCAGCTCCCAAAATCCATTTTTCGTGAGTCAAAAGCCTGGGAAATCGTCTGAAATCACAATCAGTTTGTATAATAAAACTAGAAAAAGTTTCAACACGTGGATCAAACAATTAAATGGCACTACCAATAATCAAAGATAATTTGAAAAAAAAAAAAAAAAAGAGCGTACCTAATTCTGTAGGTATGTCCAGTGGAATAATAAACCCATGTGACAAGGACTTTGCAGCGTTTTGGTTTATTATTCTGTGAATAATACACCTATGTAATCGCTCAGGAAAAAATTTTTATAACACCCCCTCAAAATTTTTTCTTTTCCGTTTCAAGGTGCGTAGATTCCAAAAATGCAATGTCCGTCCGCCGTCCACCGTACGCCGTACGCCGTATCACGTGAGCCGGCTTCATTTTCGGTCTAAAAAATTCGTTCTTTCGCACACATGCTCCATTTGGGCCCTAGTAGTGTCCCGAAACTTTGCAGCCCGATCGGAATATACCCAGGGGTGTTATGAGTGAAAATGTGTGTAAAAATAGGTACTTTTTGCGTTTTAGCCACATGTTAGTAACATGAGCTTTTGAGGTATCGTTTTCCATGTTTTTGGGACGAGAAGACCGAACATGAAGTAGATTTTGATCAAAGAGTGGAAAATTGAGGTTCTACCAAATGCTCAGCTCCCAAAACCTGGGATATCGTCTGAAATCACAATCAGTTTGTATAATAACACTAGAAAAATTTTCATCACGTGGATCAAGACGATTAAATGGCACTATCAATGGTCGAAGATAATTTTGAAAAAAAAGGACCTTACCTAAGTCGTGTTTTGGGGGCCAAAGATGGTGAAAACCATCAGAAATAGCTATTCGAATTATTTCACGTGAAAGAAACAATAAATGAACAGCCAGCATTTCTGTAGGTGTGTCCAATACAATAATAAACCCATGTGACAAGGACTTTGCAGCGTTTTCCTTCTGACACCGGTGTCTGTAGGTGCCGTCAGCATCCGCGGCATTTAGTAACGTTTAGTGTCGTTTGAAGGTGTTCGGGAGCTTTCTGCCCTGTTTACAAATCTCTTCCGTCAATTCTTGACGCATAAAAACACACATAAAGGACAACTAAAGACTATTGTTTATGAGTGGCCTGAATCGCGGGAGTGACCACGTCGTTGTACATCGCGGAGCGTTGAGTGATGAGTTGGAGCCCATTAGGTACACATCGTGACTATTCTGCCCTCCAAAGTAAGAAAGCCAAAGACCCGATTTTTTCCAGTTTAGAGATTTTGGTATGTTTGGCTTTGTATCAGACCTATTTTGGCATCTAATTGTAACAGTTGGGAAAATTTCCCTAAAAAAGTTATTCAAGGAAAATATCTACGGTAAACGCACCAGTAGCCGACACCCTTAAGAAAATTTCTTGGAATTTTGAGACGCTACAATTTTAAAAATGGTGTTATTGAATATTTCCTGTGTCCATTTGATAGAACAACTTTCCAGCTTGCTAACTAGCCCTTGAAAAATAAGAAACCTTGAATCAATGTGAAAATAATAGCAAATTACGTGAAAAGTTCCGATGCGCCTATAGCTGACACTGTCGAAGTGCGAATGTTCCTATAGCTGACAGGGAGGTAAATATTGAAAATGAATGTTCGAATTTCTTTATTTTAAAACGTGAGTAGGTATAAAAATTACCATAAAATTATTATAATAGTAGGAACTTGTGTTTGTTTCCTATCACATTAAGCTCTACCTTAGGTACTTCCAAAATAGGTAACTTAGAACAAAAGAGGTAGGTGCTCAAAATCACAACAATTGTCAGTACGTATGGCGAATAGGTGAAGTATTTAGGTATCTACTTGTTGGTAAATTGGAAGGAACTCGTTTAAAAAGGAACAATAACGGCTTTAGGAAACTGGTACCTCACATTTAAACCTGTACCAAAAACTAATGGAGGAGGCAATTTTTCCTCTATAGTTACCAAATTTTTGTCAAGGACTCTAGGTATATTCTCACATTTCATAAATATAGTTCTCATGCGATTTAATGGTTTCAGTGCTAATGCTCTGAATGTCCCATCGTCTTGTTGACCATGGACTTCATAAACTCTTCTAGGTTTTTTGGAATTTCTCAATGAGATAATTGCATAGTTTCTTTCTTCAAGTGAGTTTGGAGAATTTTTCGGGGACAATCCGCTGAACTCAGTAACAACATTGACATTGTATCTCATCATCGTACTGTTGGCATTCTTTGGCAGATAGGGATGCTTGCAGAGGAGTTCTAAATTGTCAGCATTGGTTGGCATCTGTTCATTTTCTTCACTGCATTTTAGGTTTCGTTCTTCCGGTACGGTGGCGGTGCGTGTCTGAACCCCTTCAGCAATTTGTCCAAGTTCGGCGTTGTTGTTCGAATCATTACTCCAGCTGTTTGGAAATTTCAACTCTTGAGGGAAGGCATCCGTATCTTCAGGGAGATTGGTGATAGACGATATGCCGTCTTCTTCATTTCCATCAAATCCATGGGGCACCGAAACAAGTTCCATGGAAATAACGTTGGGAAATTGCAAATCGTCTTGTATTCTATCAAGAGTCCCGTCACCATCACACAAGTGCCTGATGCCTGACACCCCCCTACGAACATCGTCGAGGGCTTTCCCCATAGCCTCAGGGAGATATTGAAGAATTTTGTTGGCTTTGGGAGCCATAGGGAACCGTCTGGAACAAAAAAAAAAACAGAGGTTAGATGTTGTCCCAGTTGCTGACATGTTCTGTTCTAGTACCTGACACCCCCTGTCAGCTACTGAAATATAAAATCAGCATTGAAAATAACGTTCAGTGGCATGACTGATGTAACTAGGGATCAATATAAAATAATATCTATGACTGTTTGAAGAAAATTATGTGATGTGCCAGTAGCTGACAGGCCTGTCAGGTACTAGTCAAAACGCCATTTTAAGGATCCAGTACCTGACACCCATTAAAATTATAAACTCTATCGCAAAATAGGTTCAAAAATAGATTAAACACAATCTGCAATCACTCAGTAATAGAAAATAACACAAAAGTTTTGGAATAAAATGAAGTAGATGAACAGCAAAAACAAAAACGTACCTCTTAGTCGTTGCTGGTAGGTGTCTGGTTCTGGAGCACTTTACAAACTGAGAAGAAGTTGCCGACCACGTGTTGACGTTACGTTATGATACCCGCCAGATGACGCATTGCTGCCAACTAATCGAGAAGGAAATACCTAACAGAAGCCGCCAATTTTTGAAATAGAGGTTTAGGAGGCCCTGAAACCTTATTATTTCCATTTTTCGGGGAGGATGTCAGGTACTGGTGCACCTGTCGGCTACTGGTGCATTTACCCAAGGTATATATATATAAGGTTTTTGGAGTTGTTGATGGTTTTCCAACGATGAAACGGATTAGTAGTACTTCCAACAAACAAAAAAAATCAGTCATGCAGCATGACTTAATGAGCGAATTTTCAAAGAAATATTCGAATTAATGGCTATGGTTTTGAATAAAGGAAAACTTCGGTCTAAAATTTGGTTTTCTATGTATATTCTCTTCGTATTTATTTTAATTTGTACGTTTTGTCCATCCTGATTCTACCGTTTGTTTATTACGTAATTGTACTAAGTGCTTATTTATTTGATCGCTGTGGGTAAATTCAAGGAGTTGTACTAATCGTTTGCCTCCCCCTTTTTTGCTTCGAACTCTCGTCTTCAATTAATACTTCTCACATTTTTCAATCTGACCACTCTAAGGGGGTGGGGGTAAGAGTTTAAAGATTATCCTAGTTTTGGGTAATTTTTGCGCACTTTAAATGCTCTAATTTAAGAACGGATTTAGATATCTAAAATCCGATTTCACTATCGTGTTCAGCGTGCAAAAACCTTTAAAATGAGGGGTCACTTGTTAGAAAATAACATTTTGGGGATTTTTGGGTAATTTTTGCGCACTTTAAATGCTCTAATTTGAGAACGGATCAAGATATCTAAAATCCGATTCCACCATCGTGTTCAGCGTGCAAAAACCTTTAAAATGAGGGGTCACTTGTTGGAAAATAACATTTTGGGGATTTTTGGGTAATTTTTGCGCACTTTAAATGCTCTAATTTGAGAACGGATCAAGATATCTAAAATCCGATTCCACCATCGTGTTCAGCGTGCAAAAACCTTTAAAATGAGGGGTCACTTGTTAGAAAATAACATTTTGGGGATTTTTAGGTAATTTTTGCGCACTTTAAATGCTCTAATTTGAGAACGGATCAAGATATCTAAAATCCGATTCCACCATCGTGTTCAGCGTGCAAAAACCTTTAAAATGAGGGGTCACTTGTTGGAAAATAACATTTTGGGGATTTTTGGGTAATTTTTGCGCACTTTAAATGCGCCAAAACCCTCCTTAGAGTAGGCCAATTTCGCCCATCTTCGAACTTAGCCTTTCGATTGCCAAGATAGATTTTTTGTGCAAATTTGAGCTGTTTATCTCAATTCTATCGAGAGTTATCGTCTGGAGTGACACATATATAAATATATATATATATATATATATATATATATACATATAAAAAAGTGTTAAATTTCAGGAATCGTTTTAGAATGGTCTGAAACGGATTTCTATGAAGAAAATTTCCAAAAATTTATATTATTTAAATTTCGAAGCCATTGCAATAGCTTCATTTTCTTTGAAAATTTGCTAAAACTGTAGATCCCAGACCAGTAGACCAGTAGAATTAAACTTTTATCCTTATTTCTTAAAGACTTAAATACCCTTAAACTTGTATACCTGTGATGAATTTAAAATTCTCATCACGGTGGCGTGGAAGGAAGGTGAGTGAGTGAATTTACCTAGGCGGCTGTAGTCAACCGTTCATCTAGGTAAAGGAGAGGAAAGGAGGAAAAGTCGCAGGCGGCTGTAATCAACCGAACATCTACGACTTGGGAGGAGAGAGAGGTGGATGAGGGAATCTTACCTAGGCGGCTGTAGTCAACCGTTCATCTAGGTAAAGGAGAGGAAAGGAGAGGTCCCTTGTCTAGGCGGCTGTATTCAACCGATCATCTAGACAAGGAGGAGGAGAGAGGAGGTGAAATTCTCAGGCGGCTGTAGTCAACCGATCATCTGAGAGGGAAGGTAAGAGAGAGAAGAGAGAGCTGGTTAGAGGAAGTGTCGAATGAAGCTTGAGCTCCAGGATCCAGGGTTTTATAGGACTTGGGGGCCTCTCCCTCCAGCTCCTTGCAAGGAGCTGGTAGTGGGGCCCCAGGTTGAGCAACCCTGGGTTCTGTCGCCTGTGTCCCCACTCATATCTTTATTTACGGAGCTTTAGTTTGGCGTTTGGATATTGGTGAGAACTTAATATTATAGGAGTGTTCCCGGGAGGGACTCACGACAGAGGTCCCCCCAGTTTGAACCAATATTTGTGGAGCTGAAGGCGCAAGGTGACAGGTGCTGAGGGCTACGGCAAACAAAAGGTGGTGCTGAAGGCGCAAGGTGACAGGAGCTGAGGGCTACGGCAAACAAAAGGTGGTGCTGAAGGCGCAAGGTGACAGGGGCTGAGGGCCGATGCAAACAAGTGGTTGAGCTGAAGGCGAGTCTTAAATCTAGGAGGCATACGGTATAGCCAGTATAGAGGCGAGCCTTAAGTCTAGGAGTACATGGTAAGTATAGAGTACATGGTAAGTAGTAAGTCTAGGAGTACATGGTAAGTATAGAGTATTAAGAGTATAGAGAGGATTAACATGGTAAGTAGAGAGGATTACATAGAGAGTATTAACATGGTAAGTATGAGGTGACGATGAGTGACAGGATGATATTTACAATAATGAGTATGTACATGGAGTATTTACGAAAGATGAATGAGTATTTACAAAAGATAAATGAGTATTTACAAAAGATGAATGAGTATTTACAAAAGATGGAGGGTATGTACAAATTTGGGTAACAGATGGGAAGGGGGTGTTAGAATCCGCCGTTTCCTGGGTGTGGGTAGTGTGTGGTGAAGTGTAGTGAGGGAGTGAAGTGTGTGAGTGAGAGAGGCGACCCCCTCTAACAGTCTTCACGTTAGTGAAGTCTGATAGAGGGGCCCCTTCACTGCCAGGGTGGCGGTGAAGGGGAAGAGCCGGTGGGAGCCGGTACCCGGGGCGTCGCGGAGAGAGGCGGCGACGTCGGGGTCCGGCGGGTGAAATGGAGGTGATGTGTGGTGTTGGTGGTGTAGGGCTGGGTGGGGGATTGGTGCGGTGAGATTGGTCGGGGAGGACTGGGGCTGGTTTGCACCGTGCCAATGGCACGGTGTGGGGCTTCCCGTCAATTAACAGGGTAGCGGTGGATTGTGTTGTGCGGATGACCTGAAAGGGCCCGGCATAAAGGGGTCGGAAAGTTTTATGGATGCCGGGCTCTTTCAGGTACATGTGTGTGGTGGTGAAAAAGCGTTTGGGATAAGTGGTGTCGTTTGTCGGTGTTGTTGAGTGTAGCGGCTCCCTGTTAATTGACGGTGTGTGATTTGGGGTGAAAATGTCGGCTGGTAGACGTAGCGGGTCTTTAAAGGCATTTTGTGCGGGGCTGGTTTGGTCTGAAGGACGGGCTGATGTGCGTAGGCTGAGCAAAATGTAGGGAAGGGATTTTGTCCAGGAAGGGGAATTGGTTGATGTAGAAATGGCCTGTTTGAGGACCGAGTGCCACCGCTCTATTTTCCCGTTGGATTGGGGATGGTACGGGGTAGTGTGGATTTTTTGGATGCCGAGGGAACGTAGTAAATCGGAAAAGTGGGCGGATTCGAACTGCCTCCCTTGATCGACCGTGACTGTTCGCGGACAACCGTAACGGCTAACCCATTGAGTGAGGAAAGCCGTCGCGACGGCGTCCGCGGTGATGTGGGCGAGCGGGATGCACTCTACCCAGTTGGTGGCACGGTCGATCATCGTGAGGCAGTATTTCTTCCCCTCGGATGGGGGAAGGGGGCCCACTAAGTCCAGATGTACATGTTCCCACGGGAGGGAGTCGGGTATGGTTTGAGGGGGAACATGGGGGTGGGCCGAGACCTTAAATCGCTGGCACTTCTGGCACCCCAGAACCCAGTTACGAATATCTGTGTTCATGTGGGGCCAGAAGTACCGCGTTTTGATAAGGTCCCGGCTAGCCCGAATGCCAGGATGGTGAAGGGAATGGTAATGGAGGAACAACTGCCGCCTCTGTTCCGGTGGGACGTAAGGGCGCGGTGAATCGGCCGTTACGTCGCACCAGAGGTTGAGGGGCGGCAGTTGTTCCAGCTTGGAGGCGGAAATGAGGTTGGAGAGGGCTGGGTCAGTGGAAGGGTTCTGTTTGTTTCTGAGGGATTGGGGGGAAGGAAACGGCAGTAACTCCGCCACCGGCGCGGGGGTAGGGGTGGGTCGGGAGAGCGCGTCCGCCACGCAGTTGTCAGCCCCTGGCAAGTATCGGATATCGGACGTAAATTGTCCGATAAACTCGAGTTGCCGGAGGCGACGCGGGGAGGCGGTTTTGTAGGAGGGCGTGGGTCAGGGGCTTGTGATCGGTGACGACAGAGAACTGCCTGCCCTCCACGAAGTCACGAAAGTGCTTGATGGCTTCGTGGATGGCGAGGAGTTCTCTGTCGAACGTGGAGTAATTTTTCTGGGTGGGGGACAATGTTTTCGAAAAGAAGCCTAGGGGTTGGGGGGTGGCGCCGGTGTGCTGGTGGAGCACTGCCCCGATGGCCCAGTCGGACGCATCGGTAGTGATGGAAAGGGGAGCATGGGGATCGGGATGGGCCAATAGAGCGGCGTCTACTAGGTCCTGTTTGCAAATTTTGAAGGAGGAGGTGAGTTGGGGGGTCCAGGTGATGGGACGGTTGTCATTTTTTTTGGAGGGTTGGGGGATGGCGTGTATGAGTGGCTGTTGATGTTGTGCTGCGTGTTTTATGTGTCTGCGGTAAAAATTTAACATACCCAGGAAGCGGCGGAGTTCCGTCACAGTGCGGGGTTGTGGAAAATCACTGATGGCGTGGACCTTGTCAGAGAGGGGCTTGATGCCTTCGGACGAGACTTGGTGGCCGAGGCAGCGGACGGAGGGTTGGCCGAGAACGCATTTTTCAGTGTTAACGAGGAGGCCCTCGGCGGAGAAGATGTTGAGGATCTGTTGGAGATGGTTGAGGTGTTCTTCTGGCGTCCTGGAGGCTACCAGGACGTCGTCGAGGAAGCAAAAGACGAACGGTAGGCCTCGCAGGATGCTGTCCATATAGCGCTGCCATGTCTGTGCAGCGTTCCTCAACCCGAAGCCCATTTTCACGTATTCGAATAAACCGAATGGGGTAATGATGGCGGTTTTTTGGACGTCGGGGGGGTGGATGTTAATATGATGGAACGCTCTTGAAATGTCGAGGGTAGAGAAGATAGTAGCACCATGTAGATGTGACGAGAAATCCCGTAGGTGGGGAACGTTGTAGAGATCCGGTGTGGTTTTAGTGTTGAGGCGCCGGTAGTCTCCGCAGGGGCGGATATCCCCATTGGGCTTCTGCACGATGTGGAGTGGAGAAGCCCAAGGGGATTTCGAGGGGCGGACGATACCGTCGGCTATTAGTTTGTTAAAGTGTTGTCGAGCTTTTGATAGTTGAAGGGGGTGGAGTCGTCGGGCCTTTGCTGTGATGGGGGGGCCGGAAGTCTCGATGTGATGTTGGACGGTGGAGATGTGGGCAGAGGGGCGGCGCTGGGGGCGGTAGTTGAGGAGGAGGTTTTCAAATTGTGTGGGGGGGTGGTTGATGGCATGTATAAACCCAGGTATGGGTTTATTTGTGGCGGGGTCTATCAGGCGCGCATTCCGGACGTCGACCTGGAGACCGAAATACGCTAGGAAATCGGCCCCCAGGATCGCCTTCTCCACGTCCGCCACGGTAAAGTCCCACTCGTACGCGAGTCCGCTCATGTAAACGGAGGAGCGGTACGTCCCGTACGAGGGGATGGTGGTACCGTTGGCGGCGTAGAGAAGTTGCCGGTAGCAGCGCGCCTGACGACGGAGGATATTATTGGGGAATATGGATAGCGCCGCCCCCGTGTCCACCAGGAAAGGCACGTTGGTTTTCTTGCAGCGCAAGAAAAGTCGCTGGTGGGTAGGCAGGGCGTTTTGCAGGATTGCGGAGGTGGGTATTTGCGCTGGCGTTGGGTGGTCCTCTTTGAAGGAGACGCGGGGCGGTTTCTTGCCGTTCCGGAGGGGGGGAACGGTGGAGTCGGCAGGGGGGCTGATCCTCTTGGTAGGAGGTGGGTTGGTTTCGTTCCGGGGAGGAGGAACGGTAGCGGCGGCGTGAGTGGCGGCCGGAGGGGGTTGTGCCCTGGAGGCGGGCGTGGAGGGGCCGTTCCGTGGTGGGGGAACGGTAGCGGCGGCGTGAGTGGCGGCCGGAAGGGTGGCTGCCCTGGAGGCGGGCGCGGAGGGGCCGTTCCGGGGTGGGGGAACGGGAGCGGCGGCGTGAGTGGCGGCCGGAAGGGTGGCTGCCCTGGAGGCGGGCGTGGAGGGGCCGTTCCGAGGTGGGGGAACGGTTGATGGTGGGGTGAGGGTTTTGGCGGCGCTGGCAGGCGCGGCCGGGAGGTTGGCAGCCGTGGCGGCGGCGTAGGAGGGGTAACGGGGCTTTGTGGTGGTGGTGTGAATGCGGGCGGGGGGGGGGTCGGTCATGGTCCCCCCCGTGTTGGCGAGGAGGGGGGCCCGCCGGGTTTACCGGCGGGCGTCTGCGTTTCCCTGCGTAGGGGCGAAGGAGCAGGGGGGTTGGCATTTGCGGGCCTCCCCACCGAAGTTGACATGATAGAAACAACGGTGGGGGGGGTCCGCAGGGAGGTAGGTGGTGTTGGTGGGGCGGGTTGAGGTGGAGGGGCGTGCAGCGGCCGGGGACCGCCCTCTGCGCTGGCGAGGAGGGGATGCGTTGCGGCGCTCGGGTGAGCGCTGGCGACGGCGGTCGGCGGAGGGGTCGCGTCGGCGATCCGTCGAAGTGGGGCGACGTCTGTCGAGGGAGGGGGGCCGGTCGCGGTCTCGGGACTTGGTGCGGTCCCGTAGAGGCGGGGGGTGACGCGGCGTACGTACTTCGCTGACGGCGGCCGCTGCGGCCAAGTCGTGAACGGTGTCCGCAAGTCGCAGGAGGGGCTCGTCGGGACCGTCGAGGTGGCTGGCCAGGGCCATCTGGATGGGGTGGGGGAGGGCACGTAACCAGAATGTGCGTGCGATGTCAGCGGTCATAATGCCCTGCAGCTGGTGTCGCAGCCGTCGGTAGAGGTGGGAGGGCTTCTGGTCGCCGAGGTGTTGAGGTTGGGAGAGGGCGGCGACTCGGGCGATCTTTGACGGCTGGTAGGTGTTGATGAGGCGGCTGCGGAGGTCGTCGTACGCAGCGGCGGCGTCGGGGGAGATATCTGAAGTCTGAAGCAGGATCTCGTATGGTAGTAACGAAATGATCCGGGAATATCTAGTTTTCTGGCTGCGGATGTTGGCGGCCGAAAATGCAGCGTCCACTTGGAAAAACCATAGTGCGGGGACGTGCGTGTAGAAGGGGGGCAGCGACAGAGGGAACGCTGCGGACGTCGTCATGACGTCAGCGGCGGCCGCGGCCGCAGCGGCGGTGGCGGCTGCGGTGGACGTCGCGGATGCGGTGGAGGCGGGTGGTGAGAGGCTGGTGAAGGGGTTGTCGGCGGCGTCAGTCGTCGCAGCGGTCGGCGGCTGCAGCAGGGACGGCGGCGTCGGAGAGTTCGGGTCCATGTCTGTAACTAAAATTCAAAAATTTGAGGCGGTTTTGAATTTTGAAATTCGCAATCGGCGGGAGCGGAGGTGCGTTGAGTTGAGAGTTGAGTGGTGAGGTTGGGCCAAGAATTGCGAATTTACACTGACTGTTGAAATTTGAATTTAAAATTTGGGACACCGAACTAGACTGGGGCGACACATGAGGTGGGAAGGTGGGAAGGAAGAAGGTTGAGTGAACGTCGGGTTCACCACTGTGATGAATTTAAAATTCTCATCACGGTGGCGTGGAAGGAAGGTGAGTGAGTGAATTTACCTAGGCGGCTGTAGTCAACCGTTCATCTAGGTAAAGGAGAGGAAAGGAGGAAAAGTCGCAGGCGGCTGTAATCAACCGAACATCTACGACTTGGGAGGAGAGAGAGGTGGATGAGGGAATCTTACCTAGGCGGCTGTAGTCAACCGTTCATCTAGGTAAAGGAGAGGAAAGGAGAGGTCCCTTGTCTAGGCGGCTGTATTCAACCGATCATCTAGACAAGGAGGAGGAGAGAGGAGGTGAAATTCTCAGGCGGCTGTAGTCAACCGATCATCTGAGAGGGAAGGTAAGAGAGAGAAGAGAGAGCTGGTTAGAGGAAGTGTCGAATGAAGCTTGAGCTCCAGGATCCAGGGTTTTATAGGACTTGGGGGCCTCTCCCTCCAGCTCCTTGCAAGGAGCTGGTAGTGGGGCCCCAGGTTGAGCAACCCTGGGTTCTGTCGCCTGTGTCCCCACTCATATCTTTATTTACGGAGCTTTAGTTTGGCGTTTGGATATTGGTGAGAACTTAATATTATAGGAGTGTTCCCGGGAGGGACTCACGACAATACCCTTAAACTTTTATCCTTAAAGACTTAAATACCCTCTTAAACTTAAAGACCTAAATACCTCTTAAAGACTTAGTCTTAAGACTTAAGACTTAAGACTTAAGACTTAAACTTGTATCCTTAAAGACTTAAATACCTCTTAAAGACTTAAATACCCTTAAACTTTCATCCTTAAACCAGAAATAAGGATAAACGTTTAATTCATTGGAACAGTGAATTTAATTTAATGGTCATCAGGGCAGTATTGTTTTTCCATGTTGTATCCCTCTCATAGTGTTGTCTGAATTCGTCAGGGGGTAACGTTTTTCAATTCTGTGATGACCACCAAAAGCTTCGAGCGATCCAGTGCAGGTGGCATCCGCATCCCGGTAAGTCGTATTATACAAGGAAAAATAAAGGTACTGTTTTTCTCTCTGGGAAAAGGGTGAAAAAACTGCAGCAACTACAATGGGAAACAACAGTAGCATGAGCGTCCAACGAAGAAAAGTAGTAGCAGACCCTCTACGGTTTTTTGAAGCAAAATTTACCTCATCTTCTACAACGGAGAAAAACAGTTGCTTACAAAAATTTATGTGCATTCTTCCTAAATTGATGCGCCTTGCTGCTACAGACGTAGAAACTAAATTTGGGTCAATTGGAGAAAAAAATCGTTGGAAAATATTGAAGAATGCCCATTTTACAGCCTAAACACTTCACCTGCGTTTTTCTCAAAACTAGATTTCCTTATTGTAGTGAATGTATAATGGACGCACATCCACTACGAGAGGCGTTGAGGGAGGATGTGCCCGGTTTGGTTATAGGCGTACTACCACCATGCCCGGGATCTTTTTGGAGGCATGTCTGGTTTGGTTATAGGCGAACTCCCACCATGCCCAGAATCTTTTCGGGAGCGTGCTTGGTTTGGTTATAGGCGAACTACCACCATGCCCAAGATCTTTTAGGGAGAGCTGCCTAGTTTGGTTATAGACGAACTTCCACCATGCCCACGATCTTTTAGGTGTGAGGAGAGAGATGAGGAGCGAGGAGAGTGAGAGATAAGTCAGCGACTTAAGGAGAGCGTAGAATAGTTGGAAAGGCGAAGGAGGCGAGTATATATAGGCCCTTAGGGCTATCTCCCTCCATCCTCCAGCTAGTGGAGGATGGTGGGGATCCCCCACTGGGTACCTCTGTTCTCCTGCGTCTTCCGTCCCCACTTCTGTGTTTATTTGGCGAGATCTTGAGTTTACAAGGAGTGGTTCTGGGAGGATACCACGACACTTATTCTACGGCAGTATTGTTGAACTGGCTCACGTGGAAAACTCGGGGATGAGCCCACATGGGTTCGTGGACACCACTGCACTGAATCTGGAGCCTAGTGACGCGGTGGAATCATTAGGCTCTGCACTAAGTTCTAACAGCGCCAAAAGAAGGCAATAGTACCAAAATAACCCAACACGTACCGCAGTGTTGATGTAGTGCCTGATCGGTCCTTTTGAAAAGGCTGATTTTGGTTTATTATTCTATGAATAATACACGTCTATGTATTCGCTCCGTAAACAGCATCTCAAAATTTCTTCTCTTTCGTTTCAAGGTCAGTGGTTTCTTAAAATGAAATGTCCGTCCGCCGTCTGCAAACGTCGTCCGCCGTATCATGCATAACTTTAAGTGCGGTCTAAGAAATTCGTTCGTTCGCACACAGGCTCCATTTGGGCCCTAGTTGTGTCTCGAAACTTTGCAGTCCAATCGTAATATAGGTACCCAAGTGTGTTACTGGTGAATAATGGGTGTAAAAATAGGGGTTTTTTGGTGTTTTAGTAATATGAGCTTGTTCCATTTGTTTTAGTACGAGGAGACGAATATGAAGTCGATTTAAACCAAAGCGTGGAAAATGAGGTTCTTACGACGTTTCAGCCTTAAATTTACGTTAAATTCGGTCTAAAATCGTCGTTCTTCCGCACACAGTTTGGGTCCTCATTTGGGTCCTACTTGTGCTCCGACGCCCGGCAGCCCGTTCGGAATACACCCAGGGGTGTTATGTGGGAAAAATGGGTGTAAAAATAGGGGTTTTCGAGGTTTTTTCGTAGGTTTTAGTGAACGTGAGCTTTTGAGGTATCGTTCTCCGTGTTTTTTAAGGAGAAAAGATCGAATGTGAAGTCGATTTTGACCAATGAGTCAAGAATTGAGGTTGTAACGACGGTCCTGCTCCCAAAATTCATTTTTATGAGTCCAAAATCTTGAAAATTGTTTGAAATCACCATTAATTTGTATAATAACACTAGAAGTCGTGAACCTACAGGTGAATCAAGACAATTAAATGGCATTATCAACGAGCAAATATATTTTTTAAATAAAAAGTAGGAGCCTAATTTGTGTTTTTGGGGGCCAAAATTGGTGGAAACCATGAAAAACAGCTATTCCACATGAATGAAACAATAAATAAACACCCCGCATTTCTGTAGGTATGTCCAATAGAATAATAAACCCACGTGACAAGGACTTTGCAGCGTTTTAGTTTCGAGGTCAGCAATTTTATCCGTGCGGCTTCGGGAACGATGAATTAAACATTCGAGTATTAAAACGGGTGGAAATGGAGGGAGTAAAGCCACTTAGGTGAGGTGGAGGGCCCATCGGTAAGGAGAACAATCAAGCAGAATATTGAAGAGGCCGTAATTAGATTCGGAGACCATCAAGGGCTTTGACGGACCACTTGTTTGCCGGTTGCCATGGCGAAAGCTCTAGAGAACCTTGCGGGAGGATTCTCAAGTCGATTTCCGATGATTTGCCGCCGAGTGGTTTACCCGGGCCAGAGCAGAGGAGCAACTTCTTTGCCAATCGTACGACGGTCTCACTGCGCATATTGAGGCAAAAAGGTAAATTTTTGAAAAAAACTAAGCTTTTTGTCGTAAAAACGAAATTTTACGCCGAAGGGGACGAAATCGTGGGCTCTGAGCTACTGGATCATGATTTGAGTGACTTTTCAAAGTCCACTCGAGGTTGTCATGCTTTACAACTATTGTACTTAGTAGTAAATAAATGAGAGATTCGTAAAACGAAATCAATCTGACATAACTAATGAATAACACATATTTAATGATCGCCGACGCGAGCCCAAAAACATGTCATTATAATAATAATAATAATAATAATAATAATAATAGTAATAATAATAATAATAATGATAATAATAATATGTGACCGTCCATGGGGGAAGGGACCTTAACTTATAAAAGCAGATTTTCTAGGAGAATATTTTTTGAAATATCGTCCAAAAAAAAAACCGATTTTCATGTTTTTATCTGTAACTGTGATTCCCACTCTCAACCAAAAAGGTAATCTTTTGTGGTGTTCCTAGTTGTCCTAATAAGTGTGGATGGCAAAGCTAGTGGGCTACAGCTATGTGGGTGGAATCTGAAAAATATTACAAATATTACCTGCATTTTATAGTTAGGCAATCTGCCCTGGAATCAGTTTGGCACAGTTCTGACACAGGTTTAGGTCACTGCAAGGCTGGAGAACTAATGCTAAAATGCTAACAAAAGCTGACGAAATGTGTCATTCTACGATACCTGGAGAAGGATTTGAATGGAACAACTTGAATAACGTAAGTAAATATATTAAACAAAATAGTGTAAGCTTTACAGGAAAAGGGTTTACGTGGTTCGGAAAGGACTCGATAGAAAAGTGTGTTAAGGAATGATCGGGATTCTACTACAATGGCAAAGGGACAATCAATATGATATATTGAATACAAGAAATTGTATTCAATATATATCATATTGAATACAATTGTATGAATTTGGGGAAATCTTTGGTTGACAATATGGCACCAGAGTCGTTTGTTCGGTTCGTGTTGGGGTCAACTTGGGTCCAAAGATAAGTTAGAGTGGCGTAATTGGGGCCACTTTTGGGGCCGAGGGTGAATACTAAGAGAAGTATACTTATAGTCGGAATAATTTAAATATTTCTTTTTATGAACTATCTTTGGTCATTAATAGTGTCATTTAATTGTTTTGATTCACTTTCTAATACTACTTGCAGCGTTATTATACAAATTTATGTTGATTTCAGACAACTTCCCAAGTTATTGACTCTCAAACAATTAATTCTGGGAGCTGAAACTTCGTTACAACCTCAATTTTTCAGTCTTTGGTCAAAATGGAGTTCATATTCGGTCTTCACGCCCTAAAAAACATAGAAAACGGTACACACGTACCTACAGATATGTTGGCTGTTCATTTATTGTTTCTTTCACGTGCAATAACTGAAATAGCTATTTTTTATTGTTTCCACCAATTTTGGCCTTCGAAAACACGATTTAGGCTCCTATTTTTTTAAAAAATAATTACCTATCTTTAATCATTGATAGTGCCATTGAATTGTCTTGATTCACCTGTTGATACTACTTCTGGTGTTATACAAATTGATGGTGATTTCAGATAATTACCCATGTTTTTGACCCATAAAAAATGAATATTGGGAGCTGAACCTTCGTTACAGCCTCAATTCTTCACTCTTCGGTCAAAGTCAACTTCATATTCGGTCTTCTCGCCCTAAAAAAACATGTAAAACGATACCCATGTTCACTAAAACCTAAAAAAAATAACTCCAAAAACCCTAATTTTACACCCTTGGGTATAGTCCGATCGGGCTGCCAGCTTCGGAGCACAACAGGACCCAAATGTGTTCCAAAATGAGGACCCAAACTGTGTGCGGAGGAACCACGATTTTATACCAAAATTTAACGTAAATTTAAGGCTGAAACCCCGTTAGAACCTCAATTTTCCACTGTTTGGTCAAAATTGACTTCATATTCGGTCTTCTCGTCCTAAAAAAACATGGAAAACGATACCTCAGAAGCTCATGTTACTCAAAAAAAACAGTAAACCCTATTTTAACACCCATTTTCAACCATAACTACACCCCTAGGTGCATTCCGAGCGGGCTGCAAAGTTTCAGAACAGATGGAGGGGGGAGGGATTTCGTATGCCAAAAATAAAGTAGATATGGATGATGCGGCGGACGGACATTGAATTTGTGGAATCTACGCACCTTGAAACGTAAAGAACAAAAATTTTGAGGGGGTGTTATAAAATTTTTTTGCTGAGCGAATACATAGGTGTATTATTCACAGAATAATCTTTTCGCTTGTCGCTCATGCAAACCGGGCCTGCTCATGTAACTATGTTTTAGGAAGCACATACTGTTCTCAAGAATATCCAAGAGACCGTTCGGGAACACCGAACGGCTAAATGTTCCAGGGTAAAGAGCGTACTCTTATAATAGTTAGCGGAAGAAAGAGCGGAATAAGGAGGTAAGAGTCTGAGCCGAGAGGGAAGACCTCGTAGCACTTAGCATTCCTGATTAGGAGAGCAGGAGTGAAGGAGTAATGGCGGATAGGCGGGCATACAGGGATGGGAATTAGCATGGCATTACAAGGAGCACCGATCCTCTAATCAACACCTGACAAACATGGATCTCTCCACCGCCACCTAACGCATACAAATATCCCGCTGTTCCTCTTTTACAACTCCGTAAGAACATCTTCCTGGATCCCACACGGAACTTTGAAATTGATGAACCGTGCTGTAACACAAATCTCTCCCGCCACCGGCATTGTATGGCGAGTACCCACCCAACCAACATAAATTTTGTCAAAAGTACCTACAGACTGAGATTTGGTAATTATTAGGTACCTAATTAAGATTTTGGGGTTTGTACGAGACATGATTAGATATTTCATCAGCAATTTGTGGCTGGATGCCACCGTTTAATACTCGACAGAGATGTGATCCACCACATGGTTGAGTAGTGAGAGGGGGTGTGCTCAGGGGGGAAGGTGACGTCACACGAGTCCCATCCAGCCAGCTCTATCTTACGCTTGCGCTTTTATTTCTCCGTTTTGGTTTATTATTCTGTGAATGCTGGATTCACGCTTACAAAACGTTAGGTTACATCCCTTCAAATTTTTTTCTTTTACGAATCAAGGTGTGAAGAATTCCAAATTATAGCCATTTTCACTCATAACACCCCTGGGTATATTCCGATCGGGCTGCAAAGTTTCGGGACACAACCAGGGCCCAAGTGGAACCTGTGTGCGAAAGAACGAATTTTTTAGACCAAAAATGAAGCAGTTATGCGTGATAGGGCGGATGGCAAATGGCCGGACGGACGTTGCGTTTTTGGAATCTGCGTACCTTGAAACGTAAAAGAAAAAATTTTGAGGGGGTGTTATGAAGATTGTTTGTTGAGCGAATACATAGGTTTAAATTATTCACAGAAAAACCAAACTGCAATGTCCGTCCGCCGCCCACCGTATCATCCATATCTACGTTATTTTCGGTCTAAAAAATTCGTTCTTTCGCACACATGCTCCATTTGGGCCCTAGTTGTGTCCCAAAAATTTGCAGCCCGATCTGAATTTACCCAAGGGTGGTACTTATGGGTGAAAAATTGGTGTAAAAATCGGGTTTTGGGGGTTTTACTCTGCCTGTAATACCGCCTGTAAGGTATCGTTTTTCATATTTTTTAGGACGAGAAGACCGAATATGAAGTCGATTTTGACCAAAGAGTGGAAATCGAGGTTCTAAAAAAAGTTGGAACCTTAAATTTACGATAAATTTTGGTCTAAAATTGTTGTTCTTCCGCACATATTTTGGGTCCCCATTTGGGTCCTAGCTGCGCTCGGAAGCTTGGCAGTCCGATCGGAATATACCCAGGGTGTTATGGGGAAAAAATGTGTGTAAAAATAGGGGTTTTTCGAGGGGTTTTTGAGGATCTAGTGAACATGAGATGTGATGTATCTTTTTCCATGTTTTTTTAGGGCGAGAAGACAGAATATTAGTTGATTCTGACCGATGAGTGAAAAACTGAGGTTGTAACGAAGGTTAAGCTCCCGAAATACATTTTTTATGAGTCAAAAACCTAGGAAATTGTCTTAAATCACTACCAATTTGTATAATAACACTAGAAAAATTGTCAACAGGCTAATCAGGACAGTTAAATGGCACTATCGATGAAAAAAAAAAAAGCTTAATTCGTGTTTGTCGGGGCCAAAATTGGTGGAAACCACCAGAAATAGCTATTTAAATTATTGCGCATGAAACGAACAATAAATGAACAGCAACATTTCGTAGGTGTGTCCAGTAGAATAATAAACCCATGTGACAAGGACTTTGCAGCGTTTTCTTCTTCTGATTTCGTTTTTTGTTTTCTCTGAATCACATGTCCGACATCGGCTTATGTCCGACATCTACAGATGACAACTAAGCTGAGAACTTCCACTCCACTGAATCACATTTGCTTTCTCTGTCTGTCAGTTCAATTTTTTCGCGTCAAATTTTGCGCGTATTGCGTTTGGTCCGGTTCCGATGACAGATTTGTATTTGTGGTACCTACGTGCGTTTTGTCCTGTTTGCAGTTTGTGGTCTGATCGCTGTCAACACACAGATAACTATCTGCATCTAGTCAATAGCTTCTCCATTTAAAAAGGTACCGGCCGACGGGTCATTGTTTTCTTGCATTTCAGTTTACTATATTTTTTGGTCTATTATTTTCAATAATGAACCTTTGGAATCGAACATGAAAAAACAAAATTTTAACACCCCCTCAAAATTTGATGGTTTACGTTTCAAGGTATGTAGATTTCGAAAATGCAATCAAAAATTTCTGTCCATCCTCCGTACGCCGCACGTCATACTGAGCACTTTTCTTAGTTACCATGAGCCAAATTCGGTTTATAGGTCCCATTTGGGGTCTAGTTGGTCCTCGAAGCTCGGCGCTACTGTCAGTCATCTGTAAGGGGTTCAAAATAGGGGTTGACATTTTCATAACGCCTATACCTTTCTTTACCGCGAATCTTTTTACGGTTTTGAATAGTTCTTGAACTTACGAGAATGTTGAGACCACCCAGAGCATTGTACGTCCCGCCGTTCCTTCACACTAAGGCCCCCAATTTTTGCACCGACAGTTTTGGTCAACAGAAGGGTGAATCAAATTGTATACATTCAGCCCAAAAATCATCACTAGGGAGCACCTGAATTACGGATGGCTGTGTGAAGTCGATCCAGGCGCGGATCCAAGGGGGGGGGGGGTCACAGGGGTCATGACCCCCCCCCAGAATCAGCCTGCATTTCAAAAAGCAGAGCTGAACGAATTGTTCACAAACCCGAAAACAAAACAAAAAACCAAACGAAAACGAACCCAGTTTTTGTGAAATCAAAAACCAGAAACAAACCAAACGACCAAAGTCAACTTACCATATTGTTAACTTAAAACATTGGAAACAAAATATAACAATAATTAGATTTTTTTCTGTATTTGGTTTGTAGTAACACTTGTGATTTGTTTACATTTGTATAAGTTCCAACTGGGACGATCATTTATAACACAAAATCTAATTTTCTATTTTGTTTCGCAAATCTGTTGATTATCGCATCGATGTCCAATTCGATGTCGCGATGGATGTGTAACAATGCAAGCCCAGTGAGTCTGTCTTCTTTTATAGTTGATCTCAGCCAAGTTTTGAGGCGACGGAGAGTTGAAAAACTCCTTTCTGCAGTGGCTGCGGTCACAGGAAGCGTATGTAAAGTATCAAGTAGTTTCCAAATGGATGGGTAAATTTCTTTATCACATGCAACACAAACGAGAGGAAGCGAATCGGGGAGTTCACCGCCGTTTTCAACAATCTGGCGTTTGCCAATTTTGGACTTATTCGGTTCTTGTGGGGAACTCCTTAAATAAAAGTGATCAATATTTACGAGAAATTCTATAAACAAAACATTATTGCAATTTGAATTTTAAATTAAAAACTGATTTGGCCACATGGTCTTCTCAATTTTGCTTCATATACAACTTTGTAAATATTACCATAAAACATCCGTCAAATTGAAATTCCAATGTCCTCGCCACTAATTACAGTAATTTCTAATTACACAAACGGTAGACAGTGTTAAAAAAACTGAAAACAAAAAAGAACTATAAAAAATCTAAAAAGATTCGATCAAAAATGTCAAAATTAGTCGAATATAATCGTACACTTGGTCCTACCAATGTTACTTTATATACAATTATGGTGTATCCGTCAAATTACACCTTGTTTATTTCTTCTTATTTTTGTTAATTATTATCTTGTTTTTGTTTCGTTCTCGTTTTCTTTCCTGCCAAATTCAGTAAAAACGATACTGAATTCACTGAGATCAACAATAGATTGTTGTGGTTTCAATGTTTTGATTTGCAAACTCTGAAGTTAGCTACGCTGCCATAAAATGCGCCAATTTGTTTGAAAACACATTAGGACACTTTTTTAGAAGAAAATTGAAAATGAATGCATTTATCAGTTAAATAATTAATAGATATTGAAAATATTTTTTACATAAACAATGAATTTTATAAATAAATACAATTAATTTTGTAAGTAGACAAATTGGACGAGTTTAGGCATAAGGTTGAAAATTCGGTTTGTATTGTTCGTTTAGTTATTTTGTTATTTTTTATATTGTTCTACCCTGTGACCCCCCCCGGAAAAAAATTCTAGATCCGCCCCTGATCTTTTTACGGGTTTAAATAGTTCTTGAACTTACGAGAATGTTGAGACCACCCAGAGCATTGTACGTCCCGCCGTTCCTTCACACTAAGGCCCCCAATTTTGCACCGATAGTTTTGGTCAACAGAAGGGTGAATCAAATTGTATACATTCAGCCCAAAAATCATTACTAGGGAGCACCTGAATTACGGATGGCTGTGTGAAGTCGATTGGTTGTTCTGTGATATTATTCCATTGGAAAAATGAAGGCTGTTTTGGATTTTGTTAATAGCTACTTTTGCAACTTGAACAAACGGTGAAGTATTATTGATGGGAAAATTATTACACAACGGGAAATTATTACGCAACGGTAAATCGTGATTCAACAGTTCATTGTAGTATCTACGTATAAGGGGCATCTATGCAGGTGAATATTATTGCACGACGGTTTATTATTTGCCTAAATGCTTCATGAATAACCCTCCAGTACTCGATTTAGCGCTTTCCTGGAAAGGAGCACGAGGGCAGGTATGAACCACAGAAAACAGTGATCTACGCAGAAGGGGCATCTATACAGTAAATAATAAACCTTTCTGTAATAATTTGCAGCGTTTTAACACATGAATTCGGTGGCGAATTTGCAGTAGAAATTGTCCGCGTTTTCGTACGGCGATAGAGTCAGTGTTGATTAAAAGAGATAAGCTTTGCTGAATACCAGTAATATCAGTAAATAAAGGAAGGATGTTGTTACCTTGGTGTATTTTGTAGACAAATGGGTTTTGTGTACTCGTTGTCGGTCTACCGTTTTCAGACCCCACGCACCGCTACAGAGTGAGAGACAGCCAGATTGTAAGGACTCGCTCTCAAAGCGTAGGGAAAAGCTCAATCAATCATAACAGCATCAGTCTGAATATTATTTTATCTCAGTGTCCTCTGTTACAAACGAGTTTAGGCACCGAAGTTTGAAGTACCTAACAGCGTTTAGGACGGCGACAGCTGGAATGGGAGGGGACAGCACAGTTTTGGTTCCTCGGGGGGGGGGGGGGGGGGCTATAGGGGTATTTCGTTAAACGTGTTATTCCCTGCTCCGAGCAAGTTAATGTAACCTTCTCGCCCATCTCGGGGCTCCCCCGTCCTTGCGGTCTTCAGGCCTCCGCCGGGAAAGTTTGCGGTGGAAGGTCAGGGGGCCGACCCCCTCGCCAACGGCCCAACCAAAGCATCACGGGCGGCAAGGGGAGGAGGAGGGGGGGACTTAATTATGGCCTCCTCACCTAACGTGGGAGTTCCATAGATTGGACGCCAGAGGGTCAACCCGAGGTGTTTCTCGACGAGGCAGGTGGACCGTATAAAGTACCCAATTTGAAAATCAACTGGAAATATGAAAACGGTGCAAATTATTACTTACTGCAAAATATTAATTAACTGTATAGATGCCCCTTCTGCGTATATCACTGTTTTCTGTGGTCTACATCCTCTTGCTCCTACAAATGCGTGGGATTCAATAATTCAGTCATTAATTATTTGTAGTTATTCACGAAGCATAAGGTAAATAATAAACCGTCGTGTAATAATTAACTGTTGTTTAATAATTTACCGTTTTGTAATAATACGCCATTAATAATGCTTCAACGGTTGTTCAAGTTGCACAGATGGTATAATGAAATGTTGTGTAATAATTTACAGCTGTGTAATAATTTGCCATTGTGTGAAAATGTACACATCAGTAATACTTCAACATTTGTTCAAGTTGCAAACCTATCAACCGAATCAAGAAGATCCATTATTTTTCAAATGAAATGATAACGCAGAACAACCAACTCGACTTCATACAGTCATCCTTGATTATGATCAGGTGCTCCCTAGTGATGATATCCGGGCCGGATTTATTCCGTTTGATTCACGATCGTGTTGACGAAGCTTTTTGGTGCACACAAACGGCTGGGCGTACAATGCTCCTGGTGGACTCAAAATAGCTGCAAATCCCTGCACAACAGTTTATTATTTTGTACAGAATACCCTTCTGTTACAGATGACAGCTCTCTGTATGGCTCGCAGGTAATCCTCCGTAGGTAAGTACCTAACCCCGTACTCGTTACTAGGTACCTACCCAAATCACGAGTTAAATGTTGCTAAAATAATTCTGTCGATGACAAACAGTAACTAAAACGGCGAAAAGAAACGCAAGTAATGAAGTTCTGAAGGAAAATTGTTGATGAGGTGTGAAATAGATGAACCTTCTGCGTAGATCACTGTTTTCTGTGGTCAATACCTATAATGAACCGTTGTGTAATAACTTGCCCATCAATAATACTTCAACAGTTGTTGTTGAAGTTGCAAAAGTACCGATCAACAAAATCCAGCCCCTTCTTGGTAGATAAACTGTTGTTTAATAACTTACCTTTATGTAATACTTTACGGTTGTGTAATAATTTGCCGTTGTGTAATAATTTACCATTCTGTAATAATTTTCCCATCAATAATACTTCAACGTTTGTTCAAGTTTCACAAGTAACTACCAACAAAATCCAATAGTCCATCACTTATCAAATGAAATAATATCGCAGAACAACCAGCTCGACTTCATACAGCCATCCTTGATTATAATCAGGTGATCCCTAGTGATGATAATCCCGGCCGGATTTATACCGTTTGATTCACGATTGTGTTGATTAAGCTTTTTGGCGCACACGAATGGCTGGACGTACAGTGCTCCGGGTGATCTCAAAAAATTGTTTACCTCAAGACAAATTTAATAACGTAAAAAAAACCATACCCTTCTAACGAAAGTTTTCGAGTTACGGCGTTGTGAATTTATTTCATTTGATATGTGATGGACTATTGGATTTTGCTGGTAGGTACTTCTGAAACTTGAAAAACGTTGAAGTATTATTGATGGGTAAATTATTACACAACGGTAAATTAGTACACAACGGTAAATTATTACACAACGGTTCATCTACCGAGAAGGGGGTAGATTTTGTTTCTCGGTACTTTTGCAACTTGAAAAACTGTTGAAGTATTATTGATGGGCAAGTTATTACACAATGGTTCATTATACTTGACCGCGAGGGTAGGTTTATTGACTACAGAAATCAGTGATCTACGCCGAAGGGGCATCTATTTCACTCCACATCAACAATTTTCCTTCAGAACTTCATTATTTGCGTTTCTTTTTGCCATTTTAGTTAGGTACTGTTTGTCATCGACAGAATTATTTTAGCAGTATTTATCTCGTGATTTAGGTACCTAGGTACCTAGTAACGAGTACGGGGTTAGGTCCTACGGAGGGTCTGCGATCTACATAATATGTATAGAATAGTACATATATTATAATATAGAACGGTTATCTATACGGAGAGCTGTGATCTGTAAGAGAAGGGTATTCTGTACAAAATAATAAACCGTTGAGCAGGGATTTGCAGCGTTTTTTTTTAACCGTAATTTTGCTTGGGGTGCATATTTTGCTTATTTTGCCCATTTCGAGTGCATATTTTGGCCAAATTTTGTGCATATAATTTCAGTCCCTAGTTATGAGTTAGTAGTGAAGCTGCTTGGAACTGAGTTTTCGTGCGCGATGGCTTCTGCGCCGAATACATTACGAAACTCGCCGCGCTCGGAACAAAGCTACTATGAGGTACCGGTTTCCGAACTAATAAATTGCCGGTGGATTGAAATGTTGTCATTTGATTGCTTTTAGTAGGGTAAAACCACCTATTGTTGACACTATTAGAGAGACAAATCAGTTCAAACCGCCTTGAACGCAAGTTTTCCAGAAATTAAAACTTTTGGGTAGTTATTATGAATATTTTGAGTTCCTTGTGAACAGTTTGCTCGTATTAGATTCCCCTAAATACCTTTGTTGATTATTATAAACGAGTTTTTTCAAAAGTGGATTTTTGTCCCTAATGTTGACACATTTCCTTTTAGAAATTCCAATTGTTGACACTTGCTGGTCTTAATGTTGACACCTATACGTTCTATTTACCCTTCGTTTTCCTGAGGTCTTACCTACCTAATTACCAAAGGTACCTAAATGGACAAAAGAGGCTTTAAAACCATTTAGGTAAAATTTAATTCACGAAAGGCTTCAAAATTAATATAAATGTACAATTAAAACACGTGAGAACCAGTTCTGTAGGATTTCAGAATCGTACATAACCACGACAGAGAAGGGAAGATTTCGACATAGGTAGGTAGGTAATCTTGTATCGGAACAGGAACCGAAACCGGGAATTGAAATTTCCCTGTATTTCTTCCGTAGCGACTGGGCTTGGGCAACTTGCAAATTACGTTGCAAATTTCGACTGAAAGGAAACGATCTCCTTCGGTAGTTGGCCTAAATACCGTCCTCAGTCTGTTGCAGGGTAGCTGTAACTAACAGTATTGAAGAGGTGGCAGGGTGGGTATAACAACAAAAATATGTCAACTTTAGGAACCGAATGTCAACATTGGGAACAGGTCATGTCAACCTAAGGTTCCACTTCGCTAAATGAAAAAATTCAAGGATCTCGATATTCTACGAAGTTATTTCAACCCAAATATCACCTTAGCAACTCAAACAACAGTTTTCCCAAATGTTGACAGTGCGTCAACATTAGGACACAAACACGTTTCACGGAACCTAATGTTGACACCTAACATAACCACGTTTTTCTATTGAAATTAAAGGTTTTGATGCGTACGTATTCTTCCTTATGTTATTCATAGAGCAGACGATGCGAAAATTTAATTTGTACGCATAATAATTGACCTGAAAAGTCTAAATTTGTAGACTTAAGCTCACTAGCACGAGACAGAGGATATCCGCCGCTGGCGTGACTGATACAGCTGTCATCGGTTTCAAATCACCCAGACAATTACTACAACGTTATTATAACCACTGGAGTTGGTCAACCTCAATACTTACATTCTTATCTGTAGAATGACGCCACTTTCGGGTGTGTACAGTGCCTCAGTACCTTATTTTTGCGTTTTGAAATTAAAGTGTCAACATTAGGAATAGTGTCAACAATAGGCGGTTTTACCCTAGTTATTCAAACTACAGCCGATCTCATTCTGTCACGTTTTCAACTATTAGTCATTAATCTTTGGAGTTTCATTCGTTCCTTTGACGTTATAATTATATTCTCAAATTTACGGTAACTGAGTGGTACACTGTAACTGAGTGATGTGATTCAATCTTGAGACTGATGGCAATACTTATCTGAGATTCTTAGTTATTCTTGCATTTACTCACTCTGGCTGTACTACATTGTCGTGAGTGATAATTTTAAGGAAGTATTGGCTTTATTACGCATGCAACGTGTCAAACATTTGTTAATAAAAAGTTATTCACGAGTTTTTCAATTTTTTTCCATGCCTCGGAATCAGGTGCGCTGAGTGTCGGCATTAGGAACATCCCCCCTGAAGATGTCGGAATTAGGAGCGAAAACATACTTTTGAATTTTAAATATTAAAATTTGAAATCCCATAAGCTTTGAACGTTTTACTAGTGCATTTTGTAGGGGAGAGCTTGATGAACATTTTGAGCTAACTAGAATTTCATTTTGTTGAAAAATAACGAATGCAGCTAGGAATATGTGGGAACATTTCCTTAAAGTGGCGGTATTCGGGCCGTTTACCCTGTGTTATCATAGCAATATATATTTATAGCAAGGTGCACCTTAACATAAATATAATCATCATTACGACAGCTAACATTAATAATCTTCCTTGAAAGCCGTTTACACCAATAAGTAACGTTGTCGCGTTTTTAAAGTCAGGTTTTCGCAGTGAAAGTGCCACCCCTAATTTCATCGTCGCCTTATTAAATTGATTATATTTTCGAAGGCTCGTTTTCCTTGGCTCCGTCATAACTGTAAATCAATACCTTGGCGGACCCGTCGGTATCGAGGAAAGGCGATGCACTCGGAAATGGAAAGTTTCAGCTAGCGATTGGGTCGGAGATTGACTCATTCCCTTCACCTGGTTAATCCGCCTTCAGATTGATGCAATACAATTTAATCATCTTTTAACATTCCGCACTGATTCGATCAAGCGGTAATTTTCCTGGTCGAAGTTCCTGACGGTTCCTAATCCGGTTACACGTCAACGAGGGGTTTCCTATAAATAACTGACTTAGAAGGAGGCTTCAAGTTAATTTTCAAGTTTTTTTTCTCCTTATCTTAACCTTTGACTGAAGAGATTATTAGATGATTACTTTTTCTTCTCACTACGATTGATGGAATCGACATTTGGTGAATAAACCTTTTAGTTAATCATATAGTCACGAAACCTCCGAAGAGTCAACGAGATGTCCCGGGTGGGGGAGGGGGTTACCATTCACAAATATGTTTAGGGAGGATTTTTTCAAATTCAAAAAATACTTTTCCGATTTTCCGATATAAATACCAAATCCGAATTAAAAATTTGTGACTGAGTATCAATAATTTCAGAGGAATCAGTTTTTGTGATCGTTGACTCCCTCAATTTGACAACCAACCGTCTTAAAATATTGGGTTACTGACTAAAAATTTGCCTAAATTCGGCGAAATTACACCCCCCCCCCCCCCCCGTTCTAACTCGGATTTCTCCTGGAAAGCGTGGAAAGCGGGTACGTACAACAAACGAATTGGAGTGTCTCTCCCCTATTCCAATCCTAAAGGTAATTTCAATAACATCTATCCCAGCTGGATTACTTAATGGTGTTTCAAAGCGGGAGAAACACCGAATTTTTCATCAACACGTGAGAACCAAATCAGAATTTAATTTTGAATAAAAAGTAAAAAATATTGGGGTGTTTTCACGAATTTTTACAGCAAATTTGATAATATAGTCATAAGATAATTTTGCTTGATATTTCGTCGATTGTAGCCATTTTGCGATGACTAAAAAACCGTTCCCAAGTTTTTAAGAGAAACAGAAGAGGTCGAGGAAGTGAGCGGGCAAGGAGCGTGTTTTTCGATACCTCGAACTAATATTATGATTTCACATTTGGTCTCTACATGAAAAATATTACAGAGGGGTTTCCTCTTTGAACTTCTTAAAACGCCCCTCGCAAAGGAGAAATAAAGGGAAGCGGAATTGCTGAGTACGTTTGAGTGATCAAAATGATCATCCAAGTGATGAAAACGACGCGAATTCTCACATAACGGCTCATTATTCCGAAAAAGGAACCTCCCATACCACACCCCCGACGCTCAGTAGACACGGACACCTACCGCATCGGGTCAGGTAACAGTGCCTTCAGGTAACGCAGGAAGTCTGATGATTACCTGTGTGTCACATAAGTCGTGTAAAATTGCATAAGCTGCGTTTGCAGGCGCGATTCCCCTTCGCTCATTTTTGAACATTCACGTGGCCCACCGGGCCCCTCAATTAGCACCTGAAACTTGATGCTCACACATTACCGTTGTGCAGTGCGTGGTTGCCTATACGCTACCTCATGCTACCTCTGACGTCGAGATTTTTATAGCTGACTACATTTTCGAACCTGGTTACAAGAGAATTGAAGAAGAAGAAGTTTTTCTCAAACTCTGGTTGTCTTACGATCAGGTTATTCCCCACAAATTTTTATTTAATATACTGTGGTTGCAGGTCAAAAGATTTTCATAGCTGTATGGATGAAAGCTTTAACCACCTACCTACTGAAGTAGAAGAACCATTAATTTTTGCGGCTCAACTCACAAACACCCGTTTAGGTGTCGCTGGATTTTGAATCGTAGTCAATGGTTGAGATGTTGCTGCACAAACCTGTATAATAAAATTATAATGTTGAGAATTTCGAAATAAAGCTTATTATTAGTATGCCTAACCCGTTCCGTGTGCTGACATTATGATACATTAGATTATATTATTTGGCAGATTAAATACTCGTATTAGATTTGCGACGTAATGTTTTTTCAAGAAGACAATACACCGCAGTGGTACATTGAATGCCAGTATTATCATTTTTGGTTTGCCCGGTAAGGTTGCGCAGGTGTGGCAAGGAAGCTTAGGATTTAAATAATGCATCACCTGTTGCTGGATCGAAGGAAAATCGGAGGATTCAAATACAATATATATAATTTTTTTAATTCCTTTTTATTAAAAAAATTAATTAAATAAAAACAAAACAATACATATATTCAGTGTAAGAAATGGAATATACCCCGCAACCATAACCTTGTGCGGTTGGGGGGAGTGGCTTGTCCTATTTCTTATTCTATTATGTTATTCTATCTTGGTTAGTATTATTAAGGATCTATGAGTGAGAAGTATCATCGCAAGGATGAAATTCTGGGAGGACAAAACAAACTATGTACATTAGGTGTTTAAATGAAAATAATATGGACTTCTTTCATCAACAACTTAATTATATAGATATATAACATCTTAGTTCACATAAATGCGAGTGAGTACAGTTTTTGAATTTTCTAATCCGAGGGAAATAAGCTAGGAAAATATCTTTTTTTTTTTACAAACAGAATGAGCAAAATCTGAGGATAATCTCATCTTATCAGGCAATGAGCGGATCAAGAATGGGATGGATGCTATAACATATTATGGTGTGTCTTGATGTACTCCATAGACGGGTTTTCGGGAAATGAAGCGTAACTGGTAGGGAGGATTCCTCGAAAGGTTGAAAAATTCAGGATGTTTATGAAAAAAAGAGAGGGACATTTTGAGGTATAATTGTTGAACGGAGAATACCCGAGTACCTACAATTATACAGAATCTTCGAGGCTTACGTGCAATAATTACCTTTTGAATAGATTTCTGCATTATATTGAGGGGGTTCAGAACCGTTGGAGCAGCTCCTCCCCACGCAATGATTCCAAACCCAATAACGCTCTGTACCAGTGCCTTGTAAACAATTACTAAACTTCCTTTACTGAGGCATCCCCGGAGTTTATAAAAATGTCTGCCAATTCGAGTAGGCAGTATAGCTTCCTCTCTTGAATCACATGAACGTATAGAATAGTTGGGTAGGTTCATTTTGATACGGGACCATCTACGATCCAACCCGCGTGTACCCTCAAAATTTCAGCTCTCTACGACTATTTTCACGTAGTTAGAGGCGTTACAACAAAACGGTCAACATTTCATGTTCGCGCATGCGCAGACAAATGAAATTCTTATGGAACTATCAAAGAATTATTCATGATCGACCCTCCACATCTGAGCTTATTTCAACGATATTTAAAGTAGTTACGAGCGTTTCAAGTATTTAACGTATGCGCATGCACAGATGAACGATTTCTATGATTTTCGGACGGGACCATTTGCGATTCAACCAGCGTTTACCCTCAAAATTTCAGCTCTGTACGACTGTTTTTCGCGTAGTTAGAAGCGTTACAAGGAAACGGTCAACATTTCATGTTCGCGCATGCGCAGACGAAAGTTACAGTACGATTCCAATGAAATTCATGAGGAACAATCAAAGTATCATTCCTGATCGACCCTCCAAGTTTGAACTCATTTCAACGATATTGAGGGTAGTTATGAGCTTTACAATTATTTTACGTTTGCGCATGCGCAGCCAAAAGTTATCGTAATGTTTCAATGATTTTGGTATGGGACCGTCTGTGACCCAACCCGCACCTATCCTCCAAATTTCAGCCCATTTCGACCATTATTTCGGGTAGTTATGGGCGTTGCAAGGAATTACCTCAGACAGACAGGCAGACAGGCAGACAGATATACAGACAGACAGACAGACAGGCAGACAGACAGGCAGGCAGACAGAAAGACAGACAGACAGACAGTCAGACAGACCGACCGAGAGACAGACATACATACATACAGACAGACAGACAGACAGACAGACAGACAGACAAACAGACAGACAGACAGACCGACCGAGAGACAGACATACAGACAGACAGACAGACAGACAGATAGACAGACACGGAACCAAAAATGTTCCTTGATGTCTGAAACGCAAAATGGAAGTGGAAATTTTCATTTTGGAAGGCATACATTTTTTTTACTCAATCACGAATCCAAGGCTTCCCTACCATCGGTAGTGAGGAAGCAATAAATTAATAAATTTTTGGAGTCTTTTAGTCAGCACATTATTATGTAATAATCCGCTATGGCTCTGGGCTATTGTCTTGTTTGTGTCCATTCGGGTCTAATAGAAACTGATAGAAGAAAGTAGGTGTGTTCTTGATGACCCAACATCGGACAATCAATCACAGCCAAATGCGATGCGTGAAAGGAGCAACAGCTAAGAGATAACTTTAGTGACCTATGAAAAAGTTATTGGCAACCTGAGGTACCGTTATTAGAAAAGGGAAGGTCAACGCCAGGCCATCAATCACACGCAGCGACGCATTCCATACGCGTCCCGGAATGACCCGCTCCCGCGTCCACATCTTCCATCACAGTTTGGGTGAAACCCACGGCACAAAGAAGAATACAACTGCGTTCAACAAGCACCATTTACTGTACGTATATCTATATATTATATATATAAATGACCGTGTGTATATATGTAAGTAAGGTCTTAATGGTTAATTAACGGCTTTTTAAAAAGTTTCATTTCACAATTAACACAATGGAACTTAGAATTTTGAACAAGGAGCGAAATGAACGCGTGACTTATGCGGGCTAATATTGATCGTCTAAGGTGAGAAATGAGTATTGATGGTTGATATTGAAGCGATATTGAAAGAAATCCGGATTGTCAGTTCTCCGAGCGTTAATATTTAAAAGTGGAGGGAATATTGTCAATATTATTGAGCGTGTAGTGGTGGGGTCAATATTATTGTCAGTAATCAGTTCGTGTTGCACTCTCATCAGGAACGGACATAGCGTTTCGTGTGCGTTTCCCTAACTCTCCCTTATGGTTTATTATTTTCAATAATGAACCATTGGAATCGAGCATGAAAAAAAAAAGAAAATTCTAACCCCCCCTCAAATTTTGATGGTTTACGTTTCAAGGTGTGTAGAATCCGAAAATGCAATAAAAATATTTCTGTCTGTCGCCGTACGCCGTACTGGCCCTTTTCTCAGTTACCACGAAACAAAATTGATGAAATTTGGGGATATAGGGTTCGTTCGGGGTCTAGTTGGTCCTCGAAGCTCGGCGTTACTGTCAGTCATCTCTAAGGGGTTCAAAATAGGGGTTGAAATTTTCAGAACGCCGTATATCGAAAACTTTCGATAGAAGGGTATGGTTTTTTTTACGTTATTAAATCTGTCTTCAGCTAACCAATTTTTTGAGACCACCCCGAGCATTGTACGTCCAGCCGTTCGTGTGCACCAAAAAGCTTCGTCAACACGATCGTGAATCAAACGGTATAAATCCGGCCGGGATATCATCACTAGGGAGCACCTGATTATAATCAAGGATGGCTGTATGAAGTCGAGTTGGTTGTTGGTGTTGTGTTGGTTGGAAGTGATGGACTATTGGATTTTGTTGGTAGGTACTTGTGAAACTTGAACAAACGTTGAAGTATTAGTGATGGGTAAATTATTACTCAATGGTAAATTATTACACAACGGCAAATTATTACACAACCGTAAATTATTACATAACTGTAAATTATTACACAACGGTAAATTATTACACAACGGCAAATTATTACACAACGGTTCATCTACTAAGAAGGGGCTGGATTTTGTTGATCGGTACTTTTGCAACTTGAACAACCGTTGAAGTATTATTGATTGGCATGTTATTACAAATAAGGTATTGACCACAGAAAACAGTGATCTACGCAGAAGGGGCATCCATTTCACTCCACATCAACAATTTTCCTTTGGAACTTCATTATTTGCGTTTCTTTTTGCCGTTTTAGTTGCTGTTTGTCATCGACTGTATTATTTTAGCAACATTTAACTCGTGATTTGGGTAGGTACCTAGTAACGAGTACGGGGTTAGGTACTAACCTACGGAGGGTCCGCGATTCACATAATATGTATAGAGTAGTACATATTATATTATATAGACGGGTTATCTATGCAGAGAGCTGTGACCGTTGAAGTATTATTGATTGGCATGTTATTACAAATAATAAGGTATTGACCACAGAAAACAGTGATCTACGCAGAAGGTTCATCTATTTCACACCTCATCAACAATTTTCCTTCAGAACTTCATTACTTGCGTTTCTTTTCGCCGTTTTAGTTACTGTTTGTCATCGACAGAATTATTTTAGCAACATTTAACTCGTGATTTGGGTAGGTACCTAGTAACGAGTACGGGGTTAGGTACTAACCTACGGAGGGTCTGCGATCTACATAATATGTATAGACTAATACATATTATATTATATAGACGGGTTATCTATACAGAGAGCTGTGATCTGTAACAGAAGGGTATTCTGTACAAAATAATAAACCGTCGTGCAGGGATTTGCAGAGTTTTAATTACTTAGTACTAATCTTTCCTTAACAGGAATGCATTCCCTCATGTCTGTGTCCTCCTGCCTTCTCATCAGTGGTTCCACCATCTGTAATAATTTGTCGAACGTCCTTTCGTTCATTCTGAAATAATTTTTGAAGTCTTCAGCATCTGTTGAGCTGATTTCCCTCAGCAGCCTTATATGCGAATAATCACGTTTTTTTAACCGGTCTTTCATCCGCCGTTTTCTCTGTACCCGAAGAATACTTCCAACAGCCATAATTATGGCTAGACATGCTATCTTTCGATTGTCCATGTTCTCAAAACACACAAGGACACTTGGAAAACCACAGCTTCACTTGTCTGAATGACAGAAACTGACGCACTGAACACATTGATTATAGTATTGACAATAATATGGACCGTGTAGGGTAAGGCAATATTGATGGTGGTATTGAATAGGAGGATCAATATTATTGACCATGCTGATATTGACAATAATATTGATCGTGTAAGGCCCGCTAAACGAACGGCAAGACGGCAGACTGCGAACTGAACTAAGGGAGCAAGCGCCACCTCTATTTATAACTTACAGAAGCTGCATCAGCAGTTATTAAGGGTTCTAGTAGGTAACTTGTAATATTGTATTTACCTTATAGGCGGCCAAATCGCTGAACCGATTTTGACGAGAGTTGTTCCATTGTGATCGGCAAGTTCCGGTGGCGATTATAGGCTGTGGTAGAATCAGCTTCCTCGATCATCTGAGTGAGCCCTGCGGCTAATTTCGTTCCTATTTAACCTACGATGATGGAAATTGATACAATAAAATCAATAAAAACTGTTTCTCATTATCTCAAAACACTCGAATGAAAATCTCCGATATACTGCATTTATATAATATTAAAGCTGCTTTTTAACCTTGCATCAGCACGACCCACCATGAGTACATAGTCGCTAATGGTGCTGGGGAGGGGGAATTTTACGTCCAGTTATTTATGCATCCCGACCGGGGCAACGCGCGGGTAATCCGCTAGTATATAAATAAAAATGAATGTGTGTATGTATGTATGTACCTTATAGGCGGCCAAATCGCTGAACCGATTTCGACGAGAGTTGTTCCATTGTGATCGGCAAGTTCCGGTGGCGATTACTGGCTGTGGTAGAAGCAGCTTCCCCGATCGTCTGAGTGAGCCCTGTGGCTAATTTCGTTCCTATTTAACCTATGATGCTGAAATTTGAAATGGAGCCTCTCTTGGACTGCTGGGTATGAATTAGTTGGGTCTCGATTGAATGAGCCGATCAGCTGAGTGACGACGGACTACTCCGCAAGGTATGGTAATATTACTTCTTACACTTGCGGAAATAACCCTTTGGTTTGAAACTGATTTGACTGGGTTGGAATTCCACCTTTTGGTTAATTATTCCGTGGATAATACACCCATGTAATCGCTCAGCAAAAAATTTTTATAGCACCCCCTCAAAATTTGTTCTTTAACGTTTTTGAAGGTGCGTAGATTCCAAAAATGCAAAGTCCGTCCGCCGTATGACGTATACAGGCTTCATTTTTGGTCTAAAAAATTCGTTCTTCCGCACACAAGCTCCAATTGGGCCCTAGTTGTGTCCCAAAACTTTGCAGCTCGATCGGAATATACCCAGGGGTGTTATGAGTGAAAATGGGTATAAAAACAGGTACTTTTGTATTTTAGTAACATGTTAGCCTAACATGAGCTTTTGATGTTTCGTTTTCCATGTTTTTTGGGACAAGAAGACCAAATTTGAAGTCGATTAAATTGAGGTTGTACCAGATATTCAGCTCCCAAATTTGATTTTTTATGAGACAAAAACCTGCGAAATCGTCTGAAATCACCACCAATTTGTAGAATAGCACTAGGAAAAGTTTCAACACGTGGATCAAGACGATTAAATGGCACAACCAATGATCAAAGATAATTTGAAAAAAAAAAATAAAATAAAATAAAAGGAGCGTACCTAATTCAAGTTTTAGGTGCCAAAATTGGTGGAAACCACCAGAAATAGCTATTTCAATTATTTTACATGAAAGTAACAATAAATGAACAGCCAACATTTCTGTAGGTAGGTATGTCCAATAGAATAATAAATCCATGTGACAAGGACTTTGCAGCGTTTTTTAAGGGGGTTTGGAAAATGAGGGTTCGACATGCTCATGACACTCAACACCTCCATAACTGGGTATGTTTTCTCGAGGCCAGGAAGAGGAATCCACAACGGAATCCTCTTGTGTGTGTTGGGCATCTTATTCATAAGAGAAAGCTCTTACTGCGGGGTCACGACCCCGCCAGCACCTTCCGCCCATCACCGGGTAACACTGCAAACAGAGATGTGACGAACTGTCAGGTGTGGAACGCATCTTGGAGGCTCCCAACCGATCCGATCGAATCCTCGAGGAATCTCGAATCACCTTCTGCCCACGCGTTTTCATTTCGAGGCCAACCTTTTTCTAGCATTCGAAACTTAATAAGTAAACCTTACAAATAATACATGCACGCCGAAGAATTTCTCTTTCAGCTGGTGCGCTCCATTACCCAGCTGTAATTCACCCACATGGGGTTTTACTCAGCCTGATCTCATTTATTAGTAGGTACGTTTCTCACCACAAATCTTCTAGCTGGATAACTCCCGCGTTCTTCAGGATAATACTGATTCCGGGTTAATATTACATGATATTATCCGAAAATGGGGCTGTAATGTAGAATAGCCTATTTCGTACGGAAAAACATTCAAGCCATAGTAAACATGGGGTTTCCAGTTACCTTACACAAATAGTATCTACCTCACCGTTATCAAACTGGTTCTTTTAAACGACGTGCAAATGGTTCAAATGACCGCATACCTACATAATTATGAATTGGTTATATTTATGCCATAAATATAACCTGATCTTGTAATTTCATATAGAAAATTATTTTGTAATTAACCTTACAAATAATACATGTACGCTGAACAATTTCTCTTTCAGCTGGTGTGCTCCATTACCCAGCTATGATACACCCACATAGGGTTTTATTCAGTCTGATCTCATTTATTAGTGCGTTTCTCACAGAAATCTTCTAGCTGGATAACTCCCGCGTTCTTCAGGATAATACTAGGTAATTCTGGTTAAATATATTATTATATGATATTATCCGAAAACGGGGCTGTAATGTAGATTCACCTATTTCGTAATGAAAACCATTCAAGCCATAGTAAACATGCGGGTCTTAGTTGCCTTACACAAATAGTATCTACCTCACCGTTATCAAACTGGTTCTTTTATACGACGTGCAAACTAGGGATGGAACATCAAAGAAAAAACGCTGCAAAGTCCTTGTCACATAGTTTTATTATTCTACTGGACAAACGTACAGAAATGTTGGCTGTTCATTTATAGTTGCTTCCATGTTCAATAATTTAAATAGCTATTCGTGATGGTTTCCACCAATTTTGGCACCCAAGAACACAAATTACGCTTTTTTTGTTTTAATTATCTTTGATCATTGATAGTGCCATATAATTGCCTTGGTTCACCTGTTGACCCTTTTTCTAGTGATATTATACATATTGATGTTCATTTCAGACAGTTTCCCCAGGTTTTTGACTCATAAAAAAACGCTGCAAAGTCCTTGTCACATGGGTTTATTATTCTATTGGACTTACCTACAGAAATGTTGGCTGTTCATTTATTATTTCTTCCATGTGAAATAATTGAAATAGCTATTTCCACCAATTTTGGCCCCTAAAACACGAATGAGGTAAGCTCTTTTTTCCCCCCAAATTATCTTTGACCATTGGTAGTGCCATTTAATCGTCTTGATCCACGTGCTGAAACTTTTTCTAGTGTTATTATACAAATTGATGGTGATTTCAGACGATTTCCCAGGTTTATGACTCATAAAAAATCAATTTTTGGAGCTGAACCTTCGTTAGAACCTCAATTTTCCACACTTTGGTCAAAATCGACTTCATATTCGGTCTCCTTTTCCCAAAAAATATGGAAAAACGATACCTCAAACGCACATGTTACTAAAACACAAAAAGTACTTATTTTTATCCACATTTTCACTCATAACACTCCTGGGTATATTCCGATAGGGCTGCAAAGTTTCGGGACACAACTAGGGCCCAAATGGAGCATGTGTGCGAAAGAACGAGTTTTTTTAGACCAAAAATGAAGCAGTTATGCGTGATAGGGCGGACGGCGTATTGCGGACGGACATTACGTTTTTGGGTTCTAAGCACCTTGACGCAAGCTCAGGCCCGGTTCAAAAAAGAGTGTAACCCTGGGGTTGAAGTTTACCTTAAGGTTTCCCAACCATGGTAACGAAAGTGGCGTTCAAAAAAATTCAGTAATCGATCATTAGTGAGATGTATCGAAAACTTTACCATGGGTACCTAACCCCAGCTATTCGAGGGGTTACAAGAAGTTTACCATGGTTATTCTCTCAAAACGTCTCAAAACGAAGATGGCTGCTCATTGTTTTTGGTTTTCCTATTTGCGCTGCACCGTTCAGATCCCGTCCTATTTTGCGTTATTGTGGTAATAATGAACCGTTATAACTACTATGCGAGCGATGAGGATGATGACGTCTTCGTCGAACTAGGGCTAGTCGTAGAACCGAGAAGATATCGGATCAGAGCGAGACATCCCAACTTCGACGCCTGGAGTGAGAAGGAATTTTTCGATCGCTTCAGGTTGTCCAAGGAAGGAGTCGCGTTTGTTCTCGAAGAAATACGCCCTCAAATATCTACGGCACAACGCAGGCAGTTCTCCACAACATCGCAATTATGTTAAAAGGAATAACTACCTGCTGTTGACGACGGTACTCAGCATCTCTTGGATGAAACTACGTTTAATAACCCTGGGGAACGTGGCAGGGTTGAAGGGCGTGAAGACTCGTTCAAGATTCATCGCATATTTTGAATCATTACGTAGTGAATAGAAATATAGGTATCCTTGTTCCTAACATGTCTGTGTGATCCCCATATTACCCTTGTTTACCCCCGTTTAAATTTCCATCAAACAGGTGCAACGCCGAATAAACGTACACCTAGGAGTTGCTACAAATCACGCAATTAAAAAACATAGAAAGTATTTTGTAAAGGCAATATTTGTTGCTAGGATCGATTACTACAGCACTTGAAGAGTACGGATTTATTAATAAATATCATGCTACGATGATGTCACGAGATATAGGTTTCTAGGTTAGAATGGGCAACAGTGTTGCCTAAAAGTTGCTTTATACACCGATATTCCATGGAACTATATTATCCATGAATCAAACTTCATGGATTTATAGCGTCCATGAGCGGTTTGACGTGGATTTCTCGTGATGTATCCATGGCTAAAATTTAAGTTACCAGGGTTACCCAAATAATCGATTCTATCAAGGTAACCTTACCTTAGAAAACTTTTTTGAACGCTCCTGCTGCGAACCCTAGGGTTACCGAAAAATGGAAAGTAGCCCCAGGGTTAGGTAACTATCATGGTTACAGATTTTTTTTTGAACCGGGCCTAAGTCGAGTAAAAATTGGGTTAGCCACGCCCCTTTTGGGCCCGGGTTCCACATTTCCAACCAAAAATCGTTTGTGTTCACAGTCGATTGGATTGTTTCAATTCATCTTGTCATGTCGATACGAGATGCTTGTCCTTCGATCTGTCCTCCCCTAAAAATTCTTATCACTTTCGCCATTCTGTTCCTATGTTGAGTTTTCAATTTTCTGCTTACGTTTCGAATTTTGTATGTTCCCATTCGAGTTCCCGGGACAGATTTGGATTTGCGATAATTAAGTGCGTTGTGTCCTGTCTATGGTCTTGTGGATTGATCGACGTCAACATACACTGATAAGTACCTAGCTTCTAGTCTGATTCTCTATCCGAGTAGGTACCTACTGGCCGGCGGGTCATTACTTCGTTGTATTTTAGTCTAGTTCGTTGTTTTTAGTAGTTTTGGTTTATTATTTTCAATAATGAACCATTGGAATCGAGCATGAAAAAAAAAATTCTTACCCCCCCTCAAAATTTGATGGTTTACGTTTCAAGGTATGTAGAATCCAAAACTGCAATACAAATATTTCTGTCTGTCCGCCGTACGCCGTACGCCGTACGCCGTACGGGCCACTTTTCTTAGTTACCATGAAAAAAAATTGATGAAATTCGGGTTATAGGTTCCGTTCGGCGTCTAGTTGGTCCTCGAAGCTCGACGTTACTGTGAGTCATCTCTAAAGGGTTCAAAATAAGGGTTGAAATTTTCAAAACGCCTATACCATTTTTTTACGTAAATATTTTTACGGTTTCAAATAGTTCTTGAACTTGCGAGTTTTTTAAGACCATCCGGAGCATCGTACGTCCAGCCGTTATTTCACAGTAAGGCCCCAAAGTTTGCACCGACAGGCATTTTCGACTCCAGTGTGAATGAAATTGTATACCATTCAAACCAAATCTCGTAACCAGAGACGCGCCCACAATAGGAATTTGTGAATACGGCCAATCATTGGTAGGGATCACCTGGTTATATTGGCGGAGTATGAAGTCGAGTTGGTTGTTCTGTGATATTATTTCGCTTGAAAAATGATGGCTCTTTTGGAGTTTGTTGGTAGGTAGTGAAACTTGAACAAACGTTGAAGTATTATTGATGGGTAAATTATTACTACGGTAAATCATTACTCAACGGTAAATTATTACACAACGGTTCATTATACCATCTACGTAGAAGGGGCTGGAGTTTGTTGGTAGGTACTTTTGCAACTTTTTTCACTCCTCATCAACAATTTCTTTTCAGAACTTCATTATGTGTGTTTCTTTTTGTTAGGTACTGTTTGTCATCGGCAGAATTATTTTAGCAACATTTAACTTGTGATTTAGGTAGGTACCTAGTAACGAGTACGGGGTTAGGTACTAACCTACGGAGGGTCTGCGATCTACATAATATGTATATAATAGAATAGTACATATCATATTATATAGAAGGGTTATCTATACATAGAGCTGTGATCTGTAACAGGAGGGTATTCTATACAAAATAATAAACCGTTGTGCAGGGATTTGCAGCGTTTTTTAGTTTATTTGCTTCCGTATTTTTGTACCACATGAATTCGGTGGCTAACTTACAGTCGAAATTTTCGACGTTTTCCTGCGAGGATAGAATACTTAAAAGTTTAGGAAGAGATAGGCCTTTGCTGAGTATCAGTCAGTATAAAGCTATAGAACTTTTAGCTTCTGGTAATCCCGGGTACTGGTCAGAACTATTGTGAACATAAGGCTTACATTCTGACTTGCTAAGAGCTGCGGTTGATTAAAATCCACCCATTTCGCATAAGAAGACTCCACTGTTGGAAAACATTCACAGGTATAAAAAGCTGTTAATTTGTGTTCCGGTTTGGTGGCCCACCATTTTCAGAGCCCACGCACCGCTACTGATATTATTGTAGGTTAATATAAAAAATACATGAAGGAACAAGAAAAGTCAGAAATTTATTAGAAAAATACAAAATTCATATAGCAACTTGTCGTTAAAAAAAATCAAAACAACTCAGTTCCTTTCAAATCAGTACATAAAATATTAAAAATACTCCTTATCCAGGCTCTGTAGAAACAGGAGTTTGAACAGAATATTCCCTGCTTTTGAGAACAGCCTCTCAGCAGGAACTGACGTACAGACTGAGCTTAGATGATAGCGAATCGCTACGACGACTCCGCTGCGTGACACCAGTATTTGAGAGCGTTCAACGAAATCTTCGATTCACCAGGAGACCGGTGGTAAAGGGCGAGTTCCTCGGGCATGTCGACGGTCGAATACAGAGCTTTGGCTTTCCACGTTTTCTCACGACCCTACGACAGTTTTTGTTAGGTAGCTTTCTTGAGTAGCAGACGTCTCAGACCCCCTTGGTAGGTACCTCATCATATTCTAATTACACAATCAAAATGTTCTCTTCAGTAAGAAAAACACCTATGTTGCGAGGAATAACATCGATGTTGCGAGGAATAACATCGATGATATCGATAACATCGATGTTCGATAGTATCGAAATTCCTCTACATCGATGTTGCACATAGAACATCGAACCTAAAACATCGATGTTTCAAAAACATCGAAATCGATGTCCCATCCCTACCTACATAATTATGAACTGGTTATATTCATAGAACCTGGATCTTGTAATTTAATACAAATTTGTGACTTTCAGTATTTTTCTCCACTGAGGGTCTAATAGAAACTCACTTATATGAGCTTACTCATCATATTAATATTAATGATAGGTATTCCATAGCTCGCACGACATACTTAGGTAGGCAACTCTGAATCTACTCTCAATATTTCAAAACCTTAGATCAAAGCAAATGTTCGAGCTTTGTGTCAGGGGAGTATTGTGAGGCCTAGGTATTTCAGATTTTCACATGGGTAATATATATCATTATGTTCTTCTCCTGAGGGTCAGGCCGAAGTTTGGTTCACAACAGAAAATATGTGACGCAGGTTTCCATGGTTTTCATGTGGGTAAATGTGACTCCGTTAGTTTTCATCTCACGAAAATCACTCGCTGAAAAGCTCTCAATTTATCGTAAAACTTCACGCTGCCAAAATTTCCTCCTCTAGTCACTACTCCGTTAAACACACTGTTAACTGATTCGGCGCGTTGCGCGATCGGTGCTGTTAAACAAAATTCGATGTTTCAGATCATAACCATTGTTTGCGTGTAACGGGGGTTTCGGGGGTAATTAATTGTAGGAAGGTACCTACAGGTATTTACTGTTACGTACCTAATAGTTGTCAATACCACTAGGTATGTAGGTGGTGCAGTGGCTGTTGGGGAAGTCATAGCAAGGTAGAGCGCTGAGCCAAAAATACGTCTGCAGAGCTTTTACGTTTGATAAAAGTTTGTTCCACTTAGATAGCTGGATTTGAATGAGAGAAGAAAGGGTTGGTAACCGATTTTACGCGTCACGCGATACCGATAGGTTATTGTGTAAGTACTTGTCTTCTTACAATAGAAACTTATTCGTTTCATTAATAATAGAAAGCCTCTGAAACCCTCTCTAGATATTATGTATAGTCATGATAAAAATATTTAGTGGATGTTTCTTAGTCCGGATCCTCTTCTACTTCTTCTTCTACTTCTACACCTCCTTAGGTGTAGAGTTTAGTTGAAGATGCACGAACCAAAATCATATACATGATTAACTGTTTTCCCGTGTAGCGGATAAATTGATTTTGTTGTTGTTGTTGTTTGCCTACAGTATTATACGACTTGAGTGTCTCTAACTCTGCAACCAACTTGTCTAACGCATTTCAACCGGGGATGCGGCGGTGATACTACGTTATCGACTACAGAACTTAGTTGAAGGGCTGCACAAGAGATGTCGCCACCGTTCGCTCGTCCGCTGAGTTCGCCCTTCGCTCGCTAGGCCCTTCCAACCACATCTCCCCTCCAGACCTTTCTGACACCCTGCGCCCTCACAGCTGAATCCCGGGCTCTGTAGCAACATAGCGGTTGTTGCCGTTTTAAGGAAAAAGTTCCAAACATGCAGCATGACCATGAGTACCTAAGAAAATTCGGGGCTTTGTTACTATTTTTGGCGTTTTTAAGCGATTTTGATTCCCAAAAATACTCGAACTTGACCGACTTTTTATGGAAAAACGATTTCAACAAGGTACCTACGTATACTGGACACTCAGCCATTTTTATAGATTATTAACAATTTTTTACCCTTAAACACTCCAATTTGACCAGCTTTTTGAATGCCGAAGATGGCCATTTACGAATTCTCCCTTTCGTTCGCAATTACACACATTTTGGCGAAATTTAGAGTTGTCTCGCAGCCAAGCTCAAATATCGCCTGGAATGACTCATTACACTTGAGTGAAAATTGTTAATATCCAGGAATCCATTCAGAATGCTTTCGAACAGCCCATTTTCAAACATGTTTTCATGAATGCATTAAAACTTTTTCACCCATTGCAATATCGAAGTTTCTTCAAAGATTTGCTAAAGCATTCATTCACCATAATTTCAGTTTTCACAGAAACGGCGTGATGTGAGTCTTTCTTTCGAGTTATTGAAATCCACCACGCCTTGAATATGTCCCTCTTAAAATGTGTTACGTTCGTAATCCTTTGAAACCTTTGAAACTAATAACAATGAGCTCATTGATGATTTTAGTCCGATTGAGGAATAGAGTTGCTAATTGGGTCAGTCCATGTTTTCGATATATCTCCATGAAACACGGCCAAGACTGCTAAGGAATGCATCTTCCATAATTCATTTTACGTACGGTCAACCATTTCATTTCTCGCTTGACAAAGTTTGGAGTTAACCCCTTAACTCAATTTCCACCTGAGGTGGACTGAGCCAGTTTTTAGTTACAGATAGCACAGTAGTTTTGCAAAGGAACTCTGTACTTAATCCCACGTGTGATAGATACCAAAATGTTGCGCATAAGACGAAAGCAAATAGAGATGTACCTACAGACCAACCTATATTGTCAGTGTCATGAGCGGGTTTTGGCTCAGGACATTTGTTTGGAAAGTTGGAGTCACCAGTGAGTGAATTTTGGGTAGGTTCACTCACAACATAGCGGAGAAGGTATTGGATGGGTACAGAGGTAAAGAGAGAGGATGATGTGAGAAGAGTGAGAGGTTGGGAGCGGATGGATGTGCTCCTATGGAGTCTTTTGGCTAACTCTGTGGTTTTCACCACAGCAGGAGTTAGATGAAGGGACTGCGGTTTTCACCACAGCAGGCACTATAGGGTGAAGCTGCCCGCGGTTTTCACCACAGTAGGCGCCTGGGATGAGGTAGCTAGTACCCCGCGGTTTTCACCACAGCAGGCACTAGTGGAGAGGAAGGTGGCCCACGGTTTTCACCACAGCAGACACCTGGGATGAGGAGCTAGTACACCACGGTTTTCACACAGAAAGTACTATTGCAGGTATGTACTATTGCAGGATTAGTACCACAGCAGGTAGGTACTAGTTGAGAAGAAGGTATCCCGCGGTTTTCACCACAGCAGGCACTATAGGGTGAGGCTGCCCACGGTTTTCACCACAGCAGGCGCCTGGGATGTGGTAGCTAGTACACCGCGGTTTTCACGACAGCAGCTACTAGTGGAGAGGAAGGTGGGCCGTGGTTTTCACCACAGCAGACACCTGGGATGAGGAGCTAGTACACCACGGTTTTCACACAGAAGGTACTATTGAGAAGAAGGTATCCCGCGGTTTTCACCACAGCAGGTACGAGGAAAGGAGGGAGAGAGGACGAGAGAGAGAGGTTTCAGAGAGAAAGTGTCGAGAGAGAAGACGCAAGTAGGGGGTCGGATCGTCGAATGCTGAGCTGGGCCAGAAGGGCGAGTTTTTATAGGGACTTTTCCACCCGTCCCCAGTCCACAATCTGCCGTTACGACCGCTTGAGGCGGTTGGCGGTTACAAAATCACGACGTATCTCAGCTATCCGAGATTCGCTGTACGCAGTATCGTGGAACCAACAAACGACGGAAAAATCACACAGCCTACCGGGTATGTGTGCCCAATTTTATCAAAATCCGTAAAGCCATTCAGGAGTTGACCATGGTCGACCATATTTCCGCTATGGTCAGGGAATTAAAAATGCGCCTACGTTCAACTTGGGAGGCTACCGGATATTGGTGCCAAATTTGGTCGATATCCGTTGAGCAATTCGGGATTCGACCATGGAGGGGCCCATGGATGCACTATGGTCGACCGCGGGGGTAGTCCGAAGGGTCGATCGTAGATAGAATTTCACGTAGATTACGAATACGCGATAAAAAATAGGGGTTACCATTTCAATTAACGAAGTTGACCATGGTCGACCATAGTTCCGCTATGGTGAGGGAATTAAAAATGCGACGTTGCACAACTTGGGAGCCTACTGGATATTCGTGCCAAATTTGGTCGATATCCGTTGAGCAATTCGGGATTCGACCATGGAGGGGCCCATGGATGCGCTATGGTCGACCGCGGGGGTAGTCCGAAGGGTCGATCGTAGATAGAATTTCACGTAGATTACGAATACGCGATAAAAAATAGGGGTTACCATTTCAATTAACGAAGTTGACCATGGTCGACCATAGTTCCGCTATGGTGAGGGAATTAAAAATGCGACGTTGCACAACTTGGGAGCCTACTGGATATTCGTGCCAAATTTGGTCGATATCCGTTGAGCAATTCGGGATTCGACCATGGAGGGGCCCATGGATGCGCTATGGTCGACCGCGGGGGTAGTCCGAAGGGTCGATCGTAGATAGAATTTCACGTAGATTACGAATACGCGATAAAAAACGCTGCAAAGTCCTTGTCACATGGGGTTTATTATTCTACAGAAATGTTGGCTGTACATTTATTGTTTGTTTCATCTGAAATAATTGAAATAGCTATTTCTGAAAGTTTCCACCAATTTTGGCCCCCAAAACACAAATTAGGTAGGTACGATCTTTTTTTTTTCAAATTAACTTTGATCATTGGTAGTGGCATTTAATCGTCTTGATCCACGTGTTGACACTTTTTCTAGTGTTATTCTACAAACTGATGGTGATTTCAGACGATTTCGCAGGTTTTTGACTCATACAAAATCAATTTTGGGAGCTGAACATCTGGTACAACCTCAATTTTCCACTCCTTGGCCAAAATCGACCTCATATTCGATCTTCTCGTCCCCAAAAACATGGAAAACGATACCTCAAAAGCTCATGTTACCAACATGTTGCTAAAACGCAAAAAGTACCTATTTTTACACACATTTTCACTCACAACACACCTGGGTATATTCCGATCGGGCTGAAAAGTTTCGGGACACAACTAGGGCCCAAATAGAGCATGTGTGCGAAAGAACGACTTTTTTAGACCGAAAATGAAGCCTGTACACGTGATACGGCGTACGGCGGACGGCGGACGGACATTGCATTTTTTGAATCTACGCACCTTGAAACGGAAAAGAAAAAAGTTTGAGGGGGTGTTATAAAAATTTTTTGCTGAGCGATTACATAGGTGTATTATTCAGAGAATAATAAACCAAAATAGGGGTTACCATTTTAATTAACGAAGTTGACCATGGTCGACCATAGTTCCGCTATGGTCAGGGAATTAAAAATGCGACGTTGCACAACTTGGGAGCCTACCGGATATTCGTGCCAAATTTGGTCAATATCCGTTGAGCAATTCGGGATTCGACCATGGAGGGGCCCATGGATGCGCTATGGTCGACCGCGGGGGTAGTCCGAAGGGCCGATCGTAGATAGAATTTCACGTAGATTACGAATACGCGATAAAAAATAGGGGTTACCATTTCAATTAACGAAGTTGACCATGGTCGACCATAGTTCCGCTATGGTGAGGGAATTAAAAATGCGACGTTGCACAACTTGGGAGCCTACTGGATATTCGTGCCAAATTTGGTCGATATCCGTCAAGCCATTCAGGAGTTGACCATGGTCGACCATAGTTCCGCTATGGTCAGGGAATTAAAAATGCGACGTTGCACAACTTGGGAGCCTACTGGATATTCGTGCCAAATTTGGTCGATATCCGTCGAGCCGTTAGGCCGTGGGAAGACAGACAGACAGACAGACTCACTCACTCACTCACTCACAGAGATTCGTTTTTATAATATTTATAATATATATAGAGATAGAGATAAGATGCGGGAAAATGTGCGGCTATGGTTACGGGGCACCCAAGGCTCCTTGCTAACATGTCTTTCAAATCGAGTAATATGCCAGTTATTTATAAACGGACAACACTCTCTAACTTCACTCCTAGACATTATATTTTAGTTTATAAACTCCTAGACATTATATTTTATAAGCAATATATAAAGAAAACATGTCTAACTTCACTCCTAGAAATTATATTTTATTACGATACTCTAATGGGAGTACTATCGTGATATCCTCCCAGAACCACAACTTTACTATGTGAAATTAGGATCTCGCTAAATAAACCTAGAAGTGGGGACGGAAGACGCAGGAGAGCCGAGGAACAGCCTGGGGATCCCCACCATCCTCCACTAGCTGGAGGATGGAGGGAGACGGCTCCCAAGCCTATAAAAACTCGCCTCCTTCGCCTTTCTAGCCATTCTACGCTCTCCTGAAGTCGCTGACTTATCTCTCTCTCCTCACTCCTCATCTCTCTCCTTAACCTAAAAGATCTTGGGCATGGTGGTGATTCACTCATAACCAAACCAAGCAAACTCTCCCTAAAAGATCTTGGGCATGGTGGTGATCCGCTCATAACCAAACCAGGCAACGAACCCGAAAAGACTCCGGGCATGGTGGTGATTCGCTCATAACCAAACCGGACAAAACGCTCCAAAAAGATCCCGAGCATGGTGGTGGTCCGCCCATAACCAAACTGGGCACATCCTTCCTACACCTCTATTCATCCATCACAAGTACCATTAGAATATTGTAATAAAACATAATGTCTAGGACGGTCTAGGGTGCTCAGACGAAGGCGTTGACAGGTAAGATGTCCTCATACGTTTATTTCTACAGAAAACTACTTATATACAAATCGAGGAATCTCGAAAGTACCTTAGTGCCTTACAGCCCCACAACTCCTAAATAGTCAACCGATCATGAAGAATTCGATATACGAACAACTGAACCAGTTGCAACGAGCCCTAAACGAGTGGATTCGTTTCCCGAATTTGAAAATTGATGATAGGATATTATGACGAATTCAAATTGCTAGGTCTGCTTAAAATACAATAAATGCAGGATTATCTTGTTTTTAAACGACGTAACTATGTACTGAGTTGTACGGAAACCGATTTGTTAATATGAGAAGTATAAGAATGTAACGCCTGCGCATAGCATGGGGACTAGAAATAAGGACGTACCTAATGTTCTGCACGCCACCCTGTCACACGCAGGCATCCCATGATTCGTTTTTGGTTAGAAGTATAGGAAGTTAAAATACCAAACGAATTGGAGGATGTAGGAAAACTTGTAACTTTTAAGAAGAATCTTAAAATTAATAATTAATATTGATCAGGGAAATAAATTAATTTTGCAATTATGACATTTTATAAAACCCATCTAGCTATAATTAGGATCTTGAACGCAATATCTATTATCTTCTTTACATTTTTCCTTTTTGTTTTACTAGAGTTGCACACCAGCACGCTGAACTTATTTAATTTTTTGTATTTATATTCTATTGTTTAGCACAATTTAAAATCAGTTTCGTTTAATGACCAAGACGAATGAATATTTTCTTTGTATTATTTTGATTCTAGTTAATTGTAAGAATGATCCACTGTCCGGACCAAAACCTTCGAGATCTGTAAATAAAACGTTAATCAATCACTCAATGAATCAACACGACGACCGAGCAAAGCTGACCTCTCCATTTCATGCGGACGAACCCGTTTTGCTCGCAGACTGCTATGCAGGTAAACTGCGCATACTCCGAGCTCTAAATGAATACTGTGAACGGAACAGGTTGACTGTGAGTACTTCAAAAGTGATGATTTTTCGAAGGAACGGGGAACATTTCTCGCGCTCGGGTCTGCACGTTTAGTAGTAGGTACTCTTCCTTTTACTTTTTTTTAAAGGTATTATTGGTTTCTTCTTCTTATGTGAATACCTATATTTATATACGATGATGAACGCGTAACTATGTCTCTCTGTTATCAAACTTACAATATTTTATGTTTCTTCTCCGTTTTATGCTAGTTCAACACGATTACCAACCATCTCCTTATCTCAGTCAATCATCTAAATTTATTAATCGTAGTTTATTAATGACTTTTTCGAGTGGATGCTAGGAAGCAGTCATTGAACCACGAAGGTGATAGTCAGAAGTTGATATTCATCTGAACCAAGAAGCTATAATTGGGCTTGACTCTGGTACCATGGAATCGATCTCTTCACTTACCATGCAATTGTTCAACGGGCGAGAAATCGATCTAAAATACGACCGCTATCAAGAATATAAACGATGTGCTTCATTGTTTGTTGAGTCATAATATAAATGAGGTCATCACGTCGTATAACTTACTTGGGTTATACTTACTTCAGTTTGAAAACTTTCCCAACGCCAAGAAATGGACGGCAGCTTTTCAGTTTGGAAGTGTTCTTGGACACGTCCCACCGGGTGCTAAAGGCTGTTGGTGAGAATTTGACCACCTTATCAGTGTTCCTCATCATCTCGGTGTAAGTCTAAAAAAACGCTGCAAATCCCTGCATAACGGTTTATTATTTTGTACAGAATACCATCCTGTTACAGATCGCAGCTCTCAGTATTGATAACTCTTCTACATAATATAATATATGTACTATTCTATAAATATTATATAGATCGCAGACCCTCCTTAGGTTAGTGCCTAAACCCGTACTCGTTACTAGGTACCTATCCAAATCACGAGTTAAATGTTGCTAAAATAATTCTGTCGATGACAAGCAGTAACTAAAACGGCAAAAAGAAACGCAAATAATGAAGTTCTGAAGGAAAAATTGTTGACGTTGAGTGAAATGGATGCCCCTTCTGCGTACATCACTGTTTTCTGTGGGCAATACCTACCCTCGCGGTCAAGTATGATGAACCGTTGTGTAATAACTTGCCCATCAATAATATTTCAACGCTTGTTCAAGTAGCAAAAGTAACGTTAAACAAAATCCAGCCCCTTCTAGGTAGATGAACCGTTGTGTAATAATTTACCGTTGTGTAATAATTTACCGTTGTGAAATAATTTACCGTTATGTAATAATTTACCGTTGTGTAACAATTTGCCGTTGTGTAATAATTTGCCGTTGGGTAATAATTTACCATTGTGTAGTAATTTACCCATCAACAATACTTCAACGTTTGTTAAAGTTACAAAAGTACCGATCAACAAAATCCAGCCCCTTCTTGGTAGATGAACCGTTGTGTAATAATTTACCGTTGTGTAATAATTTACCGTTATCAAATAATTTACAATTGTGTAATAATTTACCGCTGTGTAATAATTAGCCGTTGTGTAATAATTTACCATTCTGTAATAATTTACCTGTAGTGATTGGGAGTCGGATAGACGAGTCGATCGCTTGATTGAGAATGGTTGTTTATTGATGGCACCCTGGCTCTTTTATATTCCCCTGACAAGACCAGAGGGGGGTCGGGGGGTCCCCACTCTGGGTTACAGCATGTTCAGACACAAATTGAGTTGTGGAGGAGCAGCCGATCACAACACTGCTCCCCCCAGAATTTAAGTAATTTTCAATTTCAATTAAATTTTGTTGTTGTCGCTGTGGCGGTGGCCGGGCGTGGGAGGTGCGTGTGTTGGTTCCGTTTGGGCTGTCCGGGTGGCTGCTGTGGTCGATGTCGTGGGGCGGCGATGGGTTGCGGTTGATTAGTGGCGTGGGTGCCGGTGCGGGCGCGAAATGTCCCGCCGGTGCCGTATGTGGTTCGTGCGGTAGGTCGGGCGCTGTGGTCGGGGGCGTTGCGGCGTTGGCGGCGGTGCCGGCTTTGGCGACGTCGGCCGTGCCGGAGGCGTGGCGAAGGTAGACGTGCCGAGGGTTGGGGTTTGCGTGGCCCGTTCTGTAGTCGCTACGAGGGCCTTTGCGAGGCTGAGGGCGTACGTTGATTTCGTGGTGACGTCGGGCGAGGCTTGGACTGCGGCAGTGTGTTGCTGGGGGCGGCGTACCCCGTGGATGCAGCAGTCCGAGCACGTCCCTGAGTACGGCGGGAGTTGCAGGGTGACGGTTGTGGTTGACGGGGCGGTCACCGTCATAACCGGCGTGCCTGGCGTGGTAGTCGACGGGCGTGGAGTCAACGGGCGGATGCCCGGCGGTAGCTGACGCGTGGGTGGTTGACGCTGCTGCGTCTTGTTGTCCCGGGGCCGCGCGTGGATAGGTATCGCGCCGGCTTTCGATATGGCCATAGCCTGACGGATGGGGATCGGGCCATACCTGCCCGGTGGTTGCGGCCGAGTTGGCTTCCTTTTCGCCGGAGCCGGAGGAGACGGCGTGACGGCGAGGTCTCGTAGGAGCTGTGAGGCGGTAGGTTGCTTCGGCGACATAGCGTTGTAGTGGTTGATGTTCGTGGGCGGCGCTCGTCTTTATAGTCGCTGCCGTGGGGTGGGGTGCGTTGGTCGGCGTGTTGGGGGTGTTCACTGTGTGCGTGGGTGGGGGTGCCGGCTTACATCGGTCGATTGAGACTGATGGTGTGCGTCGATCGTCCGTGAGGTAAGTTATTGTTTTTCCATCGTTTGTCAACACCTGATGGGGGCCGGTGTAAGGTGGCTCGAGTTTACCCCTTGGCGTGTCTACGCGCACGTACACATGGGTCGCTGTGCGCATAGTTGCTGGCACGTATGACTGTGTGTAGTGGCGGTACGATTCGTTGGTGCGTAGGGGCACAGTTGATGGTGGCGGTTGAGTGAACAGATCCCCTGGGAGGCGTGGCGTGGCCGAGAAGAGGCGTTGGGCCGGTGAGTAGCCGTCGGGGCCCGGGCGGTTTCGTAGGCCGAGGAGGAGGCCGCTAAGTTGGGTGGCCCATGTGCGGGAAGTGGCTGTTGCGAGAATTGCGTCTTTGAGGACCCTATGTAGTCGTTCGACGAGGCCGTTGGCTTGAGGGTGGTAGGTATTTGTATGGTGTACCTCCGAGCCTATGGACGTGCAGTATTTATGGAATTCGGCTGAGGTGAACTGGGTGCCCTGGTCAGTGGTAACGCGTGCCGGGGAGCCGTAGCGGGCGATCCAGTGGTTGTGTAGGGCCGTAATCACTGCGTCGGCGGAAATGGTCGAGAGGGGTGCGCATTCAAACCAGCCAGTGGCGCGGTCAATCATTGATAATATGTATTTTTTAGTAGCCGATGGCGGTAGCGGGCCGAATAGGTCGATATGTAGGTGTTCGAGTGGCGCGGCGTCGGGAAATTCGCCGAGGGGAGCCCTGATGTGTCGAGTTGTTTTCGCTCGGTTACAACTCGGGCAGGCGCGGGTGAACAACCGTATCGACGAGGTCATGACGGGCCAATAATATCGAGCGCGGATGAGGGCTGTGGTGGCCTTTATCCCCGGATGTGTCATCCCGTGTATGTGTTTGAAAACCGCGAGGCGTAGCGGCGTAGGGATGTAGGGGCGAGGCGAGGCGTCGGTAGTTTCGCACATGATCTCGTGGCCTTGTATTCGGTGCGGTGTGAGATTCATTGTAGCGATGTGGTCATCGGCGGCTTGTGCGTCGGCTAACTGTTGTAGCGTGAAGGGGGTGCCGTAGTCTGTGACTGCGTGGGCCATGTTGGCTGTCGGTGGGAGTCGCGAGAGGTAATCGGCGACGATGTTTGTTGGGCCCTCGGCGTACCTGATGTCAGTTGTGAATTCTGATATAAATCGAAGGTGCCGTAGCCGTGTTGGTGGGGCCGTTTTCGATTGTGTCGCTAGTGAGGTTGTGAGGGGCTTATGGTCCGTATATACGGTTAGTGGGCGCCCTTCGATTTGTTGGCGAAAGTGTACGATGGCGAGGTAAATAGCCAGTAGTTCGCGGTCAAATGCGCTGTAGTTACGTTGAGCCGGGTTGAGAGTGCGTGAGAAGAAACCTAGCGGGCGTAAGTGCGTATTGTCGATGAAATGCAGCGCTGCGCCGACGGCGAAATCCGACGAGTCCGTGTGTAGGACGAGAGGTTGGGTCGGGGCCGGATGGGCGAGTGTGACGGAGGTTTCGAGTAAGCGTTTTGCGCGGTCGAATGCGTCAGCTGCGTCGGTGGTCCACGTGAGCGTGCGTTTGTCCTTTTTCTTCGCGTCGGGTGGAATCATTTCCACTAGGGGGCGGAGCGTAGGTGCGGCTCGTGGTATCGCTCGGTGATAGAAGTTAATGAGGCCGAGGAATGTTCGAAGCTCGTGCACGGTAGTGGGTCGCGGGAATTTCTTAATGAGGTCCGTGCGTTCCGGTAGGGGTGTTATCCCGTCGGCTGAAACGTTGTGGCCGAGAAATTTGACTGAGGGCCGTGCGAGCTGGCATTTGGCTGTATTTATTTGTAGGCCGTATTTAGCGAGGGTCTCGAGGAGCGTGCGTACGTGGGTGTAGTGTTCAGACGGGGTGGCCGAGGCGACCAGTATGTCATCGAGGTAACAGTACACGAAAGGTAGGTTGCGTAGGACGTGGTCCATGTAGCGTTGCCACGTTTGCGCTGCGTTTCGTAAGCCGAAATTCATTCGCTTGAATTGGTAGGCGCCGAAGGGTGTTAAGATCGTCGTTTTTGGCACGTCGCGTTCGCTGATTTTGCAGTGAAAAAATGCACGGGCGAGGTCGAATGTGCTGTACACTGTAGTCCCGTACAGGGCCGTTGTAAAATCGTGTAGGTGTGGGACGGTGTAGCGATCGGGCACAGTGAGTCGGTTCAGCGCTCTGTAGTCACCGACGGGGCGAATGTCACCGTCGGGTTTCGGAACGATGTGGAGCGGGCTGGACCACGGCGCCTCCGAAGGTTCGATGACCCCCGCCGCTAGTAATTCGCCGAAATGGGCCTTCGCTTTCGCGTATAGGTCCGGGGATAATCGGCGAAGTTTCGCGTGACACGGGGGGCCCTTCGTGACGATGTGATGTTCGACAGGAGCATCGCATGGTGTCGATGAAGGTTTGTAGGCGTCGAGGAGGGCTTGAAAACGGGGCTCGTTCGCTGTTGTCGTACAGATGGACTGGCTCGGAGGTACGAGGTCTACTGTCCCGGTGATGTACCGCTGCGTGGCCGCGTTGATGAGTCGGGCGTTGGGTAGGTCAACGAGTAGGCCGTGGTACGTCAAGAAGTCGGAGCCGAGGATCGGGGTTGATACGTCGGCGACTGTGAAGGTCCACTCGTACGGAGGGAGATCTGGTAGGTGTACCGATGCGGAGTGTGTGCCGTACATCTTGATCTCGGTGCCGTTTGCGGCACGTAGAGCGCTTGGACGTGTTGTTTTTCGGTTGAGCAGGGTGTTCGGGACGATCGAGACGTCGGAGCCGGTGTCCACGAGGAAGTGTAGCGAGGTTTTTTTACAGCGGATGAAGAGCCGAGATGTTGGTGGGTTGCGCACGGCCGTTACGGCTGGTCGGGCCGTGCGTTGTCGTTTCCCGTCGGTTTCGGGCGCCAGGTGCAGGGGCTGCGGCATTTCTGTGCTCGTGGGCCCCATGTGCGGTGGTAGAAACATAGCGTGTTCGTTGTTCGGCGTGTGTTCGTCGCCGGCTGCGTCGGAGATCGCCGTTGTCGTCTATCGTTGATCACTTCGACCTCTTCGGAGACGGTAGCCACCCGAGGAGGCGGGGCGAATGGTAGGAGGCGATCGGCGAGCGCAGCGAGTTTCAATATGTCGGGTTCGTCACGGGCCGCTATGTGTAGACGTATGCTCTCGGGTAGGGCGCGGAGGAAGAGCTGTCGGACGAGCGGTGCGGGTGTGTCAGCCGGAAGTGCTCGGGTGAGTCGGCGAGCGAGGATCGACGGTAGTTCGTCGTCGGATGTCGGCTGGAGGAGGGCGGTGAGCCGTGAACCATCGGAAGGTGCGTGTGTCGCTAGAAGGCGAGTTTTGAGCGTCTGGTAACTACTGGTGTGCGAGGGGTTGATGTCGGCGCATAGATCCGCTTGTCGAGGTTCGAGGGCGAGGAAGGCTCGGGCGAATTTCGCATGTGGCGTCGTGAGGCCTTCGTGTGCGAGGATGAGCTCGAGTTGGGCGAACCAGACGTGCGGGAATGCGGGGTCGAACGGCTGGAGCTTGAGAATCGAAGGAGCGCTCGCTTCGGGCGTTTTTTGCGGTTTTCGCTCCGTCATCTTCGGTTTTCTCTTCGGTGCCAGTCCGGTGAGGTGTCAGCTTGAAGTGTGCTCGGCGCCGGCGTCCGTTTCCTTATATAAGGATCGGTGATGGTGGGGCGAAGTAGCGGGAGGCGCTGCGATAGCCGTCGAGGCGGGCGTCGGAGTGGGGCGCCGCTGTGGCGTCGGTGGGGGCCGCGCGTGGTGGGGCTCGTTGAAGCGGAGACGGAGGCTGCGACGCTATCAAACGGCGGGCGCTGGCGGTGGAGCTCACACGTCGGATGTCACCAGTGTAGTGATTGGGAGTCGGATAGACGAGTCGATCGCTTGATTGAGAATGGTTGTTTATTGATGGCACCCTGGCTCTTTTATATTCCCCTGACAAGACCAGAGGGGGGTCGGGGGGTCCCCACTCTGGGTTACAGCATGTTCAGACACAAATTGAGTTGTGGAGGAGCAGCCGATCACAACATTACCCATCAATAATACTTCAACGTTTGTTCAAGTTTCACAAGTACCTACCTACAAAATCCAATAGTGATGATATCCCGGCCGGATTTATACCGTTTGATTCACGATCGTGTTGACGAAGCTTTTTGGTGCACACGAACGGCTGGACGTACAGTGCTCCGGTCGGTCTCAAAAAATTGTTTAGCTCAAGGCAAATTTAATATCATAAAAAAAACCATACCCTTCGATCGAAAGTTTTTGAGCTACGGCGTTCTGAAAATTTCAACCCCTATTTTGAACCCCTTAGAGATGACATGGCAGTAACGTCGAGCTTCGAGGACCAACTAGACCCCGAACGGAACCTATAACCCGAATTTCATCAATTTTGGTTCATGGTAACTAAGAAAAGTGGCCAGTACGGCGTAAGGCGTACGGCGGACAGACAGAAATATTTTCATTGCATTTTCGGATTCTACATACCTTGAAACGTAAACCATCAAATTTTGAGGGGTGTTAAGAATTTTTTTTTCTCGATTCCAATGGTTCATCATTGAAAATAATAAACCAATATTCTTGTTCAGTCGATGTTTATTTTCTGAGCAATACAGTTCTTTGGCGTTTTTAGGTTGAGGAAAGAAAGCAGCAGTGGTAATGAGGGGTACCCATGACTTCTGTTCATATTTTTGAATGAAATTAGGTTTCATTCTAAGAATTTTGAGTCAAACCGCACTCTCCTACGATGAACAGTTCTTTTTCTACGAGCCTTCAATGTTTAGGCAACAAGTGACGTCACACCGGCGGATAATCTCGTTCCCGTTGCCAGAGAAATTTGTAACATCGTTCCGGAAGGAGAGAACGGGCTATGTAAGTTCGTTCCCAGTGCATCTGCTGGGTGTTGTAAGTTCGTTCCCAGGGCAAGTGCTGGGTGTTGTAATTTCGTTCACCCTAGTACCCGTGGCAAACGTTTAGTGGGGGATATGTGACTGAAATTCATGGTTTACTATTCAATATTGGTTTACTGGTTTCGTACGAAAATGTTGAATAAATAACTACAATACATACATAAATTTTCCTTCCCATTTTCAACAGACTTGGGACTGTCTGCTAGCATGCAGGTGTGGTTAAAAATTTGCCGTTCTAAATGAAACGTTGTCGACCTAACTACACACTAAACCTAATCGTATAATTCAGTTACTGTCGTTTTCTGGATGAGGGCGATACTTACATGACATAATTTTCATAAATTTGTAACGAGAAATTTCTCTGTTGCGTTGTCGTTCCATCACAGCCTCAACCCACTTTTCTTTAGTTATCACATTAGCACGTCTGAAATTCTGCGCGGCTTCACGTGAACTGATTTTTACGTACGTGTCAGTTTGCACTTCTTTTACGGCCTCAAAAAAATGGAAAATGTGGGGATGTCTGGAGATGGAGTTTGCCTTAAAGTGCGCGTGAAATGATTCGCAGCAGTTAGTCGTGCTGACTGTGGTATCAGAATTGAAGGACGCCCATATTGAGGGCGGAAATGTCGCCTCATCTGAGACGTACGTGTCGTGGAGGTATTCAGCGTACTTGTCTGCAGCGGTTGTGTCTGGCTGATTGAGTACCCAATCGGTGAAGCCATCCATAACGTCGTTGGGTTCAAGCATAGGGAGACCGAATGACCACCTCAGCCATAGCCCAACCAAGCTCTCATCATCCTTGTACGCTGGGGCTAACCCAAGGCTTTGAATTTTGCGGAACCTACCAAAAAAAAAATTAAAACTTTCTTCATTTTGTGGAATAATTTATTTTTTATTCAATAAAAATTGCATATTTATACGTTTATTCCACGTAAACTTCCGCCCTTTACGATGGATACCAGCTCTTCAGACATCGTTTGTATTGCTAGAACGGCCTTGAACAAACTGACGACGCTTTGAGACTTATCTGGAGGGACTCATTTGGAAGGGGGACGAGATTACATGCCTCTTCGATAACGACTGGAACGATCTTACATGCCTCTTCGATAACTACCTGAACGAGATTACATACTGGCCAGTGGACCCGTGGCCTTCGGGAACGAAGTTACATACGCCCCGTCACACAGTGGTGGAGAGGGGGGGTGAAATGACGTCTCTCTGCTTCCCCTTAAGGAGTAAGTAAAACCAATAGGTTAAACTAATATTCAATGAAATTGCGTACTACCGGGGCTAGAGATGCCTGAATCCACCATTTGTATCCTACCATATTGACCAACCACACTGACGTAAAAAAATAATTCCCTCGGAGTAGAAAGGTAGCGGTACTATACTGGTTTCATAAGAAAACAAAAGCTGCAAATTATTATACAAAGGTTTATCATTCACCTGTATAGATGCCCCTTCTGCGTAGATCACTGTTTTCTGTGGTCAATACCCTCGAGCTCCACCCAGGAAAGCCCTAAATCGAGTACTGGAGCAGGTCCCGGAATTGAGGTTTCCTACAAATGCGCGGGATTCAATAATTAACTCATTAGTTATTTTGTAGTTATTCATGAAGCATAAGGCAAATAATAAACCGTTGTGCAATAATTTACCTGTATAGGTGCCCCTTCTACGTAGATAGTATATTGAACAGTTGTGCAATAATTTGCCTTTGAGTAATAATTTACCGCTGTGTAATAATTTTTCCATCAATAATACTTGAACGGCTGTTTAAGTTGCAGAAGTACCTACTAACAAACTCCAGCCCTTCCTACGTAGATGGTACATAATGAACCGTTGTGTAACAATTTACCGTTGTGTAATAATTTACCGTTGTGTAATAATTTACCATTGTGTAACAATTTACCAATCAATAATACTTCAACGTTTGTTCCAATTTCAGTACCTATCAACAATCTCCAAAAGGGCCATCATTTTTCAAATGAAATAATATCACAGAACAACCAACTCGACTTCATACTCCGTGAATAAATATTATATACTTCGTTTCCGCGTCCCTAGTGATGATACCTGGGCTGAATGTATACAATTTCCTTCATCCTACTGTTGAAAAAGCCTGTCGGTGCAACAGGTTACCGTGAACGAACGGCTGGACGTACAATGCTCTGGGTGGTCTCAAAAAACTCCCAAGTTCGAGAACTATTTTTAAAACCTTAAAAGAATTCGAGGTAAAGGCTTCCTGGAGATTTAAACCCCTATTTTCCCCCCCTTAGGGATGACTGACATAAACGCCGAGCTTCGAGGACCAACTAGACCCCAAATGGGACCTATAAACCGAATTTCGTCAATTTTGGTTCATGGTACCTAACTAAGAAAAGTGCGAAGTACGGCGTACCTACGGACAGAAATTTTTTTTATTGCATTCTCGGATTTCACATACTTTGAAACGGAAACCATCAAACTTTGAGGTGGGGGGGGGGGGGGAGGTAAAAATAATGTTTGATGCTCGATTCCAAAGGTTTATTATTGACAATAATAATAAACCAAAATAGTAGGAGGATGCACAGGTGCAAGTTTTGTCAAACTTGAAAAAACTATTAGGAAGACAAGTTTCGGTCGCGTTGACGCACTACATTATTTGTATGACGCAACAACACCTGTTGAATCCTCGTTGCACGTGTTAGGAACTTGTTTAGAAAAATATATCTTTCATTCGATTGTGTTCAAGCACTGAGACTTACGATTTATCTACATAGTTTATGATAAAAACACTTGACGTCTAAACAGCACTTTGCAACAAAAACTGGAGATCTTGAGTCGGTATAATAGAGCTTGTAAATGAACTCATTTGTGATAAATTTAATTCCCTATGAGCAACGATTCGCCTCGTCATCCATTCCTAATGTTGATAAATGTAAACAAATAGCGCTTGTATATGATATATTTTTGATGGAAATCTTATCTACCTACCTACTTTATTTATCTAGTTGTTTTCAAATTCATGTCAATGAGTCAGATTCATTTCAATGGTTTCTCGACGCTGATATTACCTACCTGTTGCATTTTTAACATCGTCACTTATATTCGTTCAAAGCATGTTATCTATACCTCCCTTTGTGAAGTACCTACTTGTTTGAGGGCAGTATGCTGCCCAGACAGTCGATAACATTCGATAAAAGATTACACGAAGGACCACCTAGTCTAGGGGAACTCTTAGACACAGCAGGGAATTATCAGGTAGCAGATGGCTTAGCAGGATCAGGAATAATTTGATTGAGAACTCAAGAGTTGATAGCACTTGTAAATTTATGTATTGGTACAAAAACAGTCGTGGATCGGGATATTGAGAAGATGATATTGGCAAACCTACTTATCAGTAGCCACAGGAAACCTAATATTAGGTAACTAGGATAATGATAACTAGAAGCTGATGATCAGAATTAGACTGACTTGATATAGATTACTCAGATATGGATGCTGGTGATAGTCTGGTAGGTATTTATAGGTACTTGTTGAAGAGCCATCCAAGACAGGTCAAGCAGGTGACGACGATATGGTGTGGCTACACAGGTATGGTGATATCCTTTATGTATGTATTTAAAGGATATAAATCGGTTTTGTGAGAATCAAACTGGTTAGAGCTTACCAAAAACCGGTATCCTGGATGGTCTAACTTGGGAAGTGGTAGTCCCAGAGTGGATGTTGAGGCGGGCGGTGAAAAAAAGGTATTTTCGCCAGCCTAATAATAACATAAACAATACGTAATACATAGTAAATAGTACATAAATAAAATAATAATGAAAATTCCTATTATATTTCTTATTTTTATTTCTTTGTGATGGTGAAGGGAACAGAAGAAAACTCGATTCGTAGGAAGAGCTTTATAAGTGAACGGCAGCGCTTCTCATACATGTTTTTATCCATAAATACACAACTCTACAATCATAATCTTCAAAATTTCCGTACATTACATGAACATGATTAATCAATACGGAATCATTATAAATAAATACTGACTCGTCAGTAGTTGCAGATATCGAAAGAAGATGGAAACCAAGGGAAATATGCTAAATTTAAAACTATAAACAACAATATTTCACACATTCTATTCCTAGTAAGATGTGTACAGAGTTATGATACAATAAACATAACATTAATTACAATTTTCGAAATAGGGGTGGGAGAGGGGGGGGGGAGGGGGGAGATTGCACGTACATGTAAGACCAGTGAGATTTTCCAACGTAGTTTTCTCTAAACGGGTGTACTGTGTTCTAATAAAGTCTAATAGGAACAGACACAGTTTACCACCCTACCTAATTACACTCACTCTATACACATTTAGAAAGGGATTGAAATTCACGTTATATTCCATTTATTTATTTATTTATTACTTTCATGACATGTTTACCCTGTTATATTTTAGCTATCTGTATCATAATATCAAACATGGATGAGGGGTATACTTTACTTACTCGGAATTTTCCGAAAAAACGAGAATGAGAACACTCCAAGTTGTTTCTTATAAAAATAACCGTTGAAATTATATGTGACCTAATTAGAGGAACATATCCTGATATTATCGACAACGTTAATGCTAATTATACAAAAATTGTATTGCGAACTTATTAGACTCCTTGATGACGACGTATTAGCAGAGATAGGTTTGTTTTTAAATGTTTTGTAATACATTTTCAATCCCACTTGATTACTGGCTATGAGAAGAAGAACATCAATTTGCCTCTGCTCACAACTTTTTTTTTCTTTTTTCTTTTTCTTTAAAAATTACGGTCGATATCATAACCATTCGATGAAAGGGTATAACATCTTTTTATTCATTTTATTTACAAATCGATAAAGCTATGAGATATACACACATTTATACACATAAATTATAGTTAATAGGTACATAAAATACAAAATTATACAAAACAGGGTGGATAAAACGGGTGAATACGGAGGTAAGCAAAAAAAAAAAAAAAAAAATCGAACAGTAAAACAAAACTAACCGCCGGAAGCTCCTCATATCACATCTCCTTAAGTACGTACACATGTAAGAATCAACATACAACATTCAAGTCTTAAAATGGAATTATTCGTGGTACCGTGGAATGTATAATCTATTACACAATAATTTGTGTTTGTCCATTACACACAATAATATTATGTGAATCTATTATTCATGCGTTTGGTGGGTGTCCAAATGAAGATTTCGACATAATGAGCTCAAGGTGTGAAATGTTGAACGAACTGCTCATTGAGCGATCCAAGAATGATACGTACCCTTACTGAATGAAACGCGCCCGCAAAACATCATTCCTTGAGCTCAAAATGTATGCTTCAATTCGCCTGAACATGATAAGCAATTCAGATTATGGTGAAACGACAACACCTGAATGACGAATAGCGATACACCTACGATCCGGTTCCGATAGTCAGTTTCAAAACAACAACTCTAATGGAAACAATAACAACTCAAGAAGTCTTGGACCAAAAACAAAATTTAAAGCTTCATCGAAAAACTATAGTACATTTCCAAAACCAACAAAAAGGAAAGTAGTATACTCGTTGCATGGAGAATGAATTTTACGCTAATAAGTACAGAGACTTGACCTACTATTTACAATACGACTCTACGAAAATTGCTTTGGCGTCAATTACAAACAACAGGATTTTTTTTCTCGAAAAACAACACTGAGCCCTGTTTTTGTCCATGACAGACAATCAGGAACATAGGACATGCAAGTGTCATTTAGTAGATGCTCTGAAGAGGTCTGAATCCTGCCCAAGGATAGAGTCACGTGGTAGCTGCATCCTTGGGCATGGAAGCAACGGAATCTTCGTCACCGCTGGTCATCATCGGCAACATGTGTTCAACTTTGATGTTGCTGTCACCACCCAGCATGGATGGCATCATGTGGTCAACTTTAATGTTTTGGTTCACCACACACTTTCTCATGTGTTTTTCTAGGGTAGAGGGCACGGAAAAGGGCATTTCGCAGAAACGGCATCGGTAGACGTCTTTGCCCATCCTACCGTGAGTCTTCATGTGCCTCGTAAGCTTGGAGCTCTGAGCACATGCATATGAGCAGAGCTCGCACTTGTACGGTTTCTCGCCCGTGTGAGAACGTCTGTGGACGGTCAAATTGCTGCAGTTCTTGAATACTTTGCCGCAATATTCACAGGTATCGTTTCGCCGCGACTCTTTTTTCATACTCTGTGTTGGAAGGCCGAGATTCAGAGCGGCTGCAGCAGCCGCGGCAGCAGCCAACGAAGCGCTTGTACCGGGACTGCCACCCTTGCAATTGTCTTTCATGATGTCAGATTCAGAACCATTTCCACCGAACATCTGCTCCCTGTGGTGAGCTGCCATTGCGGGAAGCCACATACTAGGGTACAAACTGTCTCTTTCGCCTCTCCCAATGCACCCATCGCGTTCCATTTTCAGTCTTTTGCTGGCCTCAAATGGATTTTCAAAGGGTGAGCCGAAGAGACCCGGGTGACCTGCAACTAAATCCAACGGTGGCTGCCCACTCATCATGTTTTTTGCAAACTCTTCCCTGAATCTAAGTGCTGCAGCGGATTTTTCGAGCAAGCCATTCTCCCCAAGTCGGTGGGGTGGCTTGCAATTGTTATTGTCTGACAGCAAATGAGACCGGTGTATCAAATCCTCTTTTCTCATTATATGATGAGCACCAACAGACTCTTTAAGAGCCTGCTTGTAAGCTTCACTGTACTGCTGGATGTTACTCAGCCCGTACTTATCCATGAACTCCCCAACTAAGGATCCTGACGGAACCTTATCCATGTTGTGGGGCGATGTGGCTCCTTTATGTTCACCAGCAGTAGGGGAAGTTGATGAGTTGGATTTGGTGGTAAGATCTTCAGGAGCATCACCACCGATGTCATCATCCTCGTCACCTTCCTCATCCTCCAGTTCCATTTCCTCATCCTCATCTTCCTCTTCTTCATCATCATCATCTTCTTCCATATCTTCTTCATCATCATCTTCGTCATCATCATCCTCCATCGTTCCAATAGAACCCTCATTCGATCCGTGTTCATTGTTGGAATTTGCTGATGTGTTACCATTGGGGTTACCTTCATCGTTCCCAGAAGTCATGCTGCGACGATGAACCCGCATGTGTCGTTTGAGCTTCGAGCTTTGAGAGCAAGCATGGTTGCAAACAGAACATTTGAATGGCTTCTCACCAGTATGAGACCGCCTGTGGACGAGTAGGTTACTTTGGAATCTAAATTTCTTGCCACAGTAATCGCAAGCGTGAATCTTGTTGCTGTCACCAATCTCCATATTCTCGGGTTGATGAGTCATTGAGAAGTCAGCTGGCTTGCTTGGAGGTGAAGCAGACGACCGAGGTGTGGTAGGTGCTTCAACCTTTACTGACAGGTCACTCGAAGAAGGTTCCTCAGGTTGGCTCTTCGGTTCAACGGACGGAGAACGTGAGCAAGCTCTTGGGCTCGGTGACTGGGAATTGATATTGTTATTATTTGTACTATTGTTATTGTTATTATTGTTCAAAACAGCTGGGGGTAGACTTGCGGGCGGTTGCAGGCTGCTGTTTGGGCTGGTGAATGGAGGAGTCAGTTTCCTTGATGAAGGAGACGAATTCCCTCCGCTATTCGGGCCAGGGCTTGTTGTACCGGCTAATTGCCGCAACCGCTGCGAGTAAAAATCCAGTTGAGGTTCAAGAGAAAGACCTAGTGCTGGAGGTGGAGGCGCTACAGGAGACCTTGCCACACTGGCGGGAGGCAAGATCGGCGATGGCCTGTCCCCAGGAGGTGGACCAAAAGACGTATGTGGAGGTGGGACTCTACTAGCAGCAGCAACTGCAGCAGCGAGGTTAAGACCAGCGTGATGTTGACTAAGACGGAACTGTTCCGAGACTAATTGGTCCATCCTAAAATGATGCTCGTTATGACTAGAGGGCCGGGCGAATAGAGATCCTGAGCTGTTTCCAAGCGAACTTGGCGGAAACTGGTGATGTCTTGGCGGTTCCATGGGCAACCTGAGGATGCCACCGACAGTGAACGGATTATGTAGTGGAATCGGAGGTTCCACCATTGGCGATGACGAGGGAATCCCCAACCTTGGTGGCGCTCCAAGAGACAGTGGAGTCGCAGGGGCAGCCGGATTTCCGCTGGAGGAGCAACCAGAGGAACTTGTGGAACACGTCGATGAACCTGACTGATTCTTCCCGGCGTTCGAAGAAGTTCCAGGAGAGGATGTAACTGAAGAAGATGACGCTGTTGTTGTGGGATCAACGTATATCTTCATTCCATGATTATTCTGGACGTGTTGTACTAGTCTCCAAGCTGAATGAAGCCGCGCTTTGCAGGTCGAACAGACGTAATTACTTGGTTCTGAAACAAAAGAAAGAGTTAACCATTAGAGAAATGAATTATGAGAGCGAAAAACTGTATGCTTTGAGAATTTCACTTAAAAGATTGGGTCAGTGCTGTGATACTGAGGGGAAAATCCGTAAAGGAGGTCCCTCTACAATTGATGGCCTGCTGGGAGAGAAACGATCTCCTCGGCGATGATAAGATTTCAAGCAATATGAAACTCTCCCCTTTTCATAGCACATATTTACATTTTTCATTATTTCTATATGCTGGGAACGGACAGGAGGGTCCATTTCATATGTCGCAGCTTCGTGTCCACATATTGTACACACGTGATCTTTGTAACGAAGAGGGTGGGTGCAGAAAAGATACTGAACCCTTTCCGACCGAAGTAGTGACATCTGAATACTCAACGAGGAAGGTACTCGCCGGTTTTCTTTGTTTCGACACCCCCCCCCCCCCCCACCGCTCGCTCTACGCTGGATATTTACAAGTCGTTTCTTAAACAATGCATTGAACGAGTAGGGAAGGGGACCACCGCCCAAATTACAGCGTCCGTCGTTTTCCCTCTCTTGTTCAGTGTGTCGTCAGTTATCATTTTGCTTGTCGAATGAGGAAATTTCGAGCGAACGGACCCGTGCCCGATAAAACTCGAGCTGAAAGTTGGGAACAATAACAGTCCATTTGGTAAGTGGATCTGACAAAACTTTATGAAAAACCCCTTCCAAACATGCGTTCCTCCACCAACCCCAGGGAGCTGTTGTGTTCTGAATCTGAATTTTCATTTGAGGTATTTAGAAGTTCACTGAAATCGCTGAAATGGACTTGGGCTCAAGCGGCACTTGGCCAGGAAGAACGACATTCAGAAACAGTCTAACGACTTTACATTTCACGATTCAGAACCGCGAGCATGCCAGTCAAATCTTATCTGGCTCTTTTTTCAACACGAAGTAAGCACCTACTGCGCACAAGACCAATATTTAGATTAACTGGGTATCTACTTGTATTATTGAGATTTCTTCAGCACGTTGGGAGGAGCTGTAAAAAGGTTGGGCTTTTGTTATTGATAAAAGTGTAAAAGAGGGTTGAAGATGTGGACGGTGCGCGGGTGGACTGTGCGCGGGCTGCATACGTAAATAGGTGGTCATTGAATGCTTTTCTCCCTCACCACTTGGAACACCTTGCGCCAAGTCCTGGCCGCACATAAATTAAACGAGATTGAAGGAAGAAAAAACCTATTTATATGGTTCACACTACGTGGAATGGTTTAATAATAAGGAACAAGTTTTTTCAATCCTATTTGGACAAAAAAAAAGAAGAAAATACCTCTATGACCGCATCGAAGTAACTGGGAAACGAATGGAGTGTTATGGTGAACTAGTTTGTACAGGGTGGTGTTAAACGAACAGTGGACGGAATGAAAAACTACGAACGAGGGGTTGAAGGAGGAAAGCCACCACGATTCCTCTTTAATTTCATCGGAGCGATGGTTCAAAGATCCCCATCTTTGACAGATGATGGCCTTCATAAAGCTAGTCATGCGTTATGCCGTGATTGCGTTCGACAGAGGGAAGACCTAATTGAAAGCGATCGCCCGGTCAGTCCGTGCGGAAATCATACAAGAGAAAACCGGTGACAAGGAGGGGAGGAAGCTAACTTGGCGGTATCTTGAACAAATCATCTGAGAATCTGACATGGAAACGTGACGAATGGGAATTTTTCTGGGTGAAACCCTGTGACCGATTATTTATCATGAGGATGGTTGAAACAGACGTAGCGAATGATAATGATGAGTGAGCGAACAATGTGTGTAGAAATAACTAACTATGTGGATAACGTCAAAACTGGTGTAAGCAAGTAATAGTAAATACGTGATGATGATAAACGACGTTTATATTGGCACCTGGGTAGTTCTAGTTTCCATATGAGGCTTTGAATGAACTTACGGCATTTTAGGGTGATTGAACTGTTTCAAAGCAGTTCGAGATTTATGACGTTTACGCTACCCACAAATAAGAAATCGCTCACTGGTTGAAGTCTTTTGTTTCACCCACACATCGTACAACAGACGAAAACTGAAACCCACCGCCTCATTCCGCAGTACATGTACCACTGGGAGTCAATAGACAGTTTATTTATTTATTTATAACATAATGACGGGAAAAAATGTCCCATTTTTGACAAAAAGATTGCGAATAGTTCAGCTGAAAGTAGCATACAACAAAAATGCAATCCTTGATACGAAAAAATAAAATCCGAAAATTAACAAACTTAAAAAACTCGGCGCTGCGCGCCTCGCCAGGGGGCAAGCCCCCTGGACCCCCGGATGCTTACTGCTTAGAGCCTACGGCTAAAATTCAAGAAACATGGAACATGCTTTAGCCGCGCTTTTTTTCTGTTTGTAGTTTACTTTTACTGCTTAAAAACATGCTTCTGTAGCCTCACTGTTATGAATGTTATGATTTCACTTCGTCACCAGGATACAACCAAGTGACAACCAAACAAGCGTCATTGTTTACTATCCATTTATAACATCCGTTTATATAGTTATAGTATGAAACTACGAAATAAATACCAAGAACAAATACGAAATAAATTCGTGATAAATCAAGAGCTTTCCAACGAATGGAAAACGATTTTTGTCCGATGAAAATGAAAGAAGTTTCATTTCCCTAGCAACTACTCGGTTGTACGTGAAAATCATCGTTAAAATTTCGTGACACTTCCGCGTGACATTTTTCGGTTAGTTAGTCCAAGGCTAAAGCATATTCCATGCTAAAATTACCAGTCGCGGGTCTGAACAAAATTACCGAATACCTAACTTTTTCCACCAGTCACACCGAACATCAACTAGAGGAGCGATGGAATTTATAGATTTCTGAATCCGTACGAGCGGTGAATTCAGGTGTGGTTCATTTGAGTTTAGGTGATCTTTGACCTCACCACTATACAGGGTGTCCTAGTTCCTTCTGCAGCCACTCAGGGAATCGATTCTACTCTTCATTTGGAACGAAAAATGCTCAGTAGAAATTTTTCGAAAAGTTCTTCGTTTTAAAGATATCCAACAATTTGTGTTTTTCCAACTTTTCATTGCCTTACCACATAAAAACGCTAATAAATTCGAAAATACTGAGACTACCACAAATCCAATCATACCGTTCGAAAGAACGTTAAATTTCCTGTAAGATTCTTCAATTTTCCATGGTCGGACTTACTTAAAATGTTGGCCAATATCAGTTGGAACATTTGAAAATTGCAAAATTTAGGTAAAATTGTGAAAAAGATTGCACGTTCTACTGAGTATATAAAAAATGCCTACAACTTGTCAAAGTTCACAAACACTTCTTCGTCTAATAGGCTTTACAAGTATTGTACTTTTATCGAATCCCTCCTCCCCCCCCCCCCCCCTAATGATCCTTTCCTCCCACTAATTCTTTTGTACCATTTTTCAGGAAGTTACGAATTTGATACACTGATCAGCAGTTTTTGGACCTACTTTCCCTACACTAGGTATATATTATATTACACAAGATTCGTCCCAAAAAATTTGTTTTTAAAAGAATTTGGAACAATGCCTGGTGTCATGAAGGGTCATCCTTTATCCCCCACAAGACTTGATCTTCTTAGTGATATATTCACTTTGAGGTCATCAAGATCTACGGTGAGGACAGAAAAGGGGGATGGGAAAGACGGATATATGGTAAGATGAAGAGGAAGAGGAAGTCATCCACCCCTGTCCTTCTTCCAGTGCCACACTGTAATCCCCACTGCCAATCCATTACTGAGAAGAGATGGGCTTGTAGGGATGGGGTATGACAGACGCTGGACGTCTCTCACATTTTTGATGTTGTCATTCCGAACTCAACATGTCAAACACACCTGTGTAAATCACCATAGCCAGTGTATACACTTGGTGTTCAGTACAGAGAAATATACAACCATGAACGGCTGCACATTTGTTTATACAAATTGATAGTCAAGCAAAAATCAGCGATCCCATAAATTCCAACGGCTAACCTGTTCACTGAGGAGTACCCATAATTTATGTTTATACTTTTAAATGAAAGTAGGTTCAATTTTAAGAATCTTGAAACCAGTCGCACTCTCCAACGACGAATAGTTCTTTTTCTGAGAGGTTTCAAAATTTCTGCAACGAGTGACGCCATATTGGGCAAGGGTCCCGCCCAGGAAGAAGGGGTGCACTGATGTCACTCGTTGCCGAAATTTTGAAAGCTCATAGAAAACGTCTGCCAGTTCGAGTAGGCAGTAAAGCTTCCTCACTTGAATCACATGAACGTACAGAATAGTTGGGTAGGTTCGTTTTGATACGGGACCATCTGCGATCCAACCCGCGTGTACCCTCAAAATTGCAGGTCTCCACGACTATTTTTCGCGTAGTTGGAAGCGTTACAAGGAAATGGTCAGCATTTTATGTTCGCGCGTGTGCACACGCATGAAAGTCTTTTATGCAATAATCGAAGTGTTATTCCTGGTCGACCCTCCAAATCTGAACTCATTTCAACGATATTTAGTGTAGTTACGGATGTTTCAAGTATTTCATGTTAGCGCATGCGCTGAAGGGACGATTTCCATGATTTTGTAAAGGGACCATCTGCGATCAAACCCGCGTGTACCCTCAAAATTTCAGCCCATTTCGACCATTATTTCGGGTAGTTATGGGCGTTACAAGGAATTACCACAGACAGATAGACACAGAACCAAAAACGTTCCTCAATGTCTGAAACGCAAAACGGTTGTGGAAATTTTCATTTTGGAGAACATACTTTTTTTTTTACTCATTCACGAATCCAAGGCTTCCCTACCTTCGGTAATGAGGAGGCAAAAGGTCTACTTATTCACCGTAGGAGAGTGCGGTTGGTCTCAAAATTCTTAGAATGTAATCTACTTTCATCAGAAAATGAGAAAATAATATAAACAGGAGTCATGGGTACTCCTATTCAATTCTACTATAAATGAAATATCCCAAATAATCGAATAAGTCGCATATAATCAATCACTTAAGACTCCCAACAACATCAGTTCGACGTTTACACTGATAAAATTGTCATCACCATGAACCCCAAGTATGAATTACCATTGTTGAAGACAATAATCCAAATGTCCCGTACCATTAGCATCGCCGTTGATTCAAAACAACTCATGACCGCTTCTTATTCTGATAGTCATCTTAGAGTGGGTATTTTCATTGTGAGTTCAGCAAGGAGCATTATTTGGTTGACCCCAAGTAAGCAATGACCAGTCACTCACTCGCAGATTATGTTATAACGTAGGTAACATATTTCTAGAAATTTGATTCTTCGCCTTTTACTGACCATTAGGGCGTTCACAGAGACAAATTCTGACTTCTGAACGTTTCTCTGAGGTTCGACAGTACTGCGATTACCATATAGGAATAATCCAGATTTTGAAAGACACTGACAGCTAAAAATTGACTTGTTGGACCTCACCTGTAAAAGAGGTAACTAACACTGTCCCGAAGATGTAGGTCAAATGTTTCTAGATATCTGAATATCTCAATAAATTCGAATGTGCAGGTTCCACGAGCTTTAGACAGGCTTGGTGCGGTGTGGAATACGTTTGCGCCGGATCTTAGTCGATTATAATGAAGTCTTATTTTAGAAAACAAGTTCCTCATCTCCTCATCACCTATTTATGTTGACCATTTTGGAGGCACGACCTCAACGTGTATTGCGCACTCGAAGGCAAAAAGCATCGCTGAAGGCGAAGGAACTTTACGAAAAAAGTATTAGGGTGTTCGTCTTGATATTGGGATAACGCAATGTCCAGCCCGGAGGGGGTGAGGGAAATTTGCATGAGAAAACCTCAGAAAGGGCCGAGAAAAAGGCAAGGATGGGAAAAGTTATTCCGGGGGGCCTTCTTCTACTTCACTCTTCCACTTCTTCTCGGCTTGTTATTTATGAGGTGGCGTCATCTTATCAAGGCTTGCAACCCCCAAGATGGCGTCTCGGTAATGGAGAGCCTCTGTTGATAAGATATTCTCCTCTTCCCGGACGTATAAATAAATTAGGGGTGCTGCGGTCAGGGGGGTTCACCCCTTTCTTGCCCAACTCCACACAACTTTTCCACCGGAATTAAGCGTCTTGGGAAATCCCGGGAGTAACCTTCAAGAGCAATAAATAATCATATAGAAAAGGGTAGGAAGTGCGCTTCGAGATCTACGTAAAAGTACGTTTTGAATCTTCGTTACTACAATTATTATTATTTTTATAGGTAACTGAACTGATAAATTGCCGAGAGAGCTGTTCATAGAGTTGTTATGTATGCGCCAATGGGAAGCGGGTGAGAAAGTGAATTATTGTCGGTTAGATAACCTGCCGTCACCTACCATCAAAGCTGCACTCGTGGCCTATGGAAGGGAGGAATGTTCGGTATTTCATCCGATACTATGCTGATGATGAACAACTACAAGAACTTCCCAGAAGACCACTGAAACTCCTTACCTGCGAGGAAACATTTCAATTCCCCAAAGTTAACAGCCAGAGACGTAATATCCTTCTCGACAAGTGGAAGGACCTTCAAGATCATAAGGAAATGGTACCGTGTGATGCCACCCATTTTATAACCATCTTCCTCACGACAAAACAAGTATAAGGCAATAAAAGACTGCAAAAAATTGAAAATCCATGATCTCTCCATCGTCGATTACCAAACAAACTTTCATTTTAACAAGACTGAACCATTTCAATAGTCTGATAGATTTTAATAATTTTGTGTGTGATTCAGTCTTTTTTAAATATTTTTGTGTGTAAGACAATTTATTAAAGCCGTTTGAAACAGTTACCTCTAGACAAGTATGTTGAAAGAACTTGATTCCGAGTTAGTTAGTGGTAAAAGAACTATTTTTCATGATGTTCTAAACCCTAGTACTGTGTACTTTTGTCATGACGTGATAAACCCCATAGTATTTTTCATAATGTGATAATTTCAAGCTTAGTTCCTTTTTCAATTAAAAATCTGTACCTAATAATATACTAAGGTTTTTACATTAAAAAGAGAAAAAAATATATTCTTGTGGATTGTTATCTGAATTGAAGTTGTTGGTTTTACTAAAATAAATGACGGATTTTATTTAGTTATATTTACCCCCCCCCCCCCCCCCATAAATGTTTTCAAACCTACACTAATACAACACAATGAACATTATAATAACTAACATCGAGTTTGGTTGCGGAAATTCGATCAATCCAGTCCATAGTTCAACACAGTGTATCTCATAAAATTTTCCAGCATTTTCGCGTATCTCAATAGTTTCTGGTTTGAAGTTACCTACAAATGAATATCGCTGATATTTAGCCATCAGATAGAATCAGTCAGCTCTGGTGAGAGTTTCAACATCTTAAGTTGAAAAACTAGGTTAAAATTTAGTTTTTTTGGCTCTCCTGAAAAGCTGGAGAAAATGAGATACACATGGCTGCTCCGACAACGACGAAATTCTGATTGGACAGTGGTCAAATTCTGACTGGACAATGGTCGTCGAATGAATTTTGTGTATATTTCTGTATCGGTACTGTGAAAAAAATTCACTCTCTCCCTCTCTCTCTCTCTCTCTCTCTCGTTCTGAGGTACTTGAACAGTACACCTAATTTTGGACTTATGTACTCAGGTAATGATGAAACCTTGGACTATTATGTTGATGGTTCCCTAGGGCTAAACGACGAAACAGGCAGGTCAACTAGTGGATATATAATTAAATTATTTGGTGACTCAATTTGCTGGGGAAGCAAAAAGCAAAATCATGTAGCTTTGTCGTCTGCTGAGAGTGAGTATGTGGCTATGAGCCTTGCTTGCAGAGAATTAGCTAGTATTCGTGTAATGTGCCGAAGCATCACAGAAAAGTGTGAAATCCCAATGCACATAGGTAGGCAGAAGAGAAGAATTTTCAAAGCAACCACAGAAATATTTGGATAGATAGGAAGGTGCCCTATCCGAAGTTTCTCCAACTGTGTTGCTTCGAATGTCATGTTCCCAGTTCAATCGCTCTGCAAATCTTCGCTTCTTCTTGAATTTCGACTGGAAGTGATTCCACCTCGACAGTAATCGGCGAGGATGTCAACATGGTTTGCCAGCCAGTGATATTCATTTCAGGAAAATAGCACTGGAGTTTATCATCCAGCCTATGATCGAGGTGTTCACAAATGGTGTTTTTTTTTACATTCCACGACTAATTCGAGCGGTTTACCTTCCAAAAGTTCATCCAGACGACGGAGTTACGAGAAATTGGGTGGGGCCCTGCAATCGACGGTTCCACAAACGCGTCTTCTCTGAAAAAAACTGTTGACAGGCTGGGAATCCCTGTAGAGGGACTTTGTGGATCGAGGTCCGCTTCGTGGCCAGGGCCCATCCTTACCACCGTGTGAATCAACCGCGGCTGTTTGGCGGGATGAAGCAATAATTAAACACGAGCAGAATACTGCTTAATGCATGCAGAGCATTGTTAGCGAGTGCTTGCATATTCCTAATTCATCGGCTTCGCCTGGTTTCGCCGGTCTTAAAAATCCATGACGCGGACGTCGGTGGGGCGGAGAAGAGTAGATTCATTAAACACGTGCTTCCGAAAATAAATTTCCGGGATGCGAGAGGGAGTTAGTAAGGAGAGGATAATTTTGAAGAAACGATGAATATTTAAGAACACCCCGGATTAGCGGATCCTCAAATCTTCCAACTTCCTTCGAACTTGGGCGCCTAAGTACCTACCCGGGCCATGTCCTTGAGAGAGGGTATGCTTCCTCCCTCACTCAACCTCTCCCCCGTCATCTGCGCACGAGGTGGAATTAAACACTTCGTAAGTCAAAGTACACACGCCTGGAATTTATCTTGAATTATAGTTTAGAAGAGTTAACAACAGCTGATCCAAAATGAACAGCAACATACTGTAAGAATTCACGCGTCAGCGGAATCGATACCAAATACTTCGAGCTCCGTTTTATCGAGCGTCGATCGATTCGTCCCTCTCTATTGTTGTGGAGGAGATTATTTTTATGAATCGTTACGTCCCCAGCCTTCTTGGGTCAAAAGTCTTTCGCCTCGCGCCGTCGATTTGCTTGCCTTTACTGCACCTCGTACTTCTGACTCCAATTTACCTCGTCTATTCTAAATATAAAGAAAAAAGACTAAATACAACGAATACAAAGAAAAAATACGAAGAAAAATTCTAAAGACAAAGAAAAATAACAAGTTTACGAAGAATAACAAGTTTACAAGGAACAGCAGTTCCTTGAGGATTGGTTCCGAGCAGTACAGTACAGTCTCAGCAAAAAGTTTGGGACCTGTGCGGAAAGAAGGGACGAAGCAATAAGGGGACAAACCGATAAACGCCGGTTTTATCATAGTTTATTGAAGGTTGGCATTGCGGACGATTGCAAGAATCATCGCTCGAACTGCCGAATGACGATCAAGTGAGTGGTGCAATCCGAATCCGAGAGTTCTGGGTTTGGTTCAGCGTTCACAGTTTGTGTTAGGTGTCAGGGGTTTGGGAATTATATGTTTGAAAACAAATCCCATTCCATGGAATGAGTCGTCTGGTTAGGCCTTTGGATTTCTGCATCCCTCGTAGAAATGATTCATTGTGCAACTTGGACGTTTGATTGACGTATCCCATGTAGAAAGGGACAAAAGGGTTTTGGAGAGGTCTTGCGCCATATGGTTCCAAAAAGGGCTAAGTCGTTCGCTATCAAAACAACCAACGGCCGGAATCCCACCCACTCCATCGTCCGAGCTCAGCTTCACAAACATCCCTCCCACTTGAAAACAATAAGCTGAAGAACGCGTATTAGTAACGGGCAGTGAAATGAGCACCGTTCCTACCGCATCATCACTGCTTGTCGAAGGGACACGGTCAAATAAAGACTGGCCCTCTAAAAATTATCTGCTCGATTAAGTACTTATTCATTCGTAAACCGCTCCTTTAATGGTTTCTAGCACGTACTACTGGTATACATCCACGCAGGGAAAATTCAGCATGCGGCCGATGAAGCCGATGCGATTTCATTCTAATATTCAGCTAGGTTCACATGTCGACGCAATTCCGGACGGCAATCTGGCACGGCAACGCGTTTGCCGGAATTTTTGCCGCAGAGGCGTTCACATCGCGGCGGAATCATAACAAAACGGAAACACAAAAATCGCAAAATTAACCACAAATGTCGAATTTCAATATGGCTGAACAACCAAACAGGAGAGGTGTGCGCAGTGACCTCTGCGCAGATACGGCAACGGATCCGACAGCGGAAAATACCTGGAGATTTTGATATAACATTCAAGACATTGCGTTGAAATAATCCATTTTGCGTTGGCCAATAGCATTGCAGAACGCGTAGCCGTGCCGGACTGCCGTCCGGAATTGCGTGTCCATATGTGAACCTAGCCTTATAGGTATGTACAGAAACACGAACTCTGCCTCTATAGTACGAATATCCACTGAGTACTCATCTATAATGGATTATTGCAACCTAATCAACAAATACCAATAAATTGTAACAAAATATTCGTATACCTATGGACCGAAATATGGAACGGAAACGCGTCAATATACCGAAGTACGTCAATTACCTACAAGATGGACCAATCAATCACAAAACCAAACAGGAGCACTACTCACCGACAACATTACTGACCAACTCGGCTGGCCAGGACAACGAATACTTCGTCTGTCTCTCCCATTGGATTTCGACTTGAAAAACTGCTTTGCTATCCCATCCAGCAGTGAATTGAGGAAAAACCTTCTCTCTGAATTTCCAGGTAGGATGCTTTCTACTATTCTGCGAACGGTTTCTCGCAGATACCCAACTTCCATGTGGACGGGGAGGGGAGGGGGCAAGGCTGTTAAAACGCCTCCACATAAATTACGGATTGAGAATCTCAGTCCGTCTCCGAAGAAAATTAGTGGAGTCCGTTGACATTTAACATGCCCGTTTACAACACCAAATAAAGGTTGTGCAGGGAGCGAGAATCCAGTGTAGAAGCGATTTGCAGAAGGACCCGTCTGATCGCACTTGGTGATCATTGTCGAATTTTAACGTTTATTTTCGCAAACCGTTATTCGCTCTTGCAGCCCGCTCAGGAAGGTCGCCCGACTCGTTGCATAAATCCAACGAGATCCGTTGTAGCACATTTTTACTGCCTTGACCCTCCTCCATTACTGGGATTTATTGTTAGAAATCGTGAAGACCTTACTATGTGGGCGAGCTGTTTTCGAAATGGTGCGTCAGTATACAAGCTCAACTACGCTATTAAATTATTCACGTGTTATCTGGCAACCGGACTACCTGTTGGTTGCTTATATTGACTGTGTGAATACAAATAATGATTATGATGCACCACAATGTATATACCGTCTTATAATTGCAGAGACGATCAAAACTTGATGAAATATCAGGAGTAGTTCGAATAGAACACAAGAGTGTCGATATCAGCACCGGATTGATTTTTCCACTCATCATAGTAAACTGCATTAAAACTGAATCAATATCCGTTCATTCGTGTGGGCATCCACAGATATGTATACAAAATACCCCAAGTCAACACCCTTCCCTTATTTACTGATTGAGTGATGATATTCAGCAAAACTTATCTCTTTTAATCAACACCCAATCGTCGTACGATAACGTCGACAATTTCTACCGCAATTAGCCACCAAATTCATGTGTTACAAAAATACAGTAAACTAAAATACAACAAAACAATGACCCATCGGCCGGTAACTACTTCAATGGAAAACTATTGACTAGATGTAGATCTGTGTGTTGACGCCGATCAATCCACAAACAGTAAACAGGACAAAACGCACGTAGGCACCACAAATAGAAATCTGTCATCGGAACCGGACCGAACGCAAAACGCGCCAAATTTGACGCAAAAAAAAAAAAAAAATTAAAAACGTACAGACAGAGAAAGGGAATGTGATTCAGTGGAATGAAGTTCTCAGCTTAGTTGTTATCTGCATAAGCCGATGTCGGACATGTAATTCAGGACAACAAAAACAAATCAGAAGAAGTGAATCGAAACGATTGTGAAATGAACGATTTTGGGGTTGAAATCAGATTATGGGGCCGAGGCCCAAAGTAGGCGTGGTGTACAACATTTTTGCTCGACTGAGCATGGGCGGATGGGCCATTTTTCTCGATTGCCATGGCGACGCTGTTCCAGTTTCAGGAGCCTAGGTTTCAATTTAAATTGCAGGACATCGATTACTGTCGCTTTATTCTGATAACATGCTTGGTCTATGGGGCTAACATTAAGGAACCACCATGGATGCTCTACTAGAATATTGAATATCCATAGCCAGAGAACTCTGGCGTGTGGCTGTAGAACTTGTGAAAAAATGTTAGATAGGTACAGTGTGCGGAGGGAAATTCAGATGCCGACAGAACAATGGTTGGTCTTTTTTAGTCTAACGTTTTTGGGTACCGGGGCAGTGGCCCAAGTGGCCTTATGGACGCAACGCCCCTGATTTAATTTGTGATTTAGGTAGGTAACACTACTATGTTATTTTTAGGTAGGTAACACTAGTTGTAGTAGTGTAACACTACTATGACGGGGGCATTGAGGTGGACGGGTGGACCACCACCGTTCTGATGGATTTCTAGTTGGACAAAAGGACCAAAAGGAAGCATTCAAAGTCCATCTGAGTCCTACTCGCTTCATGTTGTCGCCTGCTGTTAGAGTATGTTCCCGGGCTATCGTCTTTATGACCGTCCTCCTTCCCAGCTATATCTACACTCGCTTTGACGTTCTCTTGTCTGCCCGCTTTCAAAGAAATATATTTGCATTCTAGCGCTTTCCTTTCTAGTTCGTTCAGGGCTTAGACCTCAGATCTCGCTCCCTACTGCACCCCAGACGAAACGACTGCGAAAGAACTTGAGTCGGTAAATACGGAATGTTCATTCACACGTCTATTCACCTAAATGTTTTGCGATGTCATCCATTATGTGAAAGTTGCGATGAACTCATATCCAATGAAGAACACAGGTGACATCGCCGCCGTTACAAAGGTCAAATGCCTAAAGTCAATTATTGGTTTGTTGACCCAAGGAGGTCCTGCCTTCAAGGAGATCATCTATAATTCATGACAGGACTCTACGCCTACATAGAAACCAAGAGGGATTGTTCCATTCATAATATTCCTCTAAAGAAAGAGAGGGACTGATCCTGGGAGAATTCCTTCCCAATCACGAGTCAATGAGTGGTCACCCCGAGTCGTTAGCGAGCTGCACCAAGATACCTCTTCCTCCACTTGTGTAGGTAGACATAGACAAAGACGAGGCAAGTTATTTTTCTCAATTATCACGCATTTACCATCGCCGTTTATTATAAACGCTGAATACTAAGTTCCTCCCAAATAATTGGTTAATTATAACTACCTACGATGTTTCCAGAGCTTCATCCTCCGGCTTATCGCCCTATCTTCTTGCGAAAAAATCCCACTATTCTGGAAACACCTCTGAGTGACAAGACCTTCAATGGCCGTGGGCAAAAAACTGTTATAATTAATTTACTTTCATATACACTAAATGAAGGTAGTTAACTAAGTTTTCCTAGCGAACCGTAACAAAGATTAACAATGGATTCATAATTGGGTTTTAGTAGTTTAATAACGTAAATGAAGTGGAGAAGAGGAGCTAAATGGGTTATTATTAGGTAGCATTATTATTAGTTGCTTTGTTTTAGTTTTTTTTTCTTTTTTTTTAGCACAATAAGCCGTTTGGAATCTCACACGACCTGGAACACTCGGCGGAACAGCTTCATTATAAACTTTTTCCAAACGCTGTGTCCTCAAATTAATTAGACTAACAAGGCAATTTCAATCAAAGTGTCGATCGTAAAAGATATGAGTGAAGTTATAGGCGGTTCATAATAGACAAATGATGGAGGAGCTACGCTCGCCCACTAGATATATTACGTACTTGCGTTCCTTGAAGGATCGAATAAGCGTTTTTACAGCTGGCTTCACTGGAATAAAAGTGCGCAATGTTTTTTACAGCTACGAGTACATTTAATCATTGCTCGGGACTTCTGTTTGTGATTTTATGTGATGAAAATGTGGAGATATTGCGTCGATGTTTCTCAATCAAGTTCACGGCCTCTTGGAGTGACGGGAAGATGCAAAATCTTGCACCGATTGGTCACCCTTGTCTGCCGTTTAGGTTCTAAGTATAATAAAAGTAGATTAACTTTAGATGAAAAGAAACAAGAACGGCTGTTCATAATAGAAGGTCCTAGTGAACTATTCACTTTTTATCGTCATGAGGAACAAGAAACCTGATCAGAAATATGGAGTCGAATTCTTCAAACTTCACAATACGCCCACACCTTCAGCCTTTCAGTGAGGTATAAATAAAGGTGGATTGGTGACCCAAAACGTGTAACAGGCCAATTACTTCCAATGCGGTGGTTTTGCCGTTTACCAGTTACATCTGCTAATAACCGTGAGATAAAACGGCCTGTCAAAAAGTCCGTATCGCGCGTGACCCAGCGTGTTGCACATGTGATACCCATTTTAAAAAGATGATAATTATATTCGGACAAAAAAGTGGGCCCGTGCCCTCGGAAGATACCTGGCGAAGCATCTCGCTGAACACGGGGCCAGAGAAACCAGCTGCCTTCCTAATTATTATCAACCCTTTTTAAACAAACCCTATCAAGATGTCTGCCTTCAACAATACGTCCCCGTACCATGCGCTCTGGGGGATGTTTTTTTAAAATGTGGTTCTTATTCATTTTTCACAACAGTATGCAACCCTTGGAAATCATCTTTGGAAGGACTCAAGTACTGAAGCCTTTATTCCTTAATAAGACACACGTGGCATGACCAAATGCCACGAGCCAACAGCTGATCTCTTGAAGAATTACGATAAATGGAGACTACCCAGTCATGCAAGGCGTTTTTCTCGATCCTCACTTTTACTTTGAATTCCATAAGCTACAGAAAACCACTTTTCTTTTGTTGGCCTCCGTTTTGTGTCGATACTATAGGTAAGTACCTGCTAGCTCAAGATTGATGATGATAGGGTCGGTTTATTTCACGTCGGTAAAAGTAAGCACGAGAGCGCAAGTGGGACAAAACACATTTTCGAGGGGAAGATGACATGAGGGGGGGGGGGGGGGGGGGGTTTATCGGATCACGACATTGCCAACTTGTAACAGTGTGGGCTGTTCTCGATACATTTTTTCTTCCGGTGGAGACGGAATCGGTTTGGGGAAGCCTAATCGATATCCCTTCTTAACCGGTGATAATCTCACTGGTCTAGGAGGGGGACTCTCGAGGGTCCACCCGCACTGTTACACTCTGTCACATGGTAGCAGAGCGTGGGGTTCGGTAGTATGCGCTGAGCACTTCATCATACTCTATCCACTTTTTGTGGGCTCACCAGAAGGATAAGCCCAAAGGTTTCCCAGAAGGATTCCTTTACCATAGGTCGTGCACGAGAATATTGCCCTCCGACCCTGCACTCTATAGGAGGATGGGAGAAGCTGAGGGCTCGGCAGCCTGAGTGGGATGCAATGTTGGAACATCAACATTCATCGTCAGTAAGAAACCGGAAACCTGATATTGCAAGAGGCAGGGCTCTAAGGAGTCAGGCACGAGAAATTGTGTACAATGTGTGCCAGTATTTTACGAGGAAGAAGAAAGGATGACGCGAAATACAACGTTCGCGATGTGACTAGTGCAGTGACGGGCGTCTCGGCGAGAACAGTCGGCAACATTATGAAGGAAGCTGGAAACCAAAAAACATCAGATCGGGCGAGACCTATGTTTGTTACGCCAACCAAGTCCACACCGCACAAGAAGGTCATCGATGCTGATGAATTCACCGATGCTGCTGTACGAAACAAGATACGTTAATTCTACATTGTTCGGAAAGAGTGTCCTTAATTGAAAACACTGTGCGGAATTGGCGAGTGACGGAGTTCTCGAGTGTGGTAGAAGTTACCTTCGGAACGACTGGTTAGTAGCGGTTTCAGGTGGAAGAAATGTCAGTCCAACCGAAAAAATTGAGGACGACTACCTACCGTCAAAAAGATCACTTAGTCGAATCGGAGATCGATAGTTTCATCATTAATGTTGGGGAGGCTTCTGATACTGATAGCAGTTCCGGTGAGGATTTGGATTTTTCTGATTAGAAGTTTTACGTTCCACACTTAAATTACGTAAGTACTAAATAAATGAATAATAATATGTAGTAAATAAATAAATAATAAAATAACATTTGTTTCCAATCTTCCCTTTTATACCTACCTACCTTCAAAAAAATTTCCTTATTTACCTCATTGTACCTTTTCAAAAAAGTACTCCTAATTTTCAAGAAAACATTTCATAAAAAAATCCTATTACACACGAGTTTGTCTGTCCCGATTTTACAAAAATCGGGAAAATGCTACGTTCATTCACTCTGGCTTTTATGACAGTATCATTTTTTATAACGAAAAAAGTTAAGTTTTTATGACGGTTCACACTCAGCTAGAAAAAGGATTACAGGGGGAAAGTGCTGCCACTGGACAGGGGAAAAACAAAAACAAAAACGGGGAATTCCGTGTTGAAAATGATTTCCACGTTCTCCGTCAGATGGCAGGGTCGGAGGGCAATATTCTAGTGCACGGACTATAACAACCTATCCCTTTGATAATACATAAATATATTGGCTCCCCCCCCCCCCCCTTAGAGTGTCATTATAATTAAAATATACTGAGCTCATTAGAAGGCGATTGATGCCATGCCCCAATTGACAAGTCCCAATAGTTGTTCCATCCCAACGATAGAGGTTGATCACCTAGAGGTTGCCCGGATGAGCACAATTCACTGAACAACAACCATGTGACAGAGTGTAACAGTGCGGGTGGACCCTCGACAGCCCCTCCTAGACCAGTGAGATTATCACAGGTTAAGAAGGGATATCGATTAGGCTTCCCCAAACCGATCCCGTCTCCACCGGAAGAAAAAAAGTATCGAGAACAGCCCACACTGTTACATTCTATATATAATCAATGCCTTATTGATACATAACAGGTATCAAAGAAAGTGACTACAGTAACCAGATCCCGACCATCACCACAGCACATACTATAGGGATGTCTATCCACCACAACTATCGAGGAATACTACTCCTCGTAATGTCGTAATGCCGTCTTCGAGAGAAAGAAAACCATTCAATAAGGCTGGAGAATGTGAAGTAGATTTCTGGCTCCCGTTCAAAATATAATTTTGCCCAAAACTCCTGAATCGGTGAATGAAATATAAAATACGAGGAAAACGAATTATCACTCAGCGACGGGACGCAGGTCAATTTCACTCGGTGTTCGGTAAGCGGGTTTACGAAAGGGGGAGCCTCGCTGAAACAATAATTTCGCCTGGGAGTAACTTAATACCACGGGATTAGCCCGGCGGAGTTGGAGAATCTGGGGACAGGCTGGTAGGATTTTCATTAGCCGGGCGGCACCCCCATGGTTGTCTCCAGGAGAAACTGCCGATATTGCATTACCATATCACCGTGTTGACATTTACATTTTTCAATCAGAGGAAGACGAAGGAAGAAGTCTTTTCCCTCCCCGAAAGAGAAGTGGCAAAACCTCGAAAGGAGAGAAGGGCAGAAGTCCGGGAGGAAGGTTGTTTATTTGCCGTGTAAAACGATATTGAACAAAAAGAAAAGGGGAAAAAACGGGCTTTCAGTTGAAGACTTCGGTAGAGGGAGTTGCAGTTATTACTCCAGAGGACATCTGCTTTTTTTCAGCGCAGGACGACTTAAACGGACAGCAGTAAAAACGCATCTTCGTGGAGCTAAGGGCGTTAAAAAAAAGGTGGAGTTAGACACGCATCTAGCTGGCTGGAGAAATTGCTGAACCTCCAGACGTAAACTATGAGGAGAATGGGTAGCAACCATCAACATTCGCACACAGCTGCATTTTTTTTTCTCCGACCGTTGCAATGAGTCAGAACGCATGTTGATGAACAGTAACCAAAATATTGATGACCACATGCGCGTTCGTCGTATGGAAAAGGCCAGAAGAACACCTACCAGTACACCTACCTAAACCCCACGACAATCAAGATTCTGGTCATGCATAATATTTACGTTGTTTAAACATTATGGGCACTGACGATTTTTCTAATGAAAAGCTGGTAGATCTAATTGCAGATAACGACACAACATGTGAAAAGGGTCCAGTATCTGTTTCATCCAACCTAGCATTCCTAGCATATCCTATCAATGAATTCGTGAGTATGATGACGTATGACGTCACCATCCTATTTATTTGGTGGTTTTTTAAAGGAAATTTTGGAAGATACACAGAAAAAATCGACACTTTGCGTTAAAAAATAATTGCTGAAAATACGGTAAAAATTTATTGTGGACTCATAAATGCAGATTTAAAAACGCTGCGAATTATTACACAAAGGTTCATTATTTACCCGTATAGATGCCCGTTCTGCGTAGATCACGGTTTTCTATGGTCAGTACCCTAGAGCTCCCTCCAGGAGAGCCCTAAATCGAGTACTGGAGCCGGCCCCGGAATTAAAGTTTCCTACAAATGTGCGGGGTTCAATTAATTAAATCATTAAATTATTTGCAGTTATTCATGAAGCATTCATTTAGTCACTCATGAACCGTTGTGTAATAATTTACCTGCATAGGACCCCCTTCTACGTACATCATAGTATAATGAACCGTTGTGTAATAATTTACCGTTGTGTAATAATTTGCCCATCAATAATAATTCAACGGTTGTTCAAGTTGCAAAAGTACCTATCAACAAAATCCAGCCCCTTCTACGCAGATGAACCGTTGTGTAATAATTTACCGTTGTGTACTAATTTACCATTGTGTAATAATTTACCCATCAATAATACTTCAACGTTTGTTCAAGTTTCACGAGTACCTACCTACAAAATCCAATAGTCCATCACTTATCAAATGAAATAATATCGCAGAACAACCAACTCGACTTCATACAGCCATCGGTGATTTTAATCAGGTGCTCCCTAGTGATGATATCTGGGCCGGATTTATACCGTTTGATTCACGATCGTGTTGACGAAGCTTTTTGGGGCAAACGAACGGCTGGTCGTACAATGCTCCGGGTGGACTCAAAAAATTCTTTAGTTCAAGATCAATTTAAAAACGTAAAAAAAACCGTACTCTTCTATCCGAAGTATTCGAGCTATGGCGTTCTGAAAAGTTCAACCCGTATTTTTAACCCCTTAGAAATTACTGACAGTAACGCCGAGCTTCGAGGACCAACTAGACCCCGGACGGAACCTATAACCCGAATTTCATCAATTTTTTTTCATGGTAACTAGGAAAAGTTCTATGTACGGCGTACGGCGGACAGAGAGTAAATTTTTATCATTATTGAAAATAATAAACCAAAATCGTGACACAAAGCGAAGGAAATAAGCAACTGCATCTGGGTGAATTTCGAAGAGTTATTTGCGACTACACGGAACTTATCAGAGACGAATGTTTAAGACGTCTTCAGACCCATCATTACTAAACGTATTAGATAAGCGAATAATTTCCGATCATCCCACCATCAGCAATAATGTCACATAGTACTAAATTCGAAGTTGGCATCCATCACCCACATCATCATCTTTGATTTTCAGGATATGTCGTCATTTATGACAAAGTTGGAAGTTGTAAATAATTGCCACACGTTTACATGCGACGAAAACGGTCGAATTCAACTACTAAAAAAATACTTCGGAAGTCGGAAACAATACGAGAAATAAAGGAGCCCTCGACGTGGGCCGAGGGGTAAAAGAGAAGTTGATTATCAAGTCACCTGGTTCAGCCCCTAAACCCGTTTTCCCCGCGCATCTCCGCAAAGTCACAAATGAGGCAACTTTGCTTGTTTAACACTTTTGAAAACGCCGGCAGTGAGTTAACAAACGGGAAGAGCTTGTTAGAGCTTCACCGGGTTTGACGCGATGACAATGCTCAGGAGGGCGTGCGTAAAACCCGTTGGAGGATCCGCAAGGTGTTCTGCCACGCTCACTGATTTAACATAATCATTTCATTGTGGGGGTAACGTCGGATGAGACCTATGAGACTGTCCAGGATGAGCTTTACCCCTTTTTTCGCCGTCGTAAGCTTGACCATTGTCCGTTTTTTTAAAGGGGTGGGTTATAAAACATTGCATTTTCTCGATGAGTAATACACCGGACGTTGGCTGTTGTGGGATGAGTCCTTCTTTTGCTTACCAGGCCGGTCGCCGGAGGGGTGGCCCTTGACCCGATAAGTAATTGTTGAAATGAATCAACGACCTTCGTCAATGTTGGAGGGAGCCCTTTGAAGGCGGGATAATCCTTGGCTCCCGGTAGGACATTGGACGCTTCCCACGTCACAGTAATATCAACGAATGGTAGAACGGTGGTGGGGGGGAGGGACTTTCTGTAGGTATATGATTAATTCTCTGCATCAGAAACAATTGACTCCCAGAATCTGTACGCGACCGTCCATATTATACTAATCTGCATATATATATATATATATATATATATATATATATATATACTCGGCGCTCCGCGCCTCGCCAGGGGGCAAGCCCCCTGGACCCCCAATCTCTTATCTTCTATACTTCGTATAGAACGAGGAATTTGCAACGCAATTCGAGTCCGAAATGACTCCCCGAAGCCGATTCTGCCGAAGCTGATTCGGGGCCTGGGCAAAAATCGCTTTAAAAGTGGGATTTTTTACTTGTTTGTAAATAGCGTCTCCCGCGTTCCCATATCCTAAACTTTTAGCTATGTCTTTTCCTGTAGCCCATAATTCACCGGATTCTGGATGTACAAACGAATATAATTTTAAATTAACGGTTTTGAACGAATACGATTGAAAAACGTGAGTCATGATTTACGACACGTTTAATTCACTTTCTGGTAATAACAATAATTGTTGATCGTCTCTAGCGATAGCATAGAGATTAGCTTCAGGGGCCACTCAGCTGATTCGGGGCCTGGGCAATGTCAAGTTAAAGTCCTAAGGAGGCTAAATACCAAATTACAGCTTCATAGCGTGAATAGCATAGAAATTAGCTTCAGGGGCCACTCAGCTGATTCGGGGCCTGGGCAATGTCAAGTTAAAGTCCTAAGGAGGCTAAATACCTCCTTAGGACTTTAATGTAATGAATGTAATGTAATGAATAGCATAGAAATTAGCTTCCCTAGCCACGGTATCGCGGGACAAAAAAGTGTGACATGTGACAAAAAAACTAGTTGGGGGTCGGGCTAAGAATTGCGTTGCAATTAATATATATATTAATTGCTATGCAATTTTAACGCCGGGGGTCATGTGAAAAAAATGTCCTGTCACAATATCCTGTCACGCGTGACGCGTTTTTGTGACAGGATATTGTGACAGGACATTTTTTTCACATGACCCCCGGCGTTAAAATTGCATAGCAATTAATATATATATAATGATCCATCCTAAATACATAAATACCTACTTCCATAAGAAGTCCTACTGGTGAGAACAGGGCTTCGAGTCAGGTACCTACTTTAGATCTGAAGATTGTAACAGTGCGGCTGTTCTCGAGTCGTTTTTTGGTCCGGTGGAGACGGGATCGGTGAGCGGAAGCCTAATCGATATCTCGCTGGTCTAGGAGGGGGACTCTCGATAGTCCACCCCCCACTGTCACAATCTGTCACATGGTAGTAGCAGAGCGTGGTTCGGTAGTATACGCACTTCACCATACTCCATCCACTTTTTGTGGGCTTACCAGAAGGATTAGCCCAAATGTTTCCCAGAATTCCTTCCTTTACTAAACAACCTGTCCCTTTGATAATACATACATCTATTGGCTTCCCCACCCCCTTTCCACCCTTTAGAGTGTCAGTATAATTAAAACATACTGAGCTCATCAGAAGGTGATTGATGCCCATTTGCAAGTCCCAATAGTTGTTTCATCCTAACGATGTAGGCTGATCACCAAGAGGTTGCCCAGATGAGCACAATTCACTGGACAACAACCTCTGACAACATTATCCGCCAATACTCGTATGTAGGAGCTTTGTTCTCCACCAGTAAATGTTATTGAGTTAGTACCATTACGATTGAGGTTAGTCACCTTGACGTTGTTCAGATGTATTTTCCTGAACCAGAACTTCATACTACTTTTCATTCCGCCTTTTCTCTATCATACTTCTGCTACCCAGAAGTATGTCATGTGGAGACGTGTGTAACAGTGCGGCTGTTCTCGAGTCGTTTTTGGGTCCGGTGGAGACGGGATCGGTGAGCGGAAGCCTAATCGATATCCCTTCTTAACCGGAGATAATCTCGCTGGTCTAGGCGGGGGACTCTCGAGGGTCCACCCCCCACTGTCACACTCTGTCACAAGATTACACGAACTTTATATTTGAAGTGTGGTGCTTTTCCTCTGAACCTCTGATCTCGGAGCTCTGATCATGGCTATTTTGTACAGAAATAATAATCAATTAATAAGGTACCGACTGTTGGAATTCCATCACTAACTACGGCGAGCGCAGTCGAAGTGCTTTGAAAACTAACCCACAGACGCTCCACCTGAGTCGTATTCCTGACATTTCAAACGGCGAATTGTTGTGTAACAAACTAACTACATCAGGATTTTTTTGCCAAACAGAACAACATAATTAGGGACCTAAAACTTGGAAAAACCAAAAATTATACCTGTGTTTAGTAGTCACTACTATTATTCAATCCTTCAGATTACTGCAGAGGAATGAAAAATTGATACTGTGTTATGAAATTACGGGTAGGGGAGGGTTTAATTTTAGACAGCCTGAGAGCTGTGGAATAAATCTGTCAGATTTCAACGAGTGGTAGGAAAACAATTATCATGAGATTGAAACGAAGGTTTGTTATGAAAACCTAGCAATAGTAAATCCGAAGACAGCTGAAACTAATCATACCGAGATTTAGAGTCAGCTCCCTCAAATCGAGCTTATACGACAAACACAAAAGAATCGATCGGCACTTGCCAAGTTTATCTAATGAAAATGATATCAGCTAATCAGTGGACATAAGCATGACAAGAGGATGAGCGATTGTGAAACGACGGAGGGGGTACGAGATGTGACGTTTCGACGGTAAAGACTTCATACGGTTATCCCGCGAGGAAACTATGGGGAAGTGAATAAGGGTTTTTCAAAAGACAAGTATGACCATTACTCACTGAAGCTAGACATCTGCCCTACGACGCATCTGTCAGGTTGCCAATGGTAAAAAGCAATTATCGGTTGATCGTCTGCGGAACCGATCGGCCCCCATACTGAGGGACGCGGATGGGGTGCATTCTCTAGTGTCGGACCCGAGCTCTGTTCCTCGACCATTTTTTGATGAGATGAATAGCGGATACATCGGTGGTCATTGTATTGTTCCTTATAAAAGACAGCGAAAACTCCCGTCCCGTAAATAAAAAACGAAATATGAAATTACCAACAAGAACACGAACATTTATCGATCCTAATAGTTCAGTTTTCCCTCCTCAACTGTAAGATATAGTAAAAGAAAGCTCAACTGCCCCAATAGGACGTTCCCTGAGGGAAACACGGTAATTTGACGCAGTTTTAACGTTGAAAAAAAACAATCACCCACCACAACAAATGTCGTAAAAGCTTTTACGGATTTTCAAACGGGCTGCTGTAATGATCAATGATTGCAAAGAACTTCAGGTTTTTATTGCAACCCCATGTTGGAGTCATAAAACATTTACATGTAAATTTTGAGCTTAAAAAAAAGAAAAGAAAAAGAAAAAACCAAGTTTACCTCGGAGAGATCGGTGCTGTCTTTCGGGATCAAACAGCCAACGAATTATGTATACTGTACGCTATTAATGTAAGGGGTATTTTTTTACGGGGTGAAATAGCAAGAGCTTTTCACAAAGTTGCAATATGGAAGTCTGCAGTGAACGGAAATCAGTGGCAGCAGAGCTGGGATTTCTCTGAAACCATCTCGCGTTGAACCGCAACATCCTAAAAGCTGAGCCGTCACTTCCTCCTGACCATCTTTTGGTTTATTATTCTGTGAATAATACACCTATGTATTCGCTCAGCAAAAAATGTTTATAATAGGTACCCCCTCAAAATTTTTTCGTTAACGTTTCAAGGTGCGCAGATTCCAAAAATGCAAAGTCCGTCCGCCGTACGCCTTCCGCCGTACGCCGTATCACGCATACCGGCTTCATTTTCGGTCTAAAAAATTCGTCTTTCGCACACATCATGCTCCATTTGGGCCCTAGCTGTTTCCCGAAACTTTGCAGCCAGATCGGAATATACCCAGGGGTGTTATGAGTGAAAATGGGTGTAAAAATAGGTAATTTTTGTGTTTTAGAACATGTTGGTAACATGAGCTTTTGAGGTATTTTTGAGACGAGAAGACCGAATATGAAGTCGATTTTGACCAAAGAGTGGATAATTGAGTTTTTAACGGAAGCCTTAAATTTAAGTTAAATTTTGGTCTAAAATCGTCGTTCTTCCGCACACAGCTTGGGTCCCCATTTGGGAACACATTTGGGTCCTAGTTGTGCTCCGAAACATGGCAGCCCGATCGGCATACACCCAGGGGCTGTTATGGGAGAAAAATGGGATAAAAATAGGGGGTTTCGAGGGATTTTTGAGGTTTTAGTGAACATGAGCTGGTGAGATATCGTTTTCCATGTTTTTTAGGGCGAGAAGACCGAATGTAGGTTGATTTTGACCGACGAGTGAAGAACTGAGGTTGTAACGAAGGTTAAGCTCCCGAAATTCATTTTTTATTAAAAAACATGGGAAATATTCTGAAATCACCATAAATTTGTATAATAACACTGGAAGTAGTAACAACATGTGAATTAAGCTTAATTCGTGTTTTTGGGGGCCAAAATTGGTGGAAACCATCAAAAATAGCCATTTCAATAATTACACATGAAAGAAACAATGAAAGAACAGCCAAAATGTCTGCACTTATGTCCTTTAGAATAATAAACTCATGTGACAAGGACTTTGCCGCGTTTTGTTTCGGCTTTGGTGTTGAAAATTAGGAACAAAGACAATTTTTAGGGTGATGAATTTCTATTCATAATCAAAGTCAAAACTGCGGAATTCCTAATTAAAGAATCCTCCATTCTGCTCTAACAGGAACAAGACTGTACCCTGGTTTTGATAACGTCATACTGTGCACTGCAGTGTGAGAAGTGGAGTTATCTTTGCACACCAAATGTAGACCTTTTCCATCATTACCCGCAAAAAGTGTTTGAATGTGATCATTCAGCGCCTTTACTGCTAGTTTTACACCTGCCTATAATTAAATCATGGCGTTCTCAGAGCTGCACGAGCTTCTAATGATCGTATCAAGTATCAAAGGTGAATAGCCTTCCCGCGATAGGATCTGAAGACTTGGCGATGGGGTTTCTTGCGAACCAGTACAATTAGCATGGGATTGGCAGAGGAGCTCGCCGCTTTCTGGACCGCCGGAGATAGCATAAGGGCCTCGCGAAATAATTAAAATTTGAAAGTGCGGGAGGTGACAACATTCCCACGTTTTTCAAGTCCTAATTTGAGGCCTCCCAAAAGTCTCAACGGGATAGGCCTCCACCTCGCGGCGTAGGCTTCGGCTAGATTGATGGGAAAGCCAATTTATCTACGAGAACGTTTGTTGCTCTACCTAAATCAATGTCGTTACTGCCCATCCCAATCAAGTTTTTTTTTTGTCTCACTCTCTAAATCCTAGGACCGGATGCTCTCTGAGAATAGGATGATGAATTTAAAAAATAATAATAATAATTTGGCACCGCTATCAGATACGAACTAAATCACTCGCGAAGAAATCGTGGAAAACCATTTCAAAGAAAAACGTTATTGAAAAAATAGTCTATTTCCAGTAATACACGCAAAAAGTCTTATTGTTTGTTACTGACGATGGTTTTGGATTACCGAAACCTGTATAACAGTGTTTTTCGCATTTTTTCGTGTATTAGTGGAAACAGACTATTTTTTCAATAACTCCATTTTTCTCTGCTGTCAGATGTAATGATCTGAAAACACCACGGTTTCGAGGAGACTCATTATGGAATAATAATTGGGATCTGCGTGAATTTAAGTGAGAGGGTTCAGAGAGGATCTAGGAACGCTATGGAGGCAGCTGATACTTAGGAAATCGTATGAATATTAAACGGTACGACAGGGCGAGGCGTCGGAGGAACGCGGATAGGAGTACATACTTAGTTAGCGGAACGGGATGATACAATAGAACACGATTTACCTACTGCTACCAGGTAGGTAAGGAAAGCAACTGCGCCAGCCATGTTACGAAAGTGGTCAGAAAGGGAGGCTTCGATAAGGATATTTATTGTTTATCACTGAATTCAACAAACTGATTACCTACCCGTATCTTCAGCGGTACAGGGGTGTCTGGATTGGGGACACACGAACTGCCACAAATTTTGGGTCCATCTGAAACGCATGAACTGCCACAGTCATTAGAGGGGATTAGAAAGGGTCAACTCGCAAGATAAGAAACCCACGAACTGCCACAAGGGTTCGGTCAGGTAGCCGGTACAAGTCAGGGAAAAACGGGAATTATACTGCTGTTATCCCTCGATGATATTCCTGCTATACTTACTTGTCTTCTTTTCTGGTATTTTCGAAGGCATTAAACAGTCTTGTTACAAACCTAACATTACATTCCACTAATCTATTCAGAAGTCCCAAACAACCTGCTCATTCACGGGATAGTTTCTGGGATTTTTTATCTTTTTTGAGATGCGAGCGCTAGCGAGCATCCAGATCGCTTGACAATGCGAGCGGCGGAATGGGAACTAAACTTCTTGTACACCCTTCGTCTTGTCTGACTGAACCCTTGTGGCAGTTCGTGGTTTTCTTATCTTGCGAATTGACCCTCCCTAATCCCCTCTAATGGTTGTGGCAGTTCGTGCATTTCATATTTGGTCTAAACGTTGCGGCAGTTCGAGTGCAGCCTGTGGATTAGGAAGATACTCCACTGTCAACGGGCTATTGTTGCTGTTTAGGGGAAGGAAAATCATAGTGCCTGGGTGAATAGTAATTTTGAGCTGAAAGTTGCACGGTTTACGTTTGTGAGTGTAAATAATTGATAAAAAGTTCCATTCATGCAGCATGAGGTAATGAGCGAATTTAGAAAGAACCGCTTTTACAGATTTTTAGAAATTCTTAAACATGACAATATTTTATATTTTTTGATGGGTCAATCTTATAGGAAACTTCGCGCTGATTCCGATGGTATTTTTCACTAAAAACCTCAAAAATCGGGTTTTTTTAAAGCGATTTTTGACCCATAATTTTCAAAATTTGACCCCTAGGAGTAGTCCAAAAATTATGGCCAACGACTTAGCATTTACCGTCCGATTTCGTTACTCCCTGTCATAGGGAAAATAATTGAGAAAATAGCGAAAACATTCCTTGTGGAGTATCTAGAGCAAAACAGCCTTCTCAATGCACGACAGTTTGGATTCAGGAAGGGCAAGAGTACGGACGACGCGATTGGACTTCAGATGCTGGAAATCTGCAAACTCCTTGATTCTGGTCAGAAGGTGATCGGTATATATATGGACTTGATAAAGGCATTCGACACCATCTCACATGTGAAGCTGGTCCGAGCCATAGAGAATTCGGGGATCAGCAAAGGGTTTGTCAAATGGTCAGCTAGCTATCTTGAAAACAGGAAGCAATTTGTGAAAATTGGGACAACAATTAGCAAAGAACAAGACTGCTGTTTTGGTATTCCTCAAGGAACGTGTCTGGGCCCAGTATATTTCATCCTTTACATCAACCAACTGTTGGAGAAAGACCTTGAGGGAACATGCATTTCCTTCGCCGATGATACATCATTAATAGTTGCTGGTGGAAACTGGGAGATAGCAAAGGGAAAAGCAGAGAGAAGCCTAGGCGGAATCGTGGATTGTCTGGCCGATCTTGGGATGAAGTTGAACTTCGACAAAACTCATTACGTCGCCTTCGTGCTACCTAATAACAGAGTTCCTGCCTTGGGCTTGCTGAAATGTCATGCAGCGGATTGCTCACTGGGATCATCTTGCAGCTGCCTGGGAGTGTCGCAGGTAACCAGTATCCGGTACCTCGGCGTCGACATTGACCAGCATCTAAGATGGGATCAGCACGTGAGTCAGATGGTCGCCAGGCTGCGAAAACTTCTGTATGTATGTAGGGAGATAAGGAACTTTTTGCCATTGCGTGCTAAGCGTATGTTTTATTTTGCAATGATCCAGTCACTCTTGATTTATGGTGTGTCGGGCTGGGGTGGTTGCAGAAAGGAGTTGGTAGAGACATTGTTCCTCATCCAGAAGAGGTTGATAAAGGTTTTGCTGAGAAAGGGCTTGAGATATCCGACGGCTGCTATTTTCCAAGAACTTGGCGTCCCTACAGTGCACGAGCTGATCGAGAGAGCCACGATAATTAAGGCGTTTCGGGAGAAAGCTGCTGGTAAATTGGGAATTATTAGAGGAACGGTTACTAGAGCCAGTGATCGGTCGTTCATCAAGCCTCCATTCCGCATGACTTCTACTGGGCAGAAATGCTTCGACTACAGGGGTGCCCTGTTGTTCAACGGTCTACCTCATACTCTGCGAGGGATTCAGTCGCTCTCAGCTTTCAAAAAAGGATTAAAGAAACTTTCCATCAACGCATAATTCCCTTGCCTTCCTCCAGCATTATTTATTCATTTGCTGTCATCTGTTTCATTTGGAAGTTCACACCGCTTGATGTATTTGCTAAAATTATTGTTTTTCTTTACTTTGCATTCCGTCATTGGATTCATTTAGGAGCTTTTACCATTTACTTTACTTGCCCCAATTATTGGGTTTTCTGTATTTTGTAGGTATTATGTGAAATTCACATAATACCTTCACCTGCAGGTATTTTTGTAAACATCTCTCAAGGCCCCGACTGTGTTTCAAGACTTTAAATTTTTCATTTCCCTTCTTCTAAATTGCTGTAACAACCCACTGAGGGGCGCATGCACACTATCCCCCATCTAAGACAACCTTTCGTAATTAACAGTTACTTACTAACAGAGGTTAGTCGGTACAAAAGGAGTAAGATTGATATTGTTAATATGGGCGGTACGTGGAAAACTGATTCATTCACTCATCCAAAATCCCTAATCTAAATCTAATCCAAATTTTCTACATCTCACAATCGGCTTTTCACGACTGGTTAGCGGTGTTCAATAACAAAAACGCTGCAAATCCCTGCACAACGTTTTATTATTTTGTACAGAATACCCTTCTGTTACAGATCACAGCTCTCTGTATAGATAACCCGTCTAAATAATATAATATGTACTATTCTATACATATTATGTAGATCGCAGACCCTCCGTAGGTTAGTACCTAACCCCGTACTCGTTACTAGGTGCCTATCTAAATCACGAGTTAAATATTGCTAAAATAATATTCTGTCAATGACAAGCAGTAACTAAAACGGCAAAAAGAAACGCAAATAATGAAGTTCTGAAGGAAAATGGTTGATGTGCAGTGAAATAGATGTCCCTTCTCAGTAGATCACTGTTTTCTGTGGTCAACACCTACCCTCATGGTCAAGTATAGTGAACCGTTGTGTGATAACTTGCCCATCAATAATACTTCAACGGTTGTTCAAGTTGCAAAAGTACCGATCAACAAAATCCAGCCCCTTCTTGGTAGATGAACCATTGTGTAATAATTTACCGTTATGAATTAATTTACCGTTGTGTAATAATTTACCGTTATGAATTAATTTACCATTGTGTAATAATTTACCCATCAATAATACTCCCAACGTTTTTTCAAGTTTCACAAGTACCTAGCTACAAAATCCAATAGTCCATCACTTATAAAATGAAATAATATCGCAGAACAACCAGCACGACTTCAAACAGTCATCCTCGATCACAATCAAGTGCTCCCTAGTGATGATATCCGGGCCGGATTAATACCGTTTGATTCACGATCGTGTTGACGAACCTTTTTGGTGCACACAAACACCAATGCTCCGAGTGGTATCAAAAACTTGTTTAGCTCAAGACAAATTCAATAACGTGAAAAAAACCATACCCTTTCATCGAAAGTTTTCGAGCTACGGCGTTCTGAAAATTTCAACCCCTATTTTGAACCCCTTAGATATGACTGACAGTACCTAACGTCGAGTTTCGAGGACCAACTAGACCCCGAACGGAACCTATAACCCGAATTTCATCAATTTTGTTTCATGGTAACTAAGAACAGTGGCCAGTACGGCGTACGGCAGACTGACAGAAATATTTTTATTGCATTTTCGGATTCTACATAGTACCTACCTTGAAACGTAAACCATCAAATTTTGAGGTGTGGTGGTGGTGGGGGGGGGGGGGGGGGAAGAATTTTTTTTCTTCCTCGATTCCAATGGTTCATTATTGAAAACAATAAACCAAAATCTAAAATCAACCGTTCATGCGTGATTTATGAATATTCCCTCCGTACAAGGTCGTTAGGTGTTATTAAGTGTCCAACTACGAAATTCCAGTGGGCAGCCTCACGGGAAAGGCGGACGTTAAGACCACTTAATTTTCTTCCCGCGGAATGAGTAATGTATTAATGTAAAGAGGAGCTCGGAGTCCAGAGGTGTAGACATAGGCGAAAGACGATCTCTGCCCTGCGTCTCCTGTGCATGTCTAATCGCCTGGGGAGGAATTATACGAACGCAACTGCATCTGCGCTCGCTATATATCTTCCACGCGGATACTCAACCCACGTGGTATTTGTATTAGGAGAGTTGCAATTTTTCTCCCCAACTTTACGGCCGAACACTCTTTTACCTGTGCTGTAGGCAGTTCGGGTTACTCGTGTCGGTCTGAACTTTATGAACTCAAACTGTTTTGTAGCCTTTCAGCATGCACAGTGAAATGCACAAAATGAAGATGAACAATGAGATGATGATCAATTCCAGCTGGGGTTTACGTTCAGTAGCTCAGAGGCGTCGGACGTGACTCTTAGATAGATAGATAGATAGACGAGTTTATTATGACAAAGGATGGTTGAATCATTTAGTTCTACAAACTCATATACGCCATAACATACTCATAACATACCGTCAGATAACATACCACAAGATTTGTGTACAATAAATAAATAAATCACCAAAATATGTTACTCCTTAGCCTATAGTCTTTGTATATTACCTACTAATCACATCCACTAATATTTCGCCGTTTTTATTATTTTCCTTGTTTACTGACATCATTGTTCATTATTACTTACTATTGAAATCTTTTATTAAACAACTAACGAACACCTAACAAAAAACACAACCACTTCATAAGGGAATATAACTAACTGTCCACGACTGTAAGATACTCTCTTTTTGGTCCGACTCTCTCTTTTGGCAAAGGAGATTTTTATCGTATCCATGACAGGATTATTCAATAACTTCTAAAAGAGAGAGTTGGCGGCCATGTTGGCATTTTCGATCTCTTTCAGAGAGACACCTAATTAGGTGTATTTTCTCGAAAGAGAGAGTCTCCTTCTCATTTCTCTTTTGTCTGTTAGTGATCTTGTATCATCCTTCGTTCATCCGCTACCACATCGTTCATTTTGATGTGTCTTTGTTCATCTCTTAAAGTCGATTGCTCATTAAAAATATGTACATATATTATCGATTCATGAGTTAAAAACGTCCAAGTACGGGTTGAGGTAGGCCACTGGAGCTATTCAGTAAAATAGACGTACATGGGAGACATCGGAAGAGACTGTCTCCTGAGGGAGCCTATCTCTCCCGGGAAATTTTCATAATAGATAATCTCATTTCACTATCTGTTTTAGAGAATAGGCCCTCTGGTTCGATTCTGTCAATTCGCTGAAGCCATAGGTTGTGACGAGAGACCTTGGGGGTTCGAACCGATGGAACACAGTCGCCACAAACTCAACCACAAAGTGAGAGCTACCCCCCACAATTTAGTATTTTCATCTACTGAGAACAAATAATGATCGGCTATATACAAAGCTCGTAGCTTGAGGATTAGTTCATTGACTGTCCATTGCTTCCTCACTACCGAAGGCAGGAAAGTCTTGGATTTGTGATTGAGTAGAAAAACGTTATGCCCTCCAAAATAAAAATTTCTACAACCATTTTGGGTTTCAGACATCGAGGAACATTTTTGGTTCCTTGTCTGTCTGTCTGTGGTAATTCCTTGTAACGCCCATAACTACCCGAAATAATGGTCAAAATGGGCTGACATTTGGAAGGCAGGTGCGGGTTGGGTCACAGACGGTCCCAAACCAAAATCATTGAACAAGTACAAGAGGTCTCGTCTGCGCATGCGCAAATGTGAAATATTTGAAACGCCCATAACTACCTTAAATATCGTTGAAATGGGTTGAAACTCGGAGGGTCAATCAGGAATAACACTTTGATAGTTCCAAATGAATTTCTTCGGAATCATGCTGTAACTTTCGTCTGCGCATGCACGAACATGCAATGTTGACCATTTTCTTGTAACGCTCTTAACTGCGAAAAACAGTCGTAGAGAGCTGGAATTTTGAGGGTAAACGCGACTTGGATCGCAGATGGTCCCTTTGGGACTCCCCATGGTCCCTTTGGGATCGCCATGGGAGTCATTTTGTCTGCGCATGCGCAAATGTGAAATACCTAAAACGCCCATAACTACTTTAAATACCAATGAAATGAGATGAAACTCGGAGGGTCAATCAGGAATACTTGAAATTCTGATAGTTCGAAATGAATTTCATTGGAATCGTACAGTAACTTTTGTCTGCGCATGCGCGAACATGAAATGGTGGCCGTTTCTTTGTAACGCTTCCAACTACGCCAAAAATAGTCGTAGAGGGCTGAAGTTTTGAGGGTACACGTGGGTTGGATCGCAAATGGTCCATCAAAATGAACCTACCCAACTATTCTATACGTTCATGTGATTCAAGTGAAGAAGTTATACTGCCTACTCGAATTGGCAAGCGTTTTTCTAGCTTGTGTATACGTACTCTTATTCCATATAAGTAACTGCTTCTTCTCTCAATGTCAACCATCGTACCAATGGTACAAGTGCCACTTAGTGTTAACAGCAAATAATATATGCTGATATAGGTAAATGATTTCAGAGGTGGCTCTAAATGCTGCATCTCGTTAAAAAAAAAAAAAAAAAAAAAAAAAAAAAACACTGAAAATTAGCTGCACAGGAGATGACCGTGACGATAACCAATCACGGGAGTGGAAACAGCTAGTAGCCACTTGAGCGGACTAACCCCAGGGACGGACCCCCAGCCCCTGAAGAGGATTTTACCGCTGACAAAGAGATGTTCGATAATCCCCCCCCCCCCCCGAAATGAATCGATAAGGATCCCCCTGATGAAAGGGTTGCAGAGTTTGTTGGAGACGTGAAGGGAGGGCCGCATGTGCAACGTAGGTGAGATGCAAGGGACAATGGAAGAGTGGACTTGGGGTGACTTGTAGCATTCCCCTGTCCGCCCGTCAGCATTGTTAAGCTGTGACGTGCGCCGGTGATTCGAAATGAAAAATATTTGAAAACCCACGCGAAAACGTATGGGAGCTTTGTAGTAATTTATGACATCATACGAACTGAGGAGGCAAGTCGGAAGCTGCCATTCAAAATATAAGGTAGTTAGGTACAGTACCCATCATTGCACTGTACAGGACAAGATCTAGATTTACTTTTCAGGGGGAATATTGTATGTTAACTTATCGGGAGGGGAAAAACAAGTAGTAACTTGACTATGGAAAATACGTGGTTGAACGGCTGCAACCATGTCCAAAAATCCAAAAATCGATCGAGCGATTGATTGATTCAGAATACTGTGTAAAATTGAACCAAAATCGATTGTGTTTGAGAAGGAAAACTGATGGTAAATGAGTAATAGACAAGGAATTTGATAATTCATAAGCAATATGTAGACTCGCAGTGTACCTACCAAGTATATAAAACGATGCGAAGTTCTTGTCACGTGGGTTTATTATTTCCGACTCAGTACGGTAGGATCGGGACTCCAATGAAGAGACCCAACAAAGCCATATTTGACGGTTTTCAACTCGAATATTACGTTGTCATTTTCTGACACATTATTTTCGGCCAGTGAAATTGTCATTAAATTCTCTTGATTCACCTGTTAATATACCTACTGTGTTATTATACAAATTTCTTGTGATCACAGCTTTTTTCACAGGTTTTTGACCCATAAATATTAAATTTTGAGACTTAAAAACTTCGTTAGAACCACACTCCTTCACTAAGTGGTCAAAATCAACTTAATATTTGGTCTGATCACCCTAAAAAACAAGAAAACTATATTTACGTCACATGCCAAAGTTCCCTAACACCTCAACGTCAGGAAGAGGCGCCATTGTGCCGCGAGAGGCGCCGCAACAGCCAAAACACAGGTAATAATGGGTCCTACGGCATACAATTTTCGGAGTACACTCATAGAAATGTTGCTGTACAGATTTTGGAACTAGTGTGTGCCGGTAATGGCGCCGCAAAATCCAAAAACAGCTAATTTGGGGCAGGTAAACTTTATATTAGTTTTACTGGAGAAACTTGAGGCTACTGGTCAGCGAACCCACCAGTTTTAAATAAAATTTGATTTTTTTAATCGTTCAAATTAGGGAAACGCTTTGAAGTAAACGCCGTTTGAAATTAAATGCTGCATTGCTTTGCGTCAAAATGAGCCCTCAAAAAGTACACTTTTGTTATTTTGTTGTTCGAAGAAATCATGGAGTTTTATAGAACATTTAGAAAACAGAAATTCAGCCATTTACGAGTAGGTAGTAATGAATTTACGAACCTATAGAGTTGGGATAAATTCGAAATCAGCATAAAATATCATCAATGTACCGATGATTTGGGGTCACCTTGCCGAACCAAGTAATTCACGTTCGCGGCAGTTTTCGGGTTGGAGGAATATGATTTTGTTGACAGCTCGGCAACACGGAGCCCAATTTCCAATTTCTATTTGGTACTAGTGCACTATAGGGACGATAAACGCGAATAATCGAGATAAATTTCCCAGTTTCTTTCACTGCGTTCATGTTCGTCGTGTCTTGTTCCGTGTTTTACCATGAATTTTAAGGAACTGGTACGCGCAGTGAAGGAAGTGCGATACGGTTTTTGCAAGACTCCAGTATCATACCATCTGAAGTGTTGTGTAGCAACAATCATAAAATGAAGTTGGCTTTAGGGCCGAAAATTCGGTAGAAGTGTTATCACAAGAACAGCTGTCAGAGTCGGAACATGGTTAGAAGGATCCAAGGCGGCTGCAGAAACTATCGTTCATTTCATTTACTCACGGTCCCACGATTTTGTCTCGGAAAGATTTTGTGATGAGCCAGGAGTAATCGATATATAATCGCAACATTCGATTATCTCGATAGTAGCGTTTATCGTCCCTGTAATGCGCTCGTACCTTCTATTTTTTTTTTGAAATCCGGTATTTTCCTACCCGAGGTTTAACAACCCGTTGTTTAGCCATAGCCGAGGGGTGGGGAAGCTGTTTGATATTTTGTATCCAGAGAAGGTGGGACTCCAAGAGGGCTGCGACTTCAGGGGGTGGGCAGGTGTTTATCGAACCGTCCGACTGCGCCAGCTAGGCGGCTGAGATGAATGGTCGCATCACGGGAGCGAAAGGGTTAAAACCCGGTCGGTCATAGAAGAAGAGCAGTTGGAAACTGCTATTTGTTACTGCCCAATACGCCCCCGTTCCACGGGTCCCACCTTTGTTCTTGAAAGGTCCCCAATTTGAATTTCATTGTGACGTCCGTTCGATTTTTTTTTCTTTTATTTGGGATGGTCGCATTTTTTTTTTCTGACCCTGCATTCCTTGTATGGGATGTTAATTGTTGATATTCATGTAAAAAGGAAGAGCAGCATTTTCAACGAGAGTTGTGCATCGTTGAACATGAATGAGATGAACACTCACGACCACATTGTTTACTTTTACAAAAGGTTAACGAGACGAAAACTTTACCAGTGGCCCTAACAATGGCTTTTGATGTATAAACTCGTTATATACAATAGATCTCTTTCTGAACAACGTTTCAGCTAAATACTAACGTGCAGATACTTGTGCAACTTGGTGCATGAAACAAAAGATTTCGTCCACCTCGGTGAAAACGCTGCAAAGTCCTTGTCACATGGGTTTATTATTTTACTGGACATACCTACAGAAATTCTGGCTGTTCTTTTATTGATACTTGCATGTGCAATTATTGAAATGGCTATTTTCGATGGTTTCCACCAATTTTGGCCCCGGGAAACACGAATTAGGCTCGGCTTTTTCTTTCAACAGATTATTTTTGATCATTGACAGTACCATTTAATTGTCTTGATAAACCAGTTGTTACTACTTCTGGTGTTATTATACAATGTATGGTGATTTCAGACAATTTCCCATGTTTTTGACTAATATAAAATTAATTTCGGGAGCTTAACCTAAGTTACAACCTCAATTCTTCAATCATCGGTCAAAATCAACCTAATATTTGGTCTTCTCGCCCTATAAAACATGGAAAACGATACCTTACAAGCTCATGTTCTCTAAAACCTCAAAAAAACCTCGAAAAATCCCCATAACGCACCTGGATGTATGCCGATCGGGCTGCCGTGTTTCGGAGCACAACTAGGATCCAAATGTGTTCCCAAATGGGGACCCAAGCTAGGTGCGGAAGAACAACGATTTTAAACCAAAATTTAACGTAAATTTAAGGCTTCCGTTAGAACCTCAATTTTCCACTCTGTGGTCAAAATCGACTTCATATTCGGTCTTCTCGTCCCAAAAACGTGGAAAACGATACCTCAAAAGCTCATGTTACTAACATGTAACTAAAACACAAAAAGCACCTATTTTTATACGCATTTTCACTCATAACACCCCTGGGTATATTCCGATCTGGCTGCAAAGTTTCGGGACATAACTAGGGCCCAAATGGAGCATGTGTGCGAAAGAACGAATTTTTTTTTCGACCGAAAATGAAGCCGGTACACGTGATACGGCGGACAGCGGACGGACATTGCATTTTTGGAATCTACGCACCTTGAAACGTAAAAGAAACAAATTTGATGGGGTGCTATAACATTTTTTTCTGTGCGATTACATAGGTGTATTATTCACAGAATAATAAACCAAAATGTTGATATCTCTTTGTCACTGCGTCAGTCAAAAATGGGAAAGACCGAAATTTGGCACAGCCTCGATTGAAATGATTCGGATACTAAGTAACTTCAGTGTACCGTAGTGAATCACAATCCTTGCCAATCCCTGATCGCTCAGCATTGGGCCTAATTTCTTTCCAATTCTACTGAGGATGGCTGAATTTCAGTGGATACGGTTGAGTATGGAAAAATTTAATAAATTTCTTGATCCGAAAACTGAGCTTTAAGATCTGCTGAGTCGTAAATTGAGCTCATATAGGCCATTCCCCATGAGGCAGAGGATTTCTCAAACAGTACCTAATTAATTTACTGCCCCTGCAAACTCGCAAATAATAAACTTACCAACAGTTGCAAAGCTATGAATTAGACACAATCAAGAAGTTCCTTCCAGCACTGTTGGACATACTTAATACCGGTAACATTTTATAATCGATCAAGGACACAAAATACTTGAAAGTGTTTTTCATGAATACTTCTTGAAGATTTAAATAATCTCTAAACCTCAGTCGCCCTTCCTCGCTGTTGCCATGGCTACTTTCAAGTTCAACCCTCTTACCATGGCCCTTCCATTCATTAGGATTACGTCACACACCCCCGTCACCGTAAAACGTAATCTTATTCGCTACGGATGATACAGTGGTCGTGAAAACTTGCTTATATGACTCAAATAATTACAATTATTCGCGGCTGACGATGATTATCTAAAATCCACGCTTTCTGGAATCGCCGTATCGACTGTTTGGCGTTAACACCCAGTATAAAATAATATAGTCATAATTTCCAAATTGTATTTACTTATGTACGATTTCTGTAATCGAGTCAATGGTTTTCCAAACGGATTTAACGATTTAAAGCGTTTTTCCGTAAGAAGATAAGTTTTGGTTTATTATTCTGTGAATAATACACCTACGTAATCGCCCAACAAAACATTTTTATAACACCCCCTCAAATTTTTGTCTTTTACGTTTCAAGGTGCGCAGATTCAGAAAATGCAATGTCCGTCCGCCGTATCACGCATACCGGCATCATTTTCGGTCTAAAAAATTCGTCTTTAGCACGCATGCTCCATTTGGGCCCTAGTTGTGTCCCGAAACTTTGCAGCCAGTTCGGGATATGCGGAATATGGGGTGTTATGAGTGAAAATGGGTGTAAAAATAGGTACTTTTTGTGTTTTAGTAACATGTTAGTAATATGAGCTTCTGAGGTATCGTTTTCCATGTTTTTGGGATGAGAAGACCGAATATGAAGTCGATGTTGACCAAAGAGTGGAAAATTGAGGTTCTAATAAAGTTTCAGCCTTAAATTTACGTTACATTTTGGTGTAAAATCGTCATTTTTCCGCCCACAGTTTGAGCCCCCATTTGGGAACACATTTGGGTCTTAGTTGTACTCCGAAACTCGGCAGCCCGATCGGCGTACACGCAGGGGCGTTATGGGAGAAAAATGGGTGTACAAATAGGGGTTTTCGAGGGATGTTTGAGGTTTCAGTTAGCATGAGCTTGTGAGGCATCGTTTTCCATGGTTTTTAGGGCGAGAATACGGAATGTTAAGTTGATTTTGACCGAAGAGTGAAGATTTGAGGTTGCAGCGAAGGTTAAGCTCCAGAAATTCATTTTTTATGAGTCAAAAACATGGGAAATTGTCTGAAATGACCATACATTTGTATAAAAACACTGGAAGTAGTAACAACATGTGAATCAAAACAATTAAATGACACTATCGGAAACAGATAACACTTAGTAAGCTATTCTTACCGGAATTGGTCGTGTTGGACTGGGCGTCGGACATTTCCGTTCTCAGCCTTTTGGACGGTCCCTCGTCAGGCGACGAATGGGGCGGTGTGGAGTCTGCTCTTTTGGACTCGTCCTCGTCTGTAGCCGCCTCCAGGTTGAGAGGCAGCGGAGGCCGACCGCTTCTCTTGGGCGTCGAACACCGCGGGTCTCGGTCACCTTCGCCCTCGGGCGACGTGCAGAGGACGCGCCCTTCCCGCACTGTACTCCCCAGCGACGCCTGCGCAGAAACAAACAGACGATACTCAAAAGCTGACTGGGCAACAAAAATTACAAATTATTACACAACGGTTTATTATTTACCTGTATAGATGCCCCTTCTGCGTAGATCATGGTTTTCTGTGGTCAGTACCCTCGAGCTCCCCCCCAGGAAAGCCCTAAATCAAGTACTGGAGCCTGCCACGGCCAGGGAATTAAAGTTTCAGACAAATGCGCGGGATTCAATAATCAATCATTCATCATTCATCATTTTTTGTAGTTATTCATGAAGCATAAGGTAAATAATAAACCGTTGTGTAATAATTTACCGTTGCGTAATAATTTACCGCGTTGTGTAATAATTTACCTGTATAGATGCCCTAAATTGAGTAATGAGCCAGCCCGGGAATTACATTTCATAATATTGTCGTTATTCAGTTCAATTCAACTGCAATTCAATTATTATTCAATTGAGCAACAATTGCAATTGTTCACGTTTTTAGCCGTTTTTACCGAATTTTGATCCCTAAAAACTCAAATATGACCCCCATAGAATTGCTGAAAATTCTCTTTATTTGAAAAGACTATTTTGACCAATCATGGTCCACGAATAGGTACATAAATATGCATGGTCCATATATGGTACATAATTAGGTACCATACCGCCGGCTGAATTGTCAAAATTACATTACATATGAGAGTATGTGGAAATCCCGTCCAATTTTATATTCGATCCGGGCTCTTTCCCGATCTTTTAGCGAATTTTCGAAGAAAAGGAAGCTATTGTTCTCGGTCCAAAATTTTTAAAACTCGAATTTCCGAAAGATTTTTATACCAAAATCCGTTTCAGACCATCCTGAATTCCCTGCCGAAAGACACCAAAAATTATATGTATATATATATATTTATATATTTATATATTTATATATATATTTATATATTTATATATTTATATATGTATGTGTCATTCCAGACGATAACTCTCGAAAGAATTGAGATAAAAAGTTCAAATTTGCACGAAAAATCTGTCTTGGCAATCGACAGGCTAAGTTCGAAGATGGGCAGAATCGGGTCACCCTAAGGGGGAGTTTTGGGGAGTTTTAGGGGGGGAAAATTACCCATAAATTCCCAAAATGAAAAAGTCTGACAAGTGACACCTCATTTTAAAGGTTTTTGTACGCTGAACACGATGGTGAAATCAGAATTGCGATATCTCATTCCATTCTCAAACTGGAGCACTTTGAAGATGAAGGAACGTGGTTATTTCTTGAGATGTTCTTCCTGGTTCGTCTGCTCTAATCTGATAACGGAATGGGATATCGCAATTCTGACTTCACCATCGTGTTCAGCGTTGGAAAATCTACAAACCGAGGTGTTACTCGGCAAAAAATGGAACAAAAAATTTGTTACGTAGGTACCCAATACCTACTCTTCTGGTATTCAAAACATTTTTGATTTCCCCCTCCCCCTCCTTCCACCCCAAATTTTACTTTGCGTAAAACTACTCCTGTTTTAATTTTGTATGGTATCAAGTTGGGAAAACATTGGCCGAAAATTAATTTTCAGAAAATTTTAGGCGGAGGAGGAAGATGCCGAAAACTTCGAAAATTCGCTCTTATAGCCATGCTGCATGACTGTGGTTTTTTTGACATGCGGCCGATGGGGCAGGCGATTCGCGAAAACGAATGTCTCTTCAGGGACAGCTGTCACACTGCCTCACTACCTTTCTGGTGGGGGGGGGGGGACTACACTGTATGGTCGGCTAGTTTACCCCCTCCCCTCTTCCATTAAATGGTAGGTAGCACAGCGTGGTTGGTGGGTACGTGCTGTATTTTATCCATGGTACCCCCTCCCACCACTTTATATTTTTGACAGCTTCTCCAGATGGAAGAGTTCTGAGGTTTTCCAGAAGGAATCATTTGTTAATATCCTCTTTTTTTAATGTACGGTTCGGCCATTCAATTCTCTTTTACACTCACTATTTTTTCCTTTTCGATTATCATCTTTTCTTCTTCAAATTGAGCTATATTATAGGCATACAAAGCCTCAAATCAAATATCTACTTATCTATATTTCTTCTTCTTTCAAAGGGCAAAGTTCCCAAATTTAAACGCCAAAAAAATGCCAATTTAAAAATCTCCAACCCCAGTTATTCCATCTCGTGATGGAGGACCTGGACCTACAGGTTGTTCAGATGAATCTTCCTGAACCAGAACCTCTGACAACACCTTTCCTCTTCTTTCATTTTATTTCCATTTTTATTTGCAAGTCCGCCAAGTTTTATAAGAGGCTAAGTTCTCCACCAGTAGGTAAATAATTTGCAGTAGCACCATTACGATGTAAATATTAGCTTTAGAGTTTATCAGAAGAAACATTCATGAATCAGAACTCCCCACCACTTTCAGACCCGTGTCAATAAACTTCCTATACTGCTAATTCAAATAAGTATGTTTTAAGGGGGGGGGGGGGGACGGTATATGGAAATCCGGTCCAATTTATATTGGAACCAGGCACTTTCCCGATCTTTTTGACACGCGGTTGATTACGCAGTCGATTCGCGAAAACGAATCGTCAACCCTTGGAAGCACTGCGTAATAGCAAACCAGTGTCTCTCCAGGGGCAGCTGCCACACTGCCTACCTTTCTGAGAGGAGAGGGGGAACTACGCTGTATGGTCGGCTAGTCCCCCTCATCCACTACAAATATCACCTAAAGAAGACCAATCGTGAAGGAACTGAGGCTGGGTCTGATCGAATGCGGAATTTATATAAAACGTGGAAGGGGTGATGCATCATACGGTATTATATTAATAGGTTAAATTAAATTAAACGGTTAAAAATAGAACAACGTGATTTGTTTTTGATTGCATTTTATAATAATTATTGTTTCTGCACAATTGTTTTATATTCATCACTGTGAAGGTTTTCATCATATTCCATCTTGCTAGATGTCAGAGGTAACGATTCCCCACCCACATCACAAGCTTGCTGATAGTCGGGGATTATTTTGGATATTTTGTTCTTGAAATGGTCAGCATTTTGTAATTTGTGAAACGTTTGATTTACATTTTGCTATATTAATTTGTATCTCCGATGAAAAAATAGACTTGTATAAAAAAAGGGTAACCCTTGTAACAAAAATGGCTGACACATGTGATACATACAAATGAAACGTGCGAGTATTACACAGCGTGTCCCAGTTCCTTCTGGAGAAAATCAGGGAATCGATTCTACTCTTCAATTGGAACAAATCATGCTCAGCAGAAATTTTTCGAAAAGTTCTTCGTTTTAAATATATCCAACAATTATTTGTGTTTTTCCAACTTTTCATTACCTTTCCACATAAAAACGCCAATAAATTCGAGAATATTGATCTACAACAAATCCAATTACACCGTTTGAAAGAACGTTAAATTTCCTGTATGATTCTTCTGTTTTCAATGGTCAGAATTACTTAAAATGTTGGCCAGTATCAGTTGGAACATTTGAAAATTTCAAAATTTGAAACTGTGAAAAAGATTGTACGTTCTACTGAGGTTACAAAAAAATACCTACAACTTGTCAACTTTCACAAAACCTTCTTCATCTAATAGGCATTGATATACTTAGATTTAAAAATAACGGTGTAGTAGAGTTGAAAAATGATAAGTGAGCGTTTGAAAGCATAAGCAGGGGTGAATTTGGGGGGGGGGGGGGGGGGATTAATTAGACCTCGTAAAATAAAACTAGGGCTTCCTTGACTGGTTGAATACAAATAATGCTGGAATATGAAGGATGGAGGTTTTATTTTACGAGGTCTAATAAATCCCCCCCCCCCCCCCCCCCACAACTTCGCCTCTGCTCGTGTTTTCAAACGTTCAATTATCATTTTTCAACTCTACTACAACGTTATTTTTAAATCAAAGTACATCAATGTAAAGCCTATTAGATGAAGAAGTTTTTGTGAAAGCTGACAAGTTGTAGGTATTTTTCTGTAACATCAGTATGTAGAACGTACAATCTTTTTTACAATTTTAAATTTTGAATTTTCAAATGTTCCAAATGATACTGGCCAACATTTTAGGTAATTTTGAACATTAAAAACAGAAGAATCTTACAGGAAATATAACATTCTTTCAAAAGGTGTAATTGGATTTGTTTTAGTCTCAATATTTTCGAATTTATTAGCGTTTTTATGCGGCAAGGTAATGAAAAGTTGGAAAAACACAAATAATTGTCGGATATCTTTAAAACGAAGAACTTTTCGAAAAATTTCTACTGAGCATTTTTTGTTCCAAATGAAGAGTAGAATCGATTCCCTGAGTTTCTCCAGAAGGAACTGGGACACCCAGTATATAAATATCTATCCAAGATATAGCCGAGGACGGAGGCAGTTTGGTTGTATAGTATACCCACCTTCTTCATGGGCGCTGAGATGGACGGCCGACGGGAATTGACGACTCCGATGCCCCCATCGTCGGAGTCACCGGACTCCACGAGGGGTCCCGAGGGGTCGCACGAGTAGTTTTCCTTGTTACAGGCGAGAACTTTGTGCTGGATGAACTTGACGATGTCGCCCAACGCGAACGGCTTCTGGCACGCACCGCACGTGAGCACGTCGGAATGCTGCTGCTGCATTTCCACGTCCGCTGTAACAGTCGAAGAGTGTTCCGTTGAAAATAAATCGAGTAACAGAAACTGTCGTACATAGCAGGTGCTCCAAACAAATGAACGGCACAGGGAAAGAACAAGGAATATCATAAACTGTTTTCAAGAAAATTGAAGTTGAAAGCTAAAAACGCTGCCGGAGTATTCTATAGAAATTGAGAATAACTTTTATTTTTATAAAACTCCACACATGTGCTGAGTACAAGGAAAAAGAATTTAAACTGTAATACTTATTGCCGTTTCCATTTTCTCTTTTAATCATTTTACAAATTATACCTCAAACGACAGGGATAAAACAAGGATCGACATAAAATACGGTTCTTTTCATTCAAATCTTTATTACACTTTTTTCTTTAAATGACGGAAAGGTTTAAATACGCACAGGCACATACAATTTTAGTTGTGGGGCTTTTGTGACATTCTTCGTTTCTTCCCTGTGGCGCGTGGACATGTTCCCGGTGTAGGTACGATAATCCCTTGCATCCTTCTTCAATGGATTATTCTTGTTTCATCCTTTTGAATGAATTACCAGTACGAACAAAATGAGCCAAAAAACGGAAAAAGGAATTTTTTGTGGACATTCTTTGTTATTTCCTTGTGTCATCCATATCCAATATACTGCAGGGGGCGGTCCTAAATCAGCCGTACAAACTAAGAGGTCTTGAAAAAATTTCACGCTGATTACAGGTAACTACGTAATAAATGGGTTCCTGGATGGACTTCGGGTTTCTAAATGCCCTCATTTTAAACAAAAAACCAAATATTTTTTCAATTTTTTTTTTCAGGTGTGTGCATACACTGAAGAACCGCTCGAAATCAATCTAGCAGGAAATTGATAAATGGTAACGTCGTGTACGACTGTTTTCGAAAACTAGTTCGGGAATCGAAAAGAAAAGATGAACCATAACAGTAACCCAACACCTTCTAGTGCTACTGATTGGTATAAACCGTTCCCATTTCATAGGATGGGAAAAGCCCGACACAAAATTATCACATCAGAAAGTTTTCCCATTTGAATAAATTATCGTACACATCACGAAAACATGCAACTTTGAGAGGATTAGGCCAGCAAGAGAAATCGGGTTAATTAGTTGCGCGAGGGTTTTTCGTTGCGGTGAGAAATCAAACGATTATCGATTGTCCTGCAATTATTTAGTTGTAGATACGTTGTGGACGCGAATCGGAGTGCCGACCTTTCGGGATTATAATTCCGGTCTTGTTATATCCAGTTTAACTGAATGTTTCATTGATCGTGGACAGGGGCGATGCGTCCATAAGGATACTTGGGCCACTGCCCCGGTACCCAAAAACAATGGAGTAAAAAATACCAACCATTGTTCAGTCGGCATCTGAATTTCCCTCCGTACACTGTACCTAACTAGCATTTTTCACAAGTTCAACAGCCACGCGCCAGAGTTCTCTGGCTATGGATATTAAATATTCTACTAGAGCATCCATGGTGGCTCCACAATGTCAGCTCCATAGGAGCTGTCCCTTTATAGGAATAAAGCGACAGTAATTGGTAAACTTCGGCGTACGGCGGACAGACAGAAATACTTTTATTGCAGTTTTGGATTCTACATACTTCGAAACGTAAACCATCAAATTTTGAGGGGGGGTAAGAATTTTTTTTTCTTGCTCGATTCCAATGGTTCATTATTAAAAATAATAAACAAAAAAAAGAAAAAAACGCTGCAAATTTATTCCTTGTCACATGGATTTATTATTCTATTGGACATACCTACAGAAATGCTGGCTGTTCATTTATTGTTTCTTTAATGTGAAATAATTGAAATAGCTATTTCTGGTGGTTTCCACCAATTTTGGCCCCTAAAACTTGAATTAGGTACGCTCTTTTTTTCAAATTTAATTATCTTTGATCATTGGTAGTGCCATTTAATCGTCTTGATCCACGTGTTGACACTTTTTCCAGGGTTATTATTCAAACTGATGGTGATTTCAGACGATTTCCCAAGTTTTTCACTCATACAAAATCAATTTTGGGAACTGAACTTTTGGTAGAAGTCAATTTCAATCGACTTCATATTCGGTCTTCTCGTCCCCCAAAACATGGAAAATATCTCAGAAGCTCATGTTACTAACATGTTGCTAAAACGCAAAAAGTACCTACCTATTTTTACACACATTTTAACTCAGAACACCCCTGGGTATATTCCGATCGGGCTGAAAAGTTTCGAGACACAACTAGGGCCCAAATGGAGCATGTGTGCGAAAGAACGAGTTTTTTAGACCGAAAATGAAGCCTGTACACGTGATACGGTGTACGGCGGACGGCGTACGGCGGACGGCGGACGAACATTGCATTTCTGGAATCTACGCACCTTGAAACGGAAAAGAAAAAAGTTTGAGGGGGTGTTATACAAATTTTTTGCTGAGCGAATACATAGGTGTATTATTCACAGAATAATAAACCGAAAGGATCCTACCTAATTTGTGTTTTGGGGGGCCAAAATTGGTGAAACCATCAGAAATGGCTATTCGAATTATTTCACGTGAAAGAAAAAATAAATGAACAGCCAACATTTCTGTAGGTTTGTCCAATAGAATAATATTTTATGTACATCACTTCCTGTTTGAATCAGGTAGTTGTACAGGTGAGACGCATTACACAAGTGAAATGTGTGGTTTAGGTGGATGTTCCATTTTGCAAGGCGGTAGGTAGGCGGTGAGCGTTTGGTAAACTTGAAACCCACATAAAGTCAGGGGGTTGACATGCGTGTTGTGACTGACCAATGGTCAGCCCTCGCCCCACCGGTCAGTTCGCCCTCCCACGATTCCACCCCCTTACGTGACTTTTCCACAAAATGGAGGCTCGTTCCCAGCACATCCTCCCTCACTTCAAGTTTGAATCACACGAGCGAAAATGAAAATCCACGGGGATGAGATTTTTGTTCAAATTAGCGCACTACAAAATCGATGTCCTGATCAGCTCCGTTCGGTGACCGGGATAAACCGCATGCAGCAAACATTTAAGATCCAAACGTAAAGTAATGTTACGGTGAGGAGATTGCCATAAAATACTTCCATGTTCTTATAACAGTGTGGCTGTTCTCGAGTAGTTTATTGGTCCGGTGGAGACGGGATCGGTGGGCGGAAGCCTAATAGATATCCCTTCTTAGCCAGTGATGATCTCGCTGGTCTAGGAGGGGGGGACTCTCGAAGCCCCCCCCCCCCCAATCATCGCACTATGTCACATTCTCCATAACAGTATGGACACACGTTTGGTACCAATAGTCATATTTTCGTTGGCAATTAACCAAATCGAACGCGATCGAGCTCAAAATCAGTAGGCCCGATCTGCACATTCTAAAGGACATTTTGTCACCAACCGCAACGATTTTGATCCATTTTTACGGCAGTTACCGTTGAAAATCGAAAAATTAGCAAACCCGACATAACTCCCTTATTTTTCCACCTAGAAAGCATGTTCTCATCTCAAACTGAAGAGATGAACAAAACCCAGTAAGAAAATTCGAAAAAGACCCACACAGAGAGCGCCAAGAGAACAATTACGGCTTCCAGTTTACATTTTGGTTTATTATTCTGTGAATAATACGCCTATGTAATCGCTCAGCAAACAATTTTTATAACACCCCCTCAAACGTTTTTCTTTTACGTTTCAAGGTGCGTAGATTCCAAAACGCTGAAAAGTCCTCATTTCACTAATATGTTACTAAAACGTCAAGATAAATTGCAAAAAAGGAGCGTACGTAATTCCATTTTTATGGGCCAAAAATGGTGAAAACCATCAGAAATAGCTATATCGATTATTACGCATGAAGAAACAATAAATAAATAAACACCCCGAATTTCTGTAGGAATGTCCAATAGAATAACAAACCCATGTGACAAGGACTTTGCAGCGTTTTTGTTAAACGATCGGTCATCCTGCCAACCTTAAATTAGAATAATAGAATTAAAATAGAAAAAAGAGTGTCATATCAATTCTACGTACTCATGGTTTACAAATCAATTTTCAGAAGGAAAATCGGACGAGCGGTTTAGTGACAGTAGGTATTCAAATTAGTTTTAGCTCATTTTGAAGCACAACGTGGTGGCAGCTTTTGGAACTAAACCGGGGATATTTAGCCTTAAGTGTATTCATCCTGCACAATAATCATCACCGCATAGACGCAACCGCGATGTTGCATATCAAGGTTGATGCCAGTTAGTGTAGTGAGAATCCGAGTATTTATTTATTTATTTTTACATTTATTGGCAATATATCATAAATACATAATGGAGAGAAATATACAAAATAAGTAAAAATAGTAAAAAAATTAGCCGAATTTGGAGACATTTTAATTAGAAAAATTGCCCACCAAAGAACAAGTTCGGAGGAACTTGTGCTCTTCGGTGGAGTTCTAAATAATCACAAAATAATATGAAAATCTGAGCAAAGTGCCAATAAATATGAAGAAACGAAATAAATCATGAAACTACAAATAAAGACGAAGTTAGGTATATGAATAAACGCAACAATAGAACAAGAAAAACAAAATCAGGCTTACTAATAAACACTCAATTTCTTTTTAAAGGATGACAAATTATGAAATAAAAATATATTAATGCCATTTTCAAACAAAAATCTAAGTGCCTTAACGTAAGCATTCCTTCTATAAAATTCGGAATTAACTTTGGGGAGAAGGATATGGGATGAATTGAAGTTACGTGTGCCAGCAGCAACAGATAAATGCTCATCCTTAATGCCAGAACAAAACACATGGACAAAGGACTGAAAAAGGTACATTTGGGTGATATTTTTCACATCAAATTGCTTATAAAGAAGGGAAGTTTTATTGAGAATGATTTTTCAAAAGGCGATTCTGCATTACCTGGACTGTGGAGTAATGTCTGCGCAGGCCATAACAGTGGACATGTAAGTTTCACCGTCTAATGGCTTAAATGTAAATTGACGACGGTGGGGAAAATTCACATTTTTTTACCCACATACGCAATCGAAGCCGCGATATCCAATTTGGGCACAGCGAGGAGTATAAATATACCGTTTCACACGTTATGACGGGAGATGTGCGGGATCTCGATCGTAAAGCCCTCGCGGACCTCTTAGCGAGGGAGCTCTAATGGGCAGGGGAAAAAAGGCGCGGTATGGGCGGCTCATCCCGCGTCCGAACCGACGAGGAATTCTTCTTATCTGGCCCAGGGATATTGACCCAGGTGGCCTTTTCGGATAACAAAAGGGGTGCAACCGATTTGCGCCCCAGAAAAGTGCGTCCCGTCCGAGGTCTGATTGATGGGATTCACAGACACGCGGGAGGCTGCAAGTGAAAGGGAGGACGGGGGCACAGGAATGAGAGGTCAGAAGGCCAGTGATAAACCGATCGAAGACGGATAGAAACAGCAGTTGATGACGGTGCGAGAGTAATCACACTTTGCGCCGTAAACGCAAGAGCCCGGTCAGACGATAACAATAAATAAACACAATTATTTTTTATCAAAATGAGGAACATGCATGAGTTGGAATTTTGCATTTTTCAACTCTGCAGAACCGGATGCAGCATCATCAAACCCCCACCACCACCATCAAGCCAATTCTTGCTCAGGAAAAAATGTTTGGAACCCAAAACAAAATTTTTTCTTTTACGTTTCAAGGTGCGTGGATTCCAAAAATGCAATGCCCGTCTGCCGAACGCCGTATCATCCATATTATCTACTTTATTTTCGGTCTAAAAAAATCGTTCTTTCGCACACAGGCTCCATTTGGGGCCCCATCGGATTATATCCAAGGGTGTTGTGGGTGAAAAATGGGTGTAAAAATATGTGTTTTTGGTGTTTTAATAACATGAGCTTGTGAGGTATCGCGTTCCATGTTTTTTAGGGCGAGGAGACCGAAGTTGGTTTTGACCAAAGAGTGAGGAATTGAGGTTGTAACGAAGGTTCAGCTCCAAAAATTCATTTTTTATGAGTCAAAAACCTTGAAAATTGTCTGAAACCACCATAAATTATATTAATTACATTGTATAATGACGCTATAAGTATCAACGGGTGAATCAAGACGATCAAATGGCACGTTTTCTTTTTCTTGGTATCTCTTAATAAACTGCACCTATGTTTACATTGTTTTTAGTTTAAACCTTACGTTGTCAACTGTATAGTAGGTTTGTAAACCCGATTCGGTTGGATGAAGGTGTTGAGAAATCGCTTTTTAGAGAAGACGGAAAAAAACCTACTTATATTTAGGTACGAAAAAATTATGAGAAGACGAATAGGTAATTCAATTTATTCTTGTATGTGTATGGCAAACATAAAATTTTGGGCTTCTTCGGAAGTACCAAGTTGCTTCGAATGCTGAAGATCTAGCCACGCCGTATCATCCATAATTATCTACCTTAATTTTCGGCGTAAAAAATTAATTCTTTCGCACACAGGCTCCATTTGGGCCCTCGTTGTGTCGAGAAACTTTACAGCCAAGGGTGTTACGGGTGAAAAACGGGTGTAAAAATAGGGGTTTTGGTGTTTTAGTAACATGAGCTCGTCAGGTATCGTTTTCCATGTTTCTCAGGGCGAAAAGACCAAATATGAAGCGACCAAAGTTGACAAAAGAGTGGAAAATTGAGGTTCTAACGAAGTTTCAGCTCCAAAAATTCATTTTTTATGCGTCAAAAACCTTGGAAATTGTCTGAAATCATCAGCAACACTAGAAGTAGTATCGACAGGTGAATGACGACAAAATGGCACTACCGTTGATCAAAGATAATTTGTCAAAAATAGGAGCCTAATTCGAGTTATTAGGGGCCAAAATTGGCGGAAGCCATTAAAAATGACTATTTCAATTATTGCACATAAAAGAAACAGTAATGAACAGCCAATATTTCTGTAGGTGTCCAATGGCAAGGACAAAGGAGAAGAAAGCGTGTGACGTCATAGAAAAGGTTCCTCGCTAGATGGGCGGGCAGATTCGCGCAGACGAGGGGTTACACAGGGTCCCGAATTTCAAGACCCACATTTAGACTTTACCGCTAACCGGATATCCTTCATACTGCAACTTCTTGGAAACCAATTTGAAATTAAATTGAAAAAAAAAAAAAATTAATTAATAGAAATAAAATAAATAATTAACATACGTATCTTGCTATATTTGCTAGTGTGGATTTTAATCCATCATTTACAGGAGGAGGAACTGTTATGAGAATCGAGAAAAGGCGTTGCAGAGCTAAACCGAAGAGAGGCGACACGAGATTCTCCTTACACAACTCGTTTAATTAGGCCAACAAATTCTGCGCAATCTAGCCTTGCCTGCATTAAAAAACGCTGCAAATTATTACACAAAGGTTTATTATTTACCTGTATAGATGCGCGTTCTGCGTAGATCACTGTTTTCTGTGGTCAATACCTACTCGCCTGCTCCCCCCAGGAAAGCCCTAAATCGACTACAGGGGCCGGCTCCGGAATTAAAGTTTCCTACAAATACGCGGGATTCAATAATTCAATAATTAATTATTTTGTAGTTATTCATGAAGCATAAGCCAAATAATAAACCGTTGTGTAATAATTTACCTGTATACGAGCCCCTTCTACGTAGATAGTATAAGGACCGATGCGTAATAATTTGTCCATCAATAATACTTCAACGGTTGTTCAAGTTGCGAAAGTACCTATCAACAAACTCCAGCCCCTTCGATGGTATAATGAACCGTTGTGTAATAATTTACCGTTGTGTAATAATTTACCGTTGTGTAATAATTTAAAGTTGTGTAATAATTTACCATTGTGTAATAATTTACCCATCAATAATACTTCAACGTTTGTTCAAGTTTCACTACTTATCAACAAACTCCAAAAGAGCCATCACTTTTCAAATGAAATAATATCACAGAACAACCAACTCGACTTCATACTACGTGATTATAATCAGGTGCTCCCTAGCAATGATTATCTCGGGCCAATTCCCGATTGTTGCCGCGTCCCTAGCAATGATATCTGGGCTGAATGCATACAATTTCATTCGACCTCCTGTTGAAGAAGCCTGTCGGTGCGAAATTCTGGGCCTACCGTGAACGGACGGCTGGACTTACAATGCTCCGGGTGGTCTTAAAAAACTCCCAAGTTCGAGAACTATTTAAATACTCGAGGTAAGTCGAGGGACGGCGTCCTGGAGATTTTGAGGACCAACTAGACCCCAAATGGGACGTATAAACCGAATTTCGTCCATTTTGGTTCATGGTAACTAAGAAAAGTGCGAAGTACAGCGTACGGCGGACGGGCAGAAATATTTTTTATTCCATTTTCGGATTCTACATACCTTGAAACGGAAACCATCAAATTTTGAGGGAGGGGGTTAATTTTTTTTTTTTTTTTTTTTTTTTCATGCTCGATTCCAAAGGTTCATTACCTATTGAAAATAATAAACCAATAATATAATATAATATATCATTATTTTTAATGAATACGGCCCTCCCAGCACAGTTCGTAGGCCACGCAGTGATTCGTGAAGCTGGAGAGAGAACGTCCAGCGGAATCTTGAAGAGTAACGGGTTAAGTTCTCCAATCAGCGGTAGGATGACGAAGCGCAAACGGCCGAACGTTTACTGCGAGCCAATATGGGAGACTTCCTTGTTGGAACGAATTGTAAAAAAAAAGAATAATAAAAACTACCAGTCCGGCGCGACGCAGCGTGAAGCTAATAAGATGGGGAGTGCGGTCGTGAATCGCTCGATACGGCGGAAGACGCTCGGGTCAACTTGTACTCCTATTCATAAAGTCTCCGTGAAAAATACGAGTGAAAATAATTGCATACCAGTCACTGTCCAATAAAGTTGAAGTACTAGGCACTTAATACCAAGCTCGTCGGATAGTTCGGTTAAGTAGGTATTCCTGACTAGTCACTGACAGCGCAAGGCGGAAGTGGTTATCCAAGGTGCCAAAGAGAACGGGATCCATGATATTCCAGTTGAATAGGTGCACGCTTAAATACTGAGTGGAACCGGATGTGACGAACCTTTTAGCGAATTTTCAAAGAAAATGAAGCTATTGCAATGGCTTCGAAATTTAAATAATATAAATTTTTGGAAATTTTCTTCATAGAAATCCGTTTCAGACCATTCTAAAACGATTCCTGAAATTTAACACTTTTTTATATGTATATATATATATATATATATATATATATATATATATATTTATTTATATATGTGTCACTCCAGACGATAACTCTCGATAGAATTGAGATAAACAGCTCAAATTTGCACAAAAAATCTATCTTGGCAATCGAAAGGCTAAGTTCGAAGATGGGCGAAATTGGCCTACTCTAAGGAGGGTTTTGGCGCATTTAAAGTGCGCAAAAATTACCCAAAAATCCCCAAAATGTTATTTTCCAACAAGTGACCCCTCATTTTAAAGGTTTTTGCACGCTGAACACGATGGTGGAATCGGATTTTAGATATCTTGATCCGTTCTCAAATTAGAGCATTTAAAGTGCGCAAAAATTACCTAAAAATCCCCAAAATGTTATTTTCTAACAAGTGACCCCTCATTTTAAAGGTTTTTGCACGCTGAACACGATGGTGGAATCGGATTTTAGATATCTTGATCCGTTCTCAAATTAGAGCATTTAAAGTGCGCAAAAATTACCCAAAAATCCCCAAAATGTTATTTTCCAACAAGTGACCCCTCATTTTAAAGGTTTTTGCACGCTGAACACGATGGTGGAATCGGATTTTAGATATCTTGATCCGTTCTCAAATTAGAGCATTTAAAGTGCGCAAAAATTACCCAAAAATCCCCAAAATGTTATTTTCTAACAAGTGACCCCTCATTTTAAAGGTTTTTGCACGCTGAACACGATAGTGAAATCGGATTTTAGATATCTAAATCCGTTCTTAAATTAGAGCATTTAAAGTGCGCAAAAATTACCCAAAACTAGGATAATCTTTAAACTCTTACCCCCACCCCCTTAGAGTGGTCAGATTGAAAAATGTGAGAAGTATTAATTGAAGACGAGAGTTCGAAGCAAAAAAGGGGGAGGCAAACGATTAGTACAACTCCTTGAATTTACCCACAGCGATCAAATAAATAAGCACTTAGTACAATTACGTAATAAACAAACGGTAGAATCAGGATGGACAAAACGTACAAATTAAAATAAATACGAAGAGAATATACATAGAAAACCAAATTTTAGACCGAAGTTTTCCTTTATTCAAAACCATAGCCATTAATTCGAATATTTCTTTGAAAATTCGCTCATTAAGTCATGCTGCATGACTGATTTTTTTTCTGTTAATCTGCATCGAAGATGTAGTACAATCTCGCCTGAACGAGTGCCCTATCTCTGTCTGTTCAAAAGTTACACCTATGTATTCGCTCAGCAAAACAATTTTATTAAACCCCCTCGAAATTTTTTCTTTTCCGTTTCAAGGTGCGTAGATTCCAAAAATGCAATGTCCGTCCGCCGTCCACCGTACGCCGTCCGCCGTATCACAAGTACCGGCTTCATTTTCGGTCTAAAAAAGTCGTTCTTTCGCACACATGCTCCATTTGGGCCCTAGTTGTGTCCCGAAACTTTTCAGCCTGATCGGAATATACCCAAGGGTGCCACGCGAGAAAAATGGGTATAAAATCAGTATTTTTTGTGTTTTTTGAGTTTTAGTACCATGAGCTTTTGACGCATCGTTTTCCATGTTTTTTGGGTCAAGAAGACCGAATATGAAGTCGATTTTCACCAAAGAGTGGAAAATTGAGGTTCTAATAAAGTTTCAGCCTTAAATTTACTTTAAATTTTCTTCTAAAATCGTCGTTCTTCTGCACACAGTTTAGGTCCCCATTTGGGAACACATTTGGGTCCTAGTTGTGCTCCGAAACACGGCAGCCCGATCGGCATACATCCAGGGGCGTTATGGTAGTAAAATGGTTGTAAACATAGGGGTTTTCGAGGGATTTTTGAGGTTTTAGTGAACATGAGCTTGTGAGGTATCGTTTTCAATTGTTTTTTAGGGCGAGAAGACCGAATATTCGGCTGATTTGGACCAAAGAGTGAAGAATTGAGGTTGTAACCAAGTTTATGCTCCCGAAATTAATTTTTTATTAATCGAAAACATGGAAAATTGTCTGAAACCACCATACATTTCTATAATAACACTAGAAGTAGTATTAGCAGGTGAGTCGAGACAATTAAATGGTACTATCAATCATCCAAGATGATTTGTCGAAAATAGGGGCCTAATTCGTGTTTTTGGGGGCCAAAATTGTCGGAAACCATCAAAAATAGCCATTTCAATAATTGCACATGAAATAAACAATAAAATGAACAGCCAACATTTCTGTGGGTTTGTCCAATAGAATAATAAAACCATGTGACAAGGACTTTGCAGCGTTTTTCATCAACGATTGTGATATTCAAGGGTTAGGTGGTGTTGCGGAAATGGGGAGGCCTTTCGTTGTGTTCAAACGGGGTTTATGTGCCATGTGGTACCCCCCCCCCCCCCCCCCCCACCCCATCGCCCTCACCGCTCAAAACGCCTACTTTTTAACAAAAGGTTCACCATCAACCCATCTTTCCCTCTTTGTCTCACACGGCCGAGGAATCAATAACTGAAGTAGCGAAGAGATGGTATGAGAGAGAGGGGTGTTTGCCGATTATGCACACCCCGACACCGACTACTGTTACCGCCGCTGGTCAAACATGGGAGGGGAAACTGTCCTTTTTTTGTTTCTCCCGCACCCATTGATATGACTCAACCGCAAATAATGATCTCCTCTTTCAAAATGGGGGACCCAGTTTCTACTTTCCAAGGGATGAAATCTCCCCTCCGCATTCCTGGCGGTGAAGTGGCACACATCGCCAGCGAGATGCATGTGCCTAAACGAGGATAACTAAATACTCAACACATATGCACAAAACGCTGCGAAGTCCTTGTCACTTGGGTTTATTATTATATTGGACATACCTACAGAAATGTTGGCTGTTCATTTATTGTCGCTTCCATGTGCAATAATTTAAATAGCTATTCGTGATGGTTTCCACCAATTTTGGCACCCAAGGACACAAATTACACTCTTTTTTTTTGTTTTTTAAATTATCTTTGATCATAGATAGTGCCATAATAATTGCCTTGGTTCACCTGTTGACCCTTTTTCTAGTGATATTATACAAATTGATGATCATTTCAGACAGTTTCCCCAGGTTTTTGACTCATAAAAAAACGCTGCAAAGTCCTTGTCACATGGGTTTATTATTCTACTGGAAATACCTACAGAAATGTTGGCAGTTCATTTATTGTTTCTTTCATGTGCAATCATTTGAATGGCTGTTTTTGATGGTTTCCAGCAATTTTGGCTCCCAAAACACGAACCCCATGTATTCGCTCAGTAAAAAATTGTATAACACGCCCTCAAAAATTTTCATTTTCCGTTTCAAGGTGCGTAGATTCAAAAATGCAACGTACGTTCCGCCGTACGCCGTATCACGTGTACCGGCTTCATTTTTGGTCTAAAAAATTCTTTCTTCCGCACACATGCTCTACTTGGGTCCTAGTTGTGTTCCGAAACTTTGGAGCCTGATAGGAATATATGCAGGGGTGTTATGAGTGAAAATGGGTACCTACAATAATATGTACTTTTTGTGTTTTAGCAACATGAGCTTTTGAGGTATCGTTTTCCATGTTTTTGGGGACGAGAAGACCGAATATGAAGTAGATTTTGACCAAAGAGTGGAAAATAGAGGTTCTACCAAATGTTGAGCTCCCACAATTGATTTTTTGATTCAAAAAGGTGGGAAATCATCTGAAATCACCACCAATTTGATAATAACACTAGAAAAAGTGTCAACACGTGGATCAAGACGATTAAATGGCACTATCAATGATCAATGATGATTTGAAAAAAAAAAGAGAAAAAGGAGCGTACCTAATTCGTGTTTTGGAGGCCAAGATTGGTGGAAAGCATTAGAAGAAATGGCTATTTAAATTATTTCACATGAAAGAAACCATGTCCATGTCCATGTGACAAGGAGTTTGCAGCGTTTTTTGTGTTTGAGTAGCATGAGCTTTTAAGGTATCGTTTTCCATGTTTATTAGGACGAGAAGACCGAATATGAAATCGATTTTGACCAAAGAGTGGAAAATTGAGGTTCTAACGAAGTTTCAGCCTTACATTTTTACGTTAAATTTTTGTCTAAAATCGTTGTTTTTCCGCACAAAGTTTGGGTCCCGGTTTGGGAACACATTTGGGTCCTAGATGTGCTCCAAAGCTCGGCAGCCCGATCGGCATACACCCCACCAAATGGGTGTAAAAATAGAGGTTTTCGAGGGAGTTTTGAGATTCTGGTGAACATGAGCTTGTGAGGTATCGTTTCCCATGTTTTTTAGGGCGAAAAGACCGAATATTAGGTTGGTTTTGACCGAAGAGTGAAGAATTGAGGTTGCAACGAAGGTTAAGCTTCCGAAATTCATTTTTTATTAGTCAAAAACGTGGGAAATCGTCTGAAACCTCCATAAATTTCTATAAAACATTAGAAGTAGTATTACCAGGTGAATCAAAACAATTAAATGACACTATATTTGACACTCAAAGATAATCCGGGGAAAAAAGGAGCCGAGGTCGTGTTGGGGGCCAAAATTGGTGGAAACCATCCAAAATAACTGTTTCAATTATTGCGCATGAAAGAAACAATAAATGAACTGCCTAAATTTCTGTAGGTATGTCCAATACAATAATAAACCCATGTGACAAGGACTTGGCAGCGTTTTTTCCTAGCAAGGAGACCTCAAATAAAAACAACTTTCAATAATTAGAAGGTCAACTCATTGACATCGGCCTGAAAATGAAATACTTTGCTTACCGTTTGAAGAACAATTGCGCTCCGCTTATTGAGCGCATTTCGCTAATGAGAGCCGGAGAGCTCGAGCTGCGGACGTCAGCTGCGTTCGCGAGGCCCTTAACAAGTGAAGGGCCCTCTGAAGAGCCTGACACAAAAGTGACTGGAGGACATCCACAAAAAAAAGGGAGAAAGAAGGGCGTAGACGAAAGACCGAGAAAAAACACTCCAACCATTCAAACATCCATCTCCGTAACTGCCGGTGAAGGACAATGGGCAGTAGGGGGAGCAATTAATCCAGAAGTGGAGTCATTAGTTACCTTTCGGGCTGGAGTTTCCTTAGTAATGATTCATCTCCATTATAATATAGACATGTCACAACAACGGACGCCTTCTATGACAATGGCTCATATCGTTGGTGGTCAACTTTCTGGAATACAAGGACGGACATCGTTCGACGTTATTTTGAATTCCCACTTCGTAATCCACGGTAGGTGCTGTGAAACTACGCAACGGAAGAAAAACTAACTCCTTGTCATACCATCAATTCGAACTGACTTATTGATTATACTTACATGTGAATATTACAAGAGGAATTTTGAGGGTAAATGTCACGGGTTTAGTTCCAAGAACCGCCACCACTTCGTGCTTCAAAATGAGCCAATCCAATATTACAGTTATCTCTTGAAAGGGTCAACCGATTTTCAATCTGTAAAGTGTTGTGTAATCGTTATAAGCAACCTCAAATGGCGACATTCAGTTCTGAATTTTAAATTTTGTTTAATTTATTGAAGTTTTCAACATTATTTTACTTAATTTCAACTTCAAAAAAAAAAGCTACAGCAAAAGACTGTCAATTTCTCTTTAGGAAACAAGTTTCAAGAGCGTTTGTTGAAGTTTGTTTGACTCTTCCTAGGCTCGATGGTTTAAGTCTGTGACCGAAAATAGAAGCTTTTGGTGGCTTGACAGGAAGAACAACAGTGTGCGAGCTCGCTAAGTCTTTCAACCCAAGGCTCGGACACTGGAGCTGAAGTGAAGTGGGGAGTTTGTAACAGCGTGGCTGTTCTCGACACATTTTTTCTTCCGGTGGAGACGGGGTCGCTTGGGGAAGCCTAACAGATATCCCTTCTTAACGGGTGATAATCTCGCTGGTCTAGGAAGGGGGCTCTCGAGGGTCCACCCCCACTGTCACGTGGTAGCAGAGCGCGGTTTGGTAGTACGCGCAGAGCAACTCACCATACTCCATCCACTGTTTGTAGGCTTACCTGAAGGATAAGCCCAAATGTTTCCCAGAAGGATTCCTTTACTAAACAACCTGTCCCTTTGATAATACATACATCTCTTGGCTTCCCCACCCCCTTTCCAACCCATTAGAGTGTCAGTATAATTAAAAAATACTGAGCTCATTAGAAGACGATCGATGCAGTGTCCCAATTAACAAGTCCCAATAGTTGTTCCATCCTAACGATGGAGGTTGATGACCTAGAGGTTGCTCAGATGAGCACAATTCACTGGACAACAACCTCTGACAACATTATCCGCCAAAACTCGTATGTAGGAGCTTTGTTCTCCACCAGTAAAATATTATGGAGGTGGAAATATTATATGGAGGTTAGTCACCTTAACGTTGTTCAGTGTCGTTTCCTGAACCAGAACTTCATACTACTTTTCATTACCTACCCCTTCTCTCTCTCATACTTCTGCTACCCAAAAGTATGTCATGTGGGGAGGAGAGTAACAGTGAGGCTGCTCTTGAGTAGTTTTTGAACCGGTGTAGACGGGGTCGCTTGGGGGAGCCCAATCAATATCCCTTCTTAACCAGTGATAATCTCGCTGGTCTAGGAGGACTCGCGAGGGTCCACCCCCACTGTCACACTCTGTCACAAGTTTGACGAAAAAAATTGTTTGAACTTGCTTGACCATGGGATTGCACTATCCATCAAACATAAACTTTCGTCAAGTCAGATAATAATTAACTGCAGCAGATCAATTCCATGAAACGATGATCTTACTGTGAAAATGAAAATTGTTAGTCGATTCCTCAGATGGCAGTTCTGGGCTCGTGGCGAACCGTCGAAAGGAGGTTCAACAAAAAACTGCAACTGACCGTCTCACCCTTCAATTTATTAGAGAAAGTCGAACAAGAGAAACTCGGTTACAAGAAAACCAAGATTTGTTATGACAGCTATAAATCACGGATGGATATTTAGCAATAAACCTTCTATGAAAGCAATAAAACTTCGGGGGATCAGACAACTGAACAGGTGAGATGGCGAGTGAAAGAAAACTCATATTAATTGGACAGAATAGTGGTAGTAAAGGCAATAATGTAGGTATACAATGATCAGGCTCATGGTCAGTATGCAGTAAACGTAAAATTTATTTCCGTCCTGCCGAGAGTTATACGTTTTCTCTTAATCAATGTCTCGATGTCGTAAGAGTTGACTATCATTTCTCAAAGCATAGCTTGGACCGGCCAGCTGCGCCATGAACGGTTTCTACCGGTAGTTTATTTATTTCGTGCTTTTTTTCCACGGTTTATATCCTTTTTGGACAACTTCCCCGTACGAAGGAGAGACGATAAACTCGGCCGGGAAAGAAGTTTCCAGTCATCTCCATCCCTCTTACTCCGGATATTTCAGTAGGAACTTCCTTTTGGCTGGTCCTGGTGGAACCTTTTCCGACAAAAAAAAAGGGAAAAGAGCTATGGATGGAACGATCCTAATATCTCGAGTTCCTGTCCGCGGGGCGTCCTAAAACCCCTTGACAATGCCATCGCTGGGTCCTCCCCCATCTCTACTTCATTATTCACGGGGCCTGCCAGGTCCCTACTTCCTCAGCTGTATAAAATATCGGACATCACTCCCCCTTCCACTCGGCCAGGGTGAGGACACGGTTTTTCGACATATTTGCCGATTTTATCCTCCCCACCAAACGCCCTTTCCAAACCGTTCTAATCCATTTCATTCGGATCCCTCGTGCCCATGAAACATTAACAGCCAGGGGATTCGACAGCTGTTTCTTTCAATAGGTTTTTCACTGCAAAATTTTTCAATTTGTATCACCGTCTTTTATTACCTACCGCTTCTCACAATATCACAAAAACTCCTCTGTTTTAAATTGCCATTTACCTCGCTTACCAAGAAACACACTCCGAAAACCGCGTTTCAGGTTAGTTGACAATAGTACCTATATCAGATGAACTTTCCTGTATTTGAAACCAAGATATTATGATGTATTTCTACCCATGTTCACGTCAGAATGTCGGTATGAACAATAATTGTATAAATACAATCTGAGTGGCAAACAGAGCGTATAAAACGAAATGACAGGTAGGTTAGTTCATTAAACCTAGATATGAGGAATTATGATTTTATTTTCAATTACTGCAACGCCAAAGCCAGGAACATTGGTCAGAGCCGGGAAAGATACAACTGAACACCCACCTTCAAAATGACGCACTAAACTTTGGTTAGTGAGATTCTCCTCGACGGTCATCTTTCGTAAGTCATAGAAAACAACGAAGCAGTTTAGTTTGGTTGGAGTTTCTCCAGCTGGCTGTTATTTTCAATTAGTTCATTTCAAACTTTGAAAAGGAGGAATGTTTTATTTACAGTTGGTTGAGTGGCCGATTGCGTGTTATAGGAGAAAAAGTTAAAAATGCGCGTAGGTTCACAGGTACAATAAGAAGGAAATGGATGAGAAAGACCGATCAAAAACGTCTGGCAATTCGAGTAGGCAGTACAGCTTCCTCACTTCAATCACAATAAGTATAGAATAGTTGGGTAGGTTCGTTCTGATACGGGACGGTCTGCGATCCAACCCGAGCGTACCCTCAAAATTTCAGCTCTCTACGACTATTTTTCGCGTTGTTAGAAGCGTTAAAAATGAATGGTAAACACTTCATGTTAGCACATGCGCAGACGAAAGTTACCGTACGATTCCAATGAAATTCATTGTGGAGTACAGAAGTATTATTCCTGATCCATCCACCAAATCTGAATTCATTTCAACGATATTTAAGGTAGTTGTGGGCGTTTCAAGTATTTCATGTTTGGGCATGCGCTGACGAAAATTACAGTACGTTTTCAATGATTTCAGTATGGCACCATCTGTGACCCAACCCGCAGCTACCCTCCAAATTTCATCCCATTTCGACCATTATTTCGGGTAGTTGTGGGCGTTACAAGGAATTACCACAGACAGACGTACCTAAATAATTTAACCTACGAACTAAATCACTCGCGACGAAATCGTGGAAACCCATTTCAAATAAAAACGGAGTAATTGAAAAAATAGTCTATTTCCACTAACACACAAAAAAACGCGAAAAACACTGTTATACTGGTTTTGGTGATCAAACCATCGTCGGTAACAAACAATAACTGGAACATGAAATAGATTTCAGGGATAATAAGGGTGATTCGGCCTTTGCACGCCACTTGAATGAATCCGGTCATAGCTTCAATTTTGATCTTGCAGACGGACAGTTCATTGAATATCTTCATTTCTGCCCAGAAAGGAGCATGTTGGATGTACTTGAAAAATTCGAAAGTACTCGTATTAAGAGTGAATCTTTGAACGATGTAATTCCTTTAAGTTTTTCTCCATTATTGCGTTCATTTCTGTAACAGCTCGGGTCCCCCCCCCCCCTTTCACCTTACGTTCCTTTCACTTTTTGGCATTCTCTTCGTGGGCCAATCAGAATCGACCCCCCTTCCTTTGTTCTCGCCTCTATTCTTCTTCACAACCAATCCCAATCGACCACATTTCACTTTTTGACTATTTATAAGGTCATCTCTCCAATGTGCCTTCAGTTATTGTTTGTTACTGACGATGGTTTGATCACAGAAACCGGTATAGCAGTGTTTTTCGCGTTTTTTCGTGTGTTAGTGGAAATAGTCCATTTTTTCAATAACTCCGTTTTTCTTTGAAACGGGTTTCCACAATTTCTTCGCGAGTGATTCAGTTCGTAGGTTACCTTAGGTAATTCAACAGGACTGCGGGTACTTTGTGGATCTCACGGAAAAAGAAACTGAAATGTGCCATTCCCGAGTTGACCTATAGAAACCTCCCTCTTCAGCAATCTACATAGCCTCTCTAATGACTGAGGGGATTCAAATACCACGACGCCAGGAATTTTTTACACTTACTTCAAAAAGGCGGGCGATCCCTTGGGAGAGCTATGAATTAAAGTTTCCCGTGATTTGGGAGAACGAAGGCCATAAAGGAAGGCGGACGGTTGTAAGGAGAGCAGAGTTAACTCCTCCTCCGCAACGTGATTGCCGGGGTCATTAGGGTGGCTTCTTGAGAAGGAGCATCCGAGATAGTGAGATGGACTGGTGGAAAATGAAACCTTATTGCACCGAAAGTCCAATCAAGGGCCATTTGATATACAAATCACGATGAAACTGGTTGTGGTGATGTGGCACAATTAGCATGCCACTGTACAATTTCTTTCGTGATGCTGGTTCCAAACGGCTGAACCTAAATTTGAAAGCGCGAACGTATGGATCAGAATTATTTCTTGTTGGATGGGAAATACTATACTCACCCAGGGGTTGCAATGGGATCTCCATTATCTCCACTGCTTGCAGATATTTACATGGATTTTCTTGAAAAACAAATTTTCCGAAAATGTAAATCAGATAGCCTCCTTTACTGGTATAGATATGTAGACGATATCATCATTCTTTGGAAAGGGACGGAAAGACACCTTGGTTCATATCATACAAAAATTAATAACGTAGATCCATTCATTAACTTCACCTTAGAATTCGGATGTAATCACGTACATTTTCTTGATCTTTCCATTTCGTTGAATAATGGAAAACTTCGGTTTTCCACATATAGGAAAGACACTTATAGTGATATTACCATTCATAGTACTTCAAATCATACGGTAGTCCAGAAACATGCTGCTTTTCATAGTATGATTAACAGAACAGAACAGAAATAGCTAAAGAAAAGTTAACTATTAAAAGTATAGCTGCGATTAATGGCTATGGGGGAGATCTCATTGATACAACATGGAATAGGGTTCATAGAAAAAAGAGTAGGGAAGGAGTTTCAAACCTAGTTAGGGAAGCTTCGACTGAGGAGAAAATTTGGATCAGTATACCGTATTACGGACAAATTTCGGATAAAATTAGTAAAATATTAACTTCTAAAGGGTTCATTAAATTCTGTTAGATAAAATTGATGGTCACGATAAAAGTGGTGTTAATAAATTAAAGTGTACTTGCGGACTTGACTATTGTGGTCAAACTGACAGGAAGTTTTGAGAAAGAATAAAGGAACAAGAAAAAGATTTCAGGGATAATAAGGGTGATTCGGCCTTTGCACGTCACTTGAATGAATCCAGTCATAGCTTCAGTTTTGATCTTGCAGACGGACAGTTCACTGAATATCTTCATTTCTGCCCGAAAGGGAGCATGTTGGATGTACTTGAAAGATTCGAAATTATTAAGAGCGATAGGTTTGGTAAATCTTTGAATGATGTAATTCCTTTACGTTTTCTCTATTATTGCGTTCATTTATGTAACAGCTTGGAGCTTGGATTGACTATTTACAAGGTCACCTCGCCAATGTGCCCTCAGTTATTGTTTGTTAACGACGATAGTTTGAACACCGAAACCGGTACAGCAGTGTTTTTCGCGTTTTTCGCGTACCTATTAGTGGAAATAGACTATTTTTTCAATAACTCCGTTTTTCTTTCCACTGTCTGTTGGTGAGGGCCTTCGGATCAATCGGATAAAGAACGAGAGAGGAAATATTTTAAAGAGGCAACTCTATTCGAAGCCATGGAAATACTAACCCTTCAGGGAAAGATAAAATGGACAGCTCTGCCGTCGAAAGCAAGAAAGCCGTAGAACAAGGAAATACCTATAGTTTTGAGAAAAACGCAGGTAAAGTTGTTAGGCTGAAAATGGGCATTCTTCAATATTTTCCAATGATTTTTTTGCAATTGATCCAAATTTAGTTTCTACATCTGTTGCCACAAGGCGCATCGATTTTGAAAGAATACACATAAATTTATGTAAGCAACTGTTTTTCTCCGTCATAGAAGATGAGGTAAATTTTGCTTTAAAAAACGGTACAGGGCTACCGCTTTTCTTCGTTGGACGCTCATGCTACGGTTGTTTCTCACTGTAGTTGCTGGAGTTTTTCCATCTTTTGCTGGAGCTTTCCCAAAGAGAAAAACTGTACATTTATTGTTCCTCGTAAAATACGACTTACCGCAACGTGGAAGCCACCTAAGGTCGATCGCTCGAATCTTTTGGGGCTCATCATAAAAAGGGAAAACTGTACCGCCTGACGAAGTTGGACAACACTATGAGAGGGATACAACAAAGAAAAACAGTACTGTCCTGACGACCATTAAATTAAATTCACTGTTCCAATGAATTAACACTGTAGGTCTGGGATCTACTGTTTTTCTTGGTTGGAAGATCCTACTGCTTTTCATCGTTGGAAAACCATCAAAAACTCGAAAAACCGTAGGCGTTTTCCTTGAATAGGTAACTTTTTTAGGGAAATGTTCCCAACTTTTACAACTAGATGCCTAAATAGGTTTTTAAGATACGAATCCAGCCATGCCAAAATCTCTAAATTGGAAAAAATCGAGCCTACGGATTTTTTACTTTGGAGGGCAGAGCTATGGTTGTCGCGTCGTTGGGCTGCATAGGTATTAAAGTAATAATCAGGAAAAGAGCCGCAGTCTGGTAGTGGTAAATTATTGTACTGGTATTATTGCTCTCTCCGGAGGACACTGGTCCGCCATCCGATGTCCAGAACTCTGTGTGTTTCGTGGCACTGATTGCGTCAATAGCGGGTTCTAAATATGCCACTCGTAGCAGCATATATCTCAGTCTCTGGGGGATTGGATAATTGGCTGGACAAATCAAAATCACCGCGGCCCCAGGACGGCCAGCTGGCGGTTGACAATGTGTCAACGTGTGGCCGGGCATTAGGGGAGGAATACATTACAAGCCTCCCCCGTTCGGGCTATCAGTATAGGTGAATATTTGAACGCGGAATCCTTCTTTATTCCGAGTGGCCCATCTATCTACGACAAAAAAAAAATCGATTTTTCAAGCTATGAAAATGAATAATTATAAGAAAATACATGTGTGACCGAGGATACTTGACGTTGAACGCGTCAAGTGAATAACATAACATAATATTCGTTCGGTGAAAGAAACGATATTTTCTCCTTAGCTTCATGGGAGTGCGGGTTTTCTAAATATATCCGCTTCAACCACGTATAAAGGAAACAGTAAAGGCTGGAATGTCAAGCCGGAGATTTACTGAAATTATAGTGCATTGACAGTAAGAGGAGCTAATATGCTACTTTATATAAGGGTGGAGTACTAGGGGACGGATTCGAAGTATAATAATATACTGGTTCGAGGGATGAAGGGGGTGTAGGAGTAAACAGGGTAAGCTGCATGGGGAGCTACATTTCAGAGTAAACAACCCTTTTACGGGCCAATCAGACCCCTCGGTCTGCCCCCAGTCAAAAACCCCTACAGGAAAGTGAAAAACCATTGTTCGTGGCGGAGGGACGAAAAAACATTGGTGTTTTTTTCTCGGTGAAACTTTATATCGCGATCGGACAGAAAAGTCACTCTACGGTCGGTAGAGGGTGAGAATCGTTTTGAGGGTGAAGCATCGGGCTGTGGTTAATTGGAGGGGACGAACTCCTGGACTCGTGGAGCTAATTTCTCTCAGCAGTATATTACTCTGAAGGAGGAGGAAAAATCGAGCAATCTCGGGGAAGCAAAGTGGCAGGGCCACAATCTATTACAGGCCGTATGGAATGGGGCGGGAGAAACCCAGAAACACTTGCCAAAATAAGGCAATCGGCAGACAATAAAACGAATCGTATGTTACTCTTCAGAGAAGATAGCCAGTAGCGATAACTTTGAAGGAACCGCTGGAAATCCACCCTTTCCCAAGACAAATACATATTGCCTTCTATTGATCCCTTGTCCCTCCCTATTCCACCACATTGGCGCAGTCGATCTTGAAGAGGAAAAAATCCTTCTCTTTCTTCCACCACAAATTTTTCACTGTGTTAGTGAACTGGCAGCGAAAATGCGAGACGTTTGACTTCATCATATGGGGTAAAGATCGGATACGAATTGGAGACGTCTGAATAGGAAGGTTTCGGCTGAAACATTTTCTCAATATTAAGTCCTGCATCATCAGGAGCAGCTCGCAGTCCTTAATCTACAGTTAAGACACTGAGGTTGAAAGAGCAGAAGTGGAAAGGAGATGAGACCATCATATTTGGCATCCCCTTAGGATGCTACAGCAAGAAGTGCACAGAAATCTGACACGTTTGAACGAATTAGAATAGGGCCGTTTTGTAGTGAATTCGGACAACGAATTCATCAGACAGGTTTCTTGATATTTATAGCTACGTAGTTATACGACGTGCAATCAAAACAATAAAACACCCATCTTGTAACAGTAATGTAGTATTCCGGATGAAAGTAGGGGTTTCGGAGGGTCACGTTTGATTTCGCTTCCTCACTACCGAAGGAAGGGAAGCCTTGGATTCGTGATTGAGTTTAAAAAAAATTAGGTATGTCCTCCAAAATGAAAATTTCCACAGCCATTTTGCGTTTTGATCATCCAGGAACATTTTTGGTTCCGTGTTTGTCTGTCTGTCTGTGGTAATTCCCTGTAACGCCCATAACTACCCGAAATAATGGTCGAAATGAGCTGAAATTTTTAGGGTACGTGCACAGATGGTCCAATACCAAAACCATAGAAAAAGTACGGTAACTTTCGTCTGCGCATGCGCAAATGTGAAAAATAATTGAAACGCCAATAACAACCTTAAATATCTTTGAAATGAGTTCAGATTTGGAGGGTCGATCAGAATAATAATTTCACAGTTCCAAATGAATTTCATCGGATTAGTAATGTAACTTTCGTCTGCGCATGCGCGAACATGAAATGTTGACCATTTCCTTGTAAGGCTTCTAACTACGCGAAAAATAGTCGTAGAGAGCTGACATTTTGAGGGTACACGCGGGTTGGATCGCAGATCAAAACTAACCTACCAAACTATTCTATATACGTTCATGTGATTCAAGTGAGGAAGCTGTACTGCCTACTCGAACTGGCAGACGTTTTTGAGTTACAGCCACTGAAGTAGGTAGTCATAATATAATAGAAGTTGTCACTAATTGACGCAATGTTCTTCCTTGAGGTTTTATTCTTTTCTTCTCTCTCTGAGAGGAAGAATCATATTAGGAGGACCTGAGTAACAAACACACCCAGAAAACGTCCTGCGGCGGTTGTCTCGAGTAATCGAATCTAACCTTCGGTCGGGCACCCGCTGAGGGGTTGGACCCTTATCGAGTTAGAATCGAAGGGAAGTGGAAAGGGATGGCGAGAACGCGGTATGAAGGGCGGCAGGACCGATGCTCGTCATTGTCTAACAGGATTCGGGTTCCCTCGGGACCCGTCTTCTAATTGCGTCACTGCGACACCTCCTGGCGTCGGTACGTATCCTGCGACCTCAATCCCATAAGGTAAGGTACATATTTCATCTGCTAACCACCCCTCCCTACCCCTCCACAGTGCTCACGACTCTTACAACATTTAAGCAATTCCTACGCAGGAGAGGAATGGAGTGTCAGGTTTGTCCACCTTGTCTAATATCTCCGGGACTAAATCACGACTCTGTTCCTTATCGTGTTCGCTCCCGTGTCATAACGGACTCGATTAGACGTGTCAAAACGAGGAGGAGACACGTGTAATCTCCCACGAGGTGCGGCCGACTCGCCTCCAGCACCCTCATCCCCGTGCCATCCTGGATTCAGAACAATCACGCTGCACTCGGAAACCTCTCATTGAAACTCCAAGTGTTTCCTCGACACCTGGCAGCATCGACCGACATCTAAATTTGTGCGAGCTCGTTTGAAAGAATCGACCCCGGATTCAAATATCTGTCATACGTCAGCGATGACAAAACGTCTTCTCGCAAACTGGAAAACGCTGCAAATTATTACACAACCTGCGTAGATCACTGTTTTCTGCGGTCAATACCCAGGAAAGCCCTAAATCGAGTACTGGAGCCGGCCCCGGAATTAAAGTTTCCTACAACTGCGCCGGATTCAATAATTCAATCACTAATTATTTTGTAGTTATCCATGAAGAATAAGGCAAATAATAAACCGTTGAGTAATAATTTACCTGTACAGGTGCCCCTTCTACGTAGATAGTATAATGAACCGTTGTGCAATAATTTAACTTTAGAGTAATAATTTACAGTTGAGTAATAATTTACCGTTGTGCAATAATTTGCCCATCAATAATACTTCAACGGTAGTTCAAGTTGCAAAAGTACCTACCAACCAACAAACTCCAGCCCCTTCTACGTAGATGGTATAATGAACCGTTGTGTACCAAAAAGACACAACCAGAACTTTAGCATCTTCATCCCTATACCAACCAAAATTTAGACGCAAGTCTCCATGTTCTCTGCAAGCATTGCAGACCAAGGTCTGAAATATTATTACTTGATATATACTTATTGCGACATGCATATTTACTTTTTCCAATTTGAATTTTCAATTTATGACTCCACCAGCGGAACGAGCATGCCAGAATTAGGGGGGATACGTAAAAACCCCATTTTAGAAAATTTTTGCGACGAGGCGGTTTTGGTTTATTATTCTGTGAATAATACACCTATGTATTCATTCGCTCAGCAAAAAATGTTTGTAGCACCCCCTCAAAATTTTTTCTTTTACGTATCACGGTGCCTAGATTCAGAAAATGCAATGTCCGTCCGTCATCCGCCGTACGCCGTCCGCCTTATCATGCATACGGCACGATGAATGAGGCATCACGCATGCATCATTTTCGGTCTAAAAAATTCGTTCTTTCGCAAACATGCTACATTTGAGCCCTAGTTGTGTCCCTGATCTTTGCAGCCCGATCGGAATATACCCAAGGGTGTTATGAGTGAAAAACGGGTATAAAAGTAGGTATTTTTGTGTTTTACCAGGTATAAAAGTAGGTATTTTTGGTGTTTTTCAGTGTTTTAGTTACATGAGCTTTTTAAGTATCGTTTTGCATGTTTTTTTAGGATGAGAAGACCGAATATGAAGTCGATTTTGACCAAAGAGTGGAAAATTTATGTTCTAACGAAGTTTCAGCCTCCTAGGAAGTTTCAAGGTCCTAGTTGTGCTCCTAAGCTCGGCAGCCCGATCGGAAAACACCCAGGGCCGTTATGGGAGATAAATGGGTGTAAAAATAGGGATTTTTGAGGTTTTTTGTGGTTTTAGTGGACGAGCTTCTGATGTATCGTTTTCCATGTTTTCTAGGGCGATAAGACCGAGTATGAAGTTGATTTCAACCAAAGAGTGAAGAATTGAGGTTGTAACAGAGGTTAAGCTCCCGAAATTCATTTTTTATGGGTCAAAACCCTGGAAATTGTCTGAAATCACCATAAATTTGTATAACAACACTAGAAGTAGTATTAACTGGTGAATCAAGACAAAATGACACAATAAATGTTCAAAGATAATCCGTAGAAAAAAAAGAAAAAAAAGGAGCCGAGGTAGTGTTTTTGGGGGCCAAAATTGGTGGAAACCATCTAAAATTACTATTTCGCTTACTGCGGATGAAAGAAACAATAAATGAACAGCAACATTTCTGTAGGTATGTCCGATAGAATAATAAACCTATGTGACAAGGACTTCGCGGAATTTTTCCTTTTGACGGCAGTAATATACATAGTACGGTGTGAGAGATCAGAAATACCAACAAGACACTACCCTAATAAATTATTTTAGCGTCTTCATCACAATACCAACCAACATTTAGATCCAAGTCTCCGTGTTCTCTGAAAGCAGTGCAGAACAAGGTCTGAAATATTACTTGATATCTTTTGCGAGAGGCAAATATTTATCGGCACTTACTTCTTCAGTATGTTCGACTGCGAAGTTAAGATCCGAGGGATCAATTGATACCAAGAAGGATTGTTGAGGAATGACGAATTCCGTCAGCCAGGAGAAAAATATTGGATGGAGCTCATTGCAATATCCAAGGCAGGTCGGCCGAATGTTAGCACAGCCGATAGATAAGATAAAAACGACGGTCAGGACGAAGCGCTGAGTGGGGCGGCCAGGGGATTGGACAGCTGCAGACCCGAGAATGTCCAGTATTTTCTAATTGGAAGTGGATAATACTGTCGGACTTCGAGCTGCGGACTCTTCGGTGACCGTCCGAGCCGATGCCCGTGGGAAAGCGGCTCCGGCGGGGGCCTCCCTGGCCAATCATTTCATTAGGCCGACATCTATGACGTCACGTTTCTGGTGACGAGGGAAACAGCGGGTTACGGGACCCAGCGTGATGCTGCTCTTTCCCTACACGTCCGTTTTGGCCTTCAGAAATTTCGTGACACACCTCTCGTTCCGGCTATGCTATAAAAAACCACTACACCTCCTAATAACGCTGCAAATCCCTGCACAACGGTTTATTATTTTGTACAGAATACCCTCCTGTTACAGATCACAGGTCTCCGTATAGATAACCCTTCTATATAAAATATGTACTATTCTAAACATATTATGTAGATCGCGGAACCTCCGTAGGTTAGTACCTAACCCCGTGCTCGTTACTAGGTACCTACCTAAACCGCTGTGTAATAATTTACCTGCATAGGTTCCCCTTCTGCGCAGATAGAATAATGAACCGTTGTGTAATAATTTGCCCATCAATAATACTTCAACGGTTGTTCAAGTTGCAAAAGTACCTATCAACAAAATCCAGCCCCTTCTGGGTAGATAAGCCGTTGTGTAATAATTTACCGTTGTGTAATAATTTGCCATTGTGTAATAATTTACCCATCAATAATACTTCAACGGTTGTTCAAGTTGCAAAAGTACCTATCAACAAAATCCAGCCCCTTCTGGGTAGATGAGCCGTTGTGTAATAATTTACCGTTGTGTAATAATTTGCCATTGTGTAATAATTTACCCATCAATAATACTTCAACGGTTGTTCAAGTTGCAAAAGTACCTATCAACAAAATCCAGCCCCTTCTGGGTAGATGAGCCGTTGTGTAATAATTTACCGTTGTGTAATAATTTACCGTGGTGTAATAATTTACCGTTATGAAATAATTTACCGTTGTGTAATAATTTGCCGTTGTGTAATAATTTACCCATCAATAATAGGTTGGTACTTCAACGTTTGTTCAAGTTTCAGAAGTACCAACCAACTAAATCCAATAGTCCATCACTTAGCAAATGAAATAATATCGCAGTACAACCAAATCGACTTCATACAGCCATCCTTGATTATAATCAGGTGCTCCCTAGTGATGTTATCTGAGCCGGATTTATACCGTTTGATTCACGATCGTGTTGACGAAGCTTTTTGGTGCACACGAACGGCTGGACGTACAATGCTCCGGGTGGTCTCAAAAAACTAGCTTAGCTCATGAAAAATTTAATAACGTAAAAAAACCATACCCTTCCACCGAAAGTTTTCGAGCTACGGCGTTCTGAAAATTTCAACACCTATTTTGAACCCCTTAGAGATGACTGACAGTGACGCCGAGATTCGCAGACCAACTAGACATCAAATGATACCTATACAAACAAAATTTAAATAATGATTTTGGTTCACGGTAACTAAGGCAAGTGCGGCGTCTTCGGCCTTTCGGTCGAGGCGACCGAAAAGAGCTTAGTCAACATGATCGTGAATGAAATGGTATAAACCTGGCCCGGATGTCAATGCTGGGGAGCACCTGATTATAATCACGGATGGCTGTATGAAGTCGGTTGGTTGTTCCTTGATATTACTTAATTTGAAGAATGATGGTTATTTAGTATTTTGTTGGTAAGTACCTACTCTGAATGAATAACAACAAATAAACATTGACAGAATAGGTAATATTATTGATGAAACCACAGAATATTTATCATTCCCCGGCCGGCTCCAGCACTCGCACCATGAGGGTAAGTATTGACCGCAGAAAACACTGATCTACGCGGTAGAGGCATCTATTGGTAAAAATAATAAACCGTTGTGTAGTAATTCGCAGTTGCTTTTGGTTTATTATTTTCAATAATGAACCATTGGAATCGAGCATGAAAAAAATAAAAAAAATTCTAACCCCCCCCCCATCAAAATTTGATGGTTTACGTTTCAAGGTAGGTATGTAGAATCCAAAACTACAATTTAAAAAAATTGTTGTCTGTCCGCCGTACGCCGTAGGTACTGGCCACTTTTCTTAGTTACCATGAAACAAAATTGATGAAATTTGGGTTATAGGTTCCGTTCGAGGTCTAGTTGGTCCTCGGAGCTCGACGTTACTGTCAGTCATCTCTAGGGCGTGAAAAATAGGGGTTGAAATTTTCAGAACGCCGTAGCTCGAAAACTTTCGGTGGAAGGGTATGGTTTTTTTCACGTTATTAAATTTTTCATGAGCTAAACAATTTTTTGAGACCACCCGGAGCATTGTACGTCCAGCCGTTCGTGTGCACCAAAAAGCTTCGTCAACACGATCGTGAATCAAACGTTATAAATCCGGCTCAGATAATCATCATTAGGGAGCACCTGATTATAATCAAGGATGGCTGTATGAAGTCGATTTGGTTGTTCTGCGATATTATTTCATTTGATAAGGACGGACTATTGGATTTAGTTGGTTGGTACTTCTGAAACTTGAACAAACGTTGAAGTACCTATTATTGATGGGTAAATTATTACACATCGGCAAATTATTACACAACGGTAAATTTTTCATAACGGTAAATTATTACACAACGGTAAATTATTACATAACGGTAAATTATTTCACAACGGTTAATTATTACACAACGGTAAATTATCACACAACGGTTGATCAACCAAGAAGGGGCTGGATTTTGTTGATCGGACTTGAATAACCGTTGAAGTATTTTTGATGGGCAAGTTATTACACAAAGGTTAATTATAAATGACCACGTAGGTAGGTATTAACCACAGAAAACAGTGATCTACGCAGAAGGGGCATCTATTTCACTCCATATCAACCATTTTCCTTCAGAACTTCATTATTTGCGTTTCTTTTTGCCGTTCTAGTTACTGCTTGTCATCGACAGAATTATTTTAGCATCCGTGATTTAGATAGGTAGTAACGAGTACGGGGTTAGGTACTAACCTACGGAGGGTCTGCGCTCTACATAAGATGTATAGAATAGTACATATTATATCATATAGACGGGTTATCTATACAGAGAGCTGTGATCTGTAACAGAAGGGTATCCTGTACAAAATAATAAACAGTTGTGCAGGGATTCGCAGTGTTTTTCCATGCATAGTTATTGCGTTTATGTAACGAGCGTCTCGTTTTTAACTATTTTCATTGGTTTTATACCGATGGAAAATTTCAAATTTCAGACAGACCTCAGACCGTTCAATAAGAAGTCTAATCTTTATTTAACGCGGAAGTCGTGTTTAAACAATGGTTTTCTGCTTTCGACGACTAAGACTAAAATACGAGTGCAACAATCGCATAAAGAATTCATTGCGGAAAAATTGTCGCATATTACACGAGAGACAAGTAAACAACGTTTTGGTGCTATGCAGGATTAAGATCAGACTTTGCCCAGTCCGAGAAATGAGGGGTAATTTAATCAAATAGCCGCCTCCACAACGGCACAGAAAATGTTTCGAAGTGCTCTTGAAAGGAACAATTAAATAGGAAGGAGAGGAGACACGGGGTTTTACTGGCGTGATAAATCGACGGAATAGCCAGGCAGAGGGAGACAGGCTCAAAACGTCAGGACCAACCTTGAAGTGGTCTAAGGACCCATAGCAGCACCGGCAGGGTTTAACTTGAAGGTGTTTCATCCGTCGTGGGCAAGAAGGAGGGTTATTCCGGAAATTGGGAAAGCCGTTGTCTCCAGGAGCGCCCGCCCGCCTTCTGCCTTCCTTTAAATTACCTTTGGTCGAGTGGGAAGGTCCCCAACAGACGGTTTTCATACTCGACAGTTTTCCACGGGGTCTGCGAGAAAATTACTGGTCCGAGCCGGTTCGCGGATGCCGGCGACACGAAGGAAAATGGCCCGATGAAAGTCAAAAAGGGAGACCGAAGAGCCAGAACAGGTTACCTCAAATTCCAAGCAAAATACAATTGAGAACGGGCTAAATTCAGTCAATATTTGGTTAAAATAATGTTTTTTGTTGTTGTTTTAGTAACATGAGCTTGTGAGGTATCGTTTTCCATGTTATTTTTTAGGACGAGGGGACCGAATACGAAGTCGATTTTGGCCAAAGAGTGGAAATCGAGGTTCTAACGAAGTTTCAACCTTACATTTACGGTAATATTTGGTCTTAAATTGTCGTCCTCCGCACAAAGTTTGGGTCGCCATTTGGGAATCAATTTGGGTCCTAGTTGTGCTCCGAAACACGTCAGCCCGATCGGCATACACCCAGGGGTGTTAGGGGGGGGGGGGGGGGGGAAATGGGTGTAAAAATATGGTTTTTCGAGGTTTTAGTGAACATGAGCTTGTGAAGTATCGTTGTCCATGTTTTTTAGGGTGAGAAGACTGAACATTAAGTTGATTTTAACCAAAGAGTGAAGAATTGAGGTTGTGACAGTTTTTCCCCCCCATTTATTGGCTTCGAAAATACAATCATACAGCCGCAATATGTTTAGATAATAAATTAATAACGTAGATTATTTATGAATTGAAATGACAAAGGTAACTTGTAGGTTAATGATACAAATTTAAATCACTCAAACTAATTTAAATCACTCAAACTGAAATGTGCACTTTGGCCATGTAATAGCATGTAGTAAATTTCCGTCTCACATTCTGCCAAAATAGAGTCCAGATTAAAGGGGCACTTAATCTTCCCAATTATGTTTGTGATGAATGATAACACAGGTTAAGCTCCCAAACTTCATTTTTTATGAGTCAAAAACCTGGGAAATTGTCTGAAATGACCACAAACTTGTATAATAACACTAGAAGTAGTATCAAGAGGTGAATCAACACAATTTGGCCTAATCCGTGTTTTTGGGGGCTACAATTTGTGGAAAACATCAAAAAATAGCTATTTCAATTTTTGCACATGATAGGAACAATAAATGTATTTCTAGCATATTACTAAAACCATTTTTATTCTAGAATAATAAACCCATGTGACCAGGACTTTGCATCGTTTTTTGAATGCTCTCATTAATATCCCAAATACTAATCGATAACACGAGTTGAAAAATGATTTGAATTTTATGATTTATGGATTTGGGATTTCGAACGAAAGGTACCTGTGTACAGGATGTCTATCGATGTTTTATGTCTGTCATACCGTCGCGCATTCAAAATAGTTGGAGGGGGGGGGGGGGGGGGGCTACGTACCATGTTTGATTAAACCGTTGAAACTGAAGGACATCGGATGGCTCAACTTCCAAAATCAACCCTTAGCAAACATGAAAAGTTTCGCCTGAATAACCGGACCACTCTCCGAAAATGGAATCAGTTGCACAAGTCAAAGATGAAAGTTACATGAGGTCAGCAGCTCGAGGGTATCAGTACAGTACCTACGCTACCTACACGCCCTTCAGTGGTCTCGCATAATACCTACACAGAATTCGCTACCCACATGATGGTGAAGTACGCTACCTAAAAGTCTAAATCTGCGGGAAAAGTCGAAATTTCTTACGTTGACAATTTCACTTCAATTTGAAGTTCATTTTGTAATTCGAGTCGGTCGTCACTGCATGATGATGACGATGATGATGATGATGATTTTATTTGCCGTCACAAAACTGATTGACAATGGTCACAGTTATTATACATATAAAGAAAATAATTAAAGTAAACAGGCACCATGTTTATTGTATAAATCGGCGTTGCCATGAGCGATGTACTCCAAAAGGAAAGCGTCGAATATATTTTCTGAGTGAAGAGACCGCCAATATTCCTCGATTAGTTTCCTGTCAGTAACATGCTGCCTGCACCGTTCCGCTTGATATCATAATGTACTTCAAAAAATATGAACCCAAACCGAACTAACCAACGTTGTAATAACCTCATTAAAAAACGCTGCAAAGCCCTTGTCACTTGGGTTTATTATTCTATCGGACATGCTTACAGAAATTTTGCTGTTCATTTATTGCTTATTTCATGCGCAATAATTGAAACAGTTATTTTAGATTCTTTCCACCAATTTTGGCCCTCAAAAACACGACCTCGGCTCTTTTTTTCCCAGACTATCTTTACATTTATAGTGCCATTTCGGTAATTGTCTTGATTCACCTGCTAATACTTCTTCTAGTGCAATTATACAAATTTATGGTGATTTCAGACAATTTCCAAGTTTCTGACTCGTAAAAATGAATTTCGGGAGTGAACTCTTCACTCTTTGATCAAAATCAACTTCATATTCGGTCTCCTCGCCCTAAAAAACATGGGAAACGATACCTCACAAGCTCATGTTCATGAAAACCTCAACCCCTATTTTCACACCCATTTTTCCCCCATAACACTCCTGGGGGTATGCCGATCGGTCTGCCGAGGTTTGGAGCACAACTAGGACCCAAACGTGTTCCCAAACGGGGACCCAAACTGTGTGAGGAAGAACGACGATTTTAGACCAAAATTTAACTTAGATTTAAGGCTGAAACTTCGTTAGAACCTATATTTTCCACTCTGGTCAAAATCGACTTCATATTCGGTCTTCTCGTCCAAAAAACATGGAAAACGGTACCTCAAAAGCTCATGTTACTAAAACACAAAAAGTAGGTACCTATTTTTACACCCATTTTCACTCATAACACCCCTGGGTATTTTCCGATCGGGCTGCAAAGTTTCGGGACACAACTAGGGCCCAAATGGAGCATGTGTGCGAAAGAACGAATTTTTTAGACCGAAAATGAAGCCAGTATGCGTGACGGCGGACGGACATTGCATTTTCTGAACCTAAGCACCTTGAAACGTAAAAGAAAAAATTTGGAGGGGATGTTATAAAAATGTTTTGCTGAGGGAATAGAATAATAAACCAAAACTGATATGGAATGCTACAAGGCCAAAAATATAAGTTGTCTGCTATCGCCACAGGTTTATTCACGGAGCTAGCGCGCTGGCAGGTAGCATACGATACCGGTAACCAGTTCGAGTCGGGAAGTCGACGTGCACTCGTCTGCTTTCATAGGACTAATGAGACTACGGGTCGAGGATGCTGCGATCTTTGGAGCGGGGGAAGCCAAGAAAAACGGAATATCTCAAGACGTACCTGTGCCCTTTTGAACAGTCACCGCAGGCCCAACCCCTCGAAATCACCGTTCGTGCTCACCAAACCCGTGAAAGGGATTGAGTAGGGAAGAAAACCTAATTCCTACCAACTGTTATTTATGCTTGTATAAGTTCATTCTTAAGAGAGTTAACGCTCGATCGCCACTGAGAGGAATGGCACAGCAGGATCGTTCCGCTACCGGCCATCCAGTCAATACTTACGTACATACATAAACGTATCCACATGAACTGTTAACATCGAGTTCTACAAGCAACAGGCCGTCGAGAGACTGCTGAAAACATGTAGCAGTAACTTCATTGATTCCTTCCAAATGAACAGCACAGGGAAGACCGGCGAAACATCCATCATTCCAGAAGTTTAGAAAATCGAGTTCGTAAATCCCAAAACATTCGCTACTTCGGTTCGAACTCATTAATTGCGGTATTATTTTGTTGGTGCACTTCCTATGAGTATTGTTAGATAAAGGAAGCTTGAGCAAACATCAAAGAATTCGCAAAAACGTGATTTATCGAAGCAAGGGTACACAGGCACAATGAAGAAAAGCGAAATGTTACACACAGTTGTGAACGAAAAAAGTTTCATTTTGGTTTATTATTCACACGTGTAAATTTTTTTATAAAACCCCCTCAAAATGTTTTCTTTTACGTTTCAAGGTGCGTAGATTCCAAAAATGCAATGTCCGTCTGCCGAACGCCGTATCATCCATATTATCTACTTTATTTTCGGTCTAAAAAAACCGTACTTTCGCACACAGGCTCCATTTGGGCCCCATCGGATTCTACCCAAGGGTGTTATCGGTGAAAAATGGGTGTAAAAATATGTGGTTGTGGTACCACAACATGAGGTTGTGTGGTGTGGTATGGGCGAGGAGAACGAAGTTGGTTTTGACCAAACAGTGACGAATTGAGGTTCTAACGAAGGTTCAGCTCCCAAAATTCATTTTTTACGAGTCAGAAACCTCGAAAATTGTCTGAAATCACCATAAATCAATTAATTACATTGTACAATGACGCTATAAGTATCAACGGGTGAATCAAGACGACCAAATGGCACATTTTCTTTTTCTTGGTGTCTCTTAATAAACTCTACCTATGTTTACATTATTTTTTAGTTTAAACCTTACGTTGTTAACTGTATAGTAGGTTTGTAAACCCGATTCGGTTGGATGAACGTGTTGAGAATTCGTTTTATGAAAGACGGAAAAAAACCTACTTATATTTAGTTACGAAAAAATTACGAGAACACGAATAATTCACTTTATTCTTGTATGTGTATGGCAAACATAAAATTTGTGGGCTTCTTCGGAAGTACAAAATTGCTTCGAATGCTTAAGATCTAGCCAGTTTTGGCTTCACAATGGTGTTGGTTTTGGTCTGAAACATCGATCTTTCCTACCTCCCCCCTGACATACCCCTTTTCTTCACTTTACACGTGGGCCTTTCGCCTTTCTTCATTGTACAGTAAATTTTATGATAATTTTTAGCCCTTTTTAGCGGATGGTTCTTACCTATTTCACTTGAGGAACGAATTCTACTCCACAAACACACACTGTTGTCATCCTGAACTCAATTCCGACAGAAAACTGACATTTCGCCATTCTTCCCTGTGCTCTTCGAATGTTCTTGTATTACAATGCAATAAACTCATTTAATCTAATGTCGAACTGCAACGCCGTACAGATACGAGCCCACGTTCAAATACACAGCCAAAACTACGCGGACTGAAACAGTCTTGAACTACAACTATACACTGTCTAGGGCCACCTGAGCATCCAGAAGTGATGACGTGACATTTACCCAGATCAGAAGACTCGGACCAACATGGCGGTTCATACCTATTGGATGAAATACCGGAATTACTGAGTGGGCTGAAAATAAGATGGTAAAACCACACCTTGGGCAACCTCCAGAAGAAAGGAAGATTATGAAACCCTGAAATTCTTAAGACTTGGTTAGCTTTGGAGCGATATTTGAGCGTGAGAAACGTTTGTTGATGAAGTAAAATTTCGATACGATAAATATGAAACCACCACTGATTGTTGTGTGATTTCAGGTCACCTGCGGAGTAATTAAGACAATGGGTCAACTATTTTAGTATTAAACCGATACTCTACCACTAACTGAATTATACTTGACGTACTCCGGCTCACCTACATGTACCTATTGATATTTCCTAAAGTGAGAAATATCAATCTTGACGACGTGCAGAAATGATTTATGAAACCACTCGATACCTACGAATAACTATAATTTCTTTATGGTTATTTCATGATACAGTGGAGTCAGTCCGAAAAACAGTGTTTTTTCAAACGCTTCTGCCACGCTTAAAACGCAGTAGAATTTCAACCCCGTTATCATATATTTTTCCATGAAACAAAATTCGGGTTTTTGGTAGTCGACATTTTCCTAACCACAAACTTTTAGAATCAAAATCCCCCCCCCCCCCCTCCCATAACCGATAGCGATGCATCAGCCAAGTATAAACAAAATAAAACAAAAATAACCAAAATCGGGTCGAATAGGTACCGCAGAAGGTACATGAGCATGAGAAAATGTTGTTTCGAGAAAAACGCTTCTCTCTGAAGAAGAACATTCTTTGGGGTAGACGCGCCTAAATCAACATGCGGTCAAACTTGGGATTCTAAATACAGCGAGAAGAAGAATAAAGGAAGGTTTTCCAGGGTTATGGTTGTTTATTGCTTCCGGATCACAATTTAATTATAATTTTTTTGTGTTTTCAATTTTCAAGAACGAATGTCCGCGTTTCTTCCGCGTTTGCATTGTGTGAATTTAACGGAAGTGTACTTCGGAATATGGATTTTTCCCAGGAGGTTTTTAAAAAGACAGTGAAGGCTGGGAAAAGGAAAGTTATTTTCAGTGGCAATACATTGAGTATTGGGACTCATTCTCCTTCTTCTTCCCGTTCGTCGACGTCCTCAAAGGGGTCCCCGAAGATCAACGTCTGTTCTCTACAGTGGGAGCACACCCATGAGATGGTCAACTTTGAACTACGTTTTCTTAGGGTTCCATACTCGGAACTACAAAATATTATATACCAAACTGTTCAGAATTGAGTACTAAATTAAAAAATCAAAATAAAGGAAAAATAAAAAGTAGGAAAAATAAAAATATAAAGCAGGAAAAAATAAAATACCTACCTAATTACCTACAAAATTTAAAAAAAGTAAAAAATAAAGTAAAAAATTAAAAAAATGAAAAATTAAAAATGAAAGTAAAAAAGTCAAAAATAAAAAGTAGAAAAAATAAAAATCGAAAAAATTATTATCTTTTTTCGGATTTGAGATATTAGGGCTACCCCCAGCTGTCATGTATTCAAGCAACAGTGCAAAACAGTACTTGAAACATTGGCCTACAAAACAACTGTACTACAGTACAAAACACTGAAACACTGGCCTAAAAAAACAATGTACTACAGAACAAAACATTGAAACATAGGTAGTGATGTTCGGTAGTAATTCACTGTTCAACGCAGGTCAGCGGTCTCACTCCCACACTGAACCGTCTGGTGGGAACACGGATGATTGCCGATTGACCAGAAGTAATTATTCATATGCTATGACAGATCAGACCTTTCGAAGAAGGCGTCTGTGGGTTGAGACCCCGGAAAGGTCGAAGGCAGATGGAGGCTGACCGTGAGAAGTCTCGACTTTGAATGGGGGATGGAATAGAGAAAAACCAGAGTTCCGTCAAACGGTAGCAGAAGGGTTTTGAGATGTTTGTGAATTGTCAAACGGCGTGAGAACTAGAGCCTGAGTAACCTACCTGTTGAGAAGTGCCCCATTCACTGGGCGAAAGAATGACCCATCCACCTGATAGCCCATCGGTCCTCCCCCGCATTCGGGTCCGTGGCCTTCTACTCCAAAAGATCACCCTCAATGCACAGATGAAGATTAGATTGCCTATCGCCCTTGTTTATGGATTTCAAGATGAATGACGGGGTCGTTTGAGGAAAACGTTCTCCCGTTTGGAAATTCGATATTTCACAGGCGCTTGAAAACACCACAAAAGCCTTTGAACCGTTAAGCGGACTACTCGGAAGACTATAACACTCCTCAACTTGTACGCGTAGAAATCTGACATACAACATTGAGCCTTAATTTAATAGAAACGAACCCAATGTTTACGAACACCGTCAGCACCAAACAGCAGTTGAAACACCAATATTCAGGAGATTGTTACCAAGAGTAGAGAATCATAAAGAACATGATTGCTTTAACCCTTTCACCCCTGGTGGGACGTATATGTCCCTTAATGTTTTTGCACTCATAAACCTGCTGGGACTCATTATGTCCCATCAGGAAATTACTGTGGACAAGTAGAGTCCCACCTCAAACGCGCTGAAAAAACGCTGCAAAGTTCTTGTCACTTAGGTTTATTATTCTATTGGACACATCTACACTATTGCTGCTGTTCATTTATTGTTTCTTTCATGCTCAGAAATTGAAATAGTTATTTTAGATGGTTTCCACCAATTTCGGCCCCCAAAAACACTACCTTGGCTGTTTTTTTTTTCCTTTTTTACAGATCTGACTATTTTGAACACTGCTAGTGCCATTTGATTGTCTTGATTCACCTGCTAATAGTACTTCTAGTTTAATTATACAAATTTATGGTTACCAGGTTTTTGAATCATAAAAAATGAATTTCGGAAGCTTAACATTCGCTACAACCTCAATTATTCTTCACCCTTTGGTCAAAATCAACTTAATATTCGGTCTTCTCGCCCTACAAAACATTAAACTGTACATCACAAGCTCATGTTCTCCATTACCTCAAAAAAACCTCGAAACCCCCTATTTTTACAGCAGTTTTCTCCCCATAACGCCCCTGGGTGTATTCCGATCGGGCTGCCGAGCTTTGGAGCACAACTAGGACCCAAATGTACTCCCAAATGGGGACCCAAACTGTGTACGGAAGAACGACGACTTTAGACCAAAATTTAGCGTAAATTTAAGGCTGAAACTTCGTTAGGACCTCAATTTTCCACTCTTAGGTCAAAATCGACTTAATATTCGGTCTTGTAGTCCTAAAAAAACATGGAAAACGATACATGAAAAGCTCATGTTATACTAAAACACAAGTAACACAACAAATACCTACTTTTATACCCATTTTTCGTTCATAACACCCTTGGGTATAATCCGATCAGGCTGTAAAGTTTTGCGACACAACTAAGGCCCAAATAGAGCATGTGTGCGAAAGAACGAATTTTTTAGACCGAAAATGAGGCCGGTATGCATGATACGACGGACGGCGTACGACCATTGCATTTTCTGAATCTACGCACCTTGAAACGTAAAAGAAAAAATGTTGAGGGGGTGTTATACAATTTTTTTGCTGAGCGAATACATTGTTGTATTATTCACAGAACGGGTGGGACTTGTGCCGACGAAAGCAATCATTCCCGGTTAGGCAGTGTAGTGAAGCTAGATTCTCAGCCTGGTTGAAAGGCAAAAATCACAGTGAAACCGTAAGTCTTGACCAACCTTCGGTCATAGTTTCATTTAGGTTGTCAAATAATGATTTAACGAACCTAATGTGAAGGTGATTTAAAAGGAACAGGTTATCGCGTGGAACGGTGATTGGTCGGTTGGAAGTCTATCGAAAATCCGAGGTCAACTAGTCTATTAACCCAAATATAAAGAGTAGGCAATTTCTAGAAATCGCGAGGAAGGGTTGAAAGGTCGTAGACATTGGATAACATGAAAAATCCCTCTGACCGAGTTAATGGGGTGGCTGTAAACGGTTGTGAGTGGTAGAAATTATCATTGAACGTAAAACGTCTTGGTTGTTTACAGTCTTTAGGCAGAACCCAGGCGTTTATTGCCAAGGTGGACGGGCGTGAGGGAAGCGAAGGCACAAAATAGATGTGCGGAGTCATATATCATCAGTTGGCAGTGAAAGCGTCGTGTTTAAAGGTGTTTTGAAGGTAGGATGGGGGGGTACGCTGTCGGTACTAGGAGTTGGAGATCAAAGAAGGAAAGCTGAGGATGGTGCATAGGTGTGAAACAAGAACTGATTGATGGTGATGAGTTCGCCATGGAGTGGCGGCCAGCAGAGTTTGAATGGACAAAGTGGAGGTGGACCCTTTGAGACCCTGGATAAACTTTGGCCTCTCGAAAGAAGAGCATCTTTTCTGGTGACAATGTCCGTTGGTCCAGGAGATTGTCGACATTCATGCGGCAAATTGTGACAAAAGCAAAGAAGAGGTGATCCATCAGTGTCAGACTTGCTCTATCTGATCCGCAGAGTTCCCATATCAGTCAATTTATTTATTTTTATTTATTTATTGTAAATTGCACGGGCAAATGCCCAATTTCAATACAAATTAAATGACAAAACTACTTATTCATACTCATACAATCAAACATTCAACAGTACCTACTTAAATTATATAAATAACTGTCCTTTATATAAATAACAGACTTTAAATTACATGCAGTGGTAAAAAAAATGCTAAACACCTAAATAATGAAAACAAAACAGATATAACACAGCATGGACGAAAAAAAACCCCTAATCTACGTCCAGCTCACACACACGTTTTTTTAAAAATTAGGAGAGTTGGAGAAGATGTCGAAGTTTACGGCATCACTCGATCCAGCCAGCCGGTTGATCTAAACCTGCGCATGCGCAACACCTGATCATTGCGGAGGTAATTGGTGGGGGCATGACGTCCGCGTAGTGTATGGTGGGGTGCGGAAGTTCAGCGCAGCCAGGAGGAAAGGACAGTCTATCCTACCAGATGTGAGACCATGGAGGAAGACCGTATCCGCCACCGGGCGGCGGGATTCCCAGGAAAGGAGCCCACTTCCACGCAACGCCTTCGAGTAGCTGAATGTTATCGGAATAATGCGACAGTAATCGATGTCCTGCAATCGAAATCGAAACCTAGGCTCTTGAAACTGGCAGGTAGGTTCTGGGTCCTGGGACCTAGTGTCGCCATGGCAACCGAGAAAAGTGGCCCATCCGCCCATGCTCAGTAGGGTAAAAATGTTGTACGCCACGCCTACTTTGGGCCCAGTCCCCAAAATCTGATTTCTACTCCAAAATCGTTCGTTTTCACAATCGATTCGATCCCTTCGATTCAATTTGTTATTGTTGTTGTTTTTCTTGAGGGTGCCGCGAAGAAACACTTCACAGCCAGTGGTGGTTAGAGGTTGCGTTTTTTCTTCTTGCACATTCGATTCAATTTGTCATCTCGACACGAGATGCTTCTTCGTCTCCTGATTTGTTATTGTTGTGAATTATATTTGCTTTCTCTGTTGAGTCAGTTGTCATTTTTTAATTTTTTGCGACAAATTGTGCGCGTTTTTGCGTTTGGTCCGGTTCTGATGGTAGATTTGTATTTGTGCTGCCTACGTGCATTTTGTCCTGTTTGCTGTTTGTGGTCTTGTGAATTGTCCATTCAAGTAGGTACCGGCCGACGGGTCATTGTTTTGTTATATTTTAGTTTACTATATTTTTATAACACATGAATTCGGTGGCTAATTTGCAGTAGTAATTGTGGACGTTTTCTTACGACGATGGAGTGTTGATTGAAAGAAAATTTGCTGAATATCAATCAGTAAATAAGGGAAGGGTGTTGTTGCCTTGGGGTATTTTGTAGACAAATCTGTTGGTTTTGTGTTCTGGTTTGGTGCCCCACCGTTTTCAGAGCCCACACACCGCTAACGGCACATATTGTCATCCATGTCAATCTCTCTCCCATATGCAGACAAAATGCGGCTTGATCTTGATGTGAGAGTGCGTCAAACTATCACAGATCACAGCATTCCTAGTAAAGCTAGCAGTACACTATTGCCGAACATTCACCCGAATGTTTCGCCGAATGTTCGAGTCAGATTTTGACCACGAATGTTGACGAATGTGCAACACGAACCCTCCCGAATTAACCAAGTACACCATCGGCTAACTTCGGCCAAACCATGCCGAACCCAGTACTGCGTAGTTCACGCCAAAATTTGTGCAACATGGACGCTGACATCGAAGCACCACTCACTGCACTGAATATATCGTCCGTGACAACACGTGTGTACTGGCTCATGGTGCCTGTCTGCGCTCGGCATTCGCCCTCCTTCGTCTCCATTCGTCTCCTTTGATCCGTGGCGGGAGACCGCCAAAATAGCGAGCGCACCCGAACACGAATGTTGGCGATGCGAACTACCCCGAGTGTTCACGAGCACACCGGGTACACTATCGCACTCGTCTTAGTTCGCCTACATTCGGCGATAGTGTACTGCTACCTTAAGGTGTCCCTATGTCACACTGTCGCGAGAGCGATAAGGTGTGGATCAATCGGATCCAGAAGACCGATCGGAAAATTCAAGATTTTAGAACCGATAAGAAAAAAACCACGAAGATTAAGTCCTTCGTTCATGCTGCCATGGAGTAGGTACTAGGTACTACTGCCATGGAGGTTTATTGCATTATAGGGACGATAAACGTGACTATCGAGATAATCGAATGTTGCGATTATATATCGATTTCACTTCATTCGATGTTTGGTTGTAGCAGTCGTAGTAGCCTTCCTTTCCCAGTTTCTTTCACTGCGTTCGTGTTCGTCGGGTCTTGTTCCGTGTTTTACCATGAATTCGTTATTTATTACGTTCTGTCTTACCAGAACCCGAACCGGCCATTTCTGACAGGAGTAATCGATATATAATCGCAACATTCGATTATCTCGATAGTCGCGTTTATCGTCCCTGTAATGCACTAGTACCACGGAGTATAATTACGAAAATTCGTGAGACTCAATGGGCCGAGTGAGTGCAAGACGCTCATGCGCCTGGCCGATGATCGGTACGAGATCCCGAGGGAAAATAATCACGCAACATTATTATAAAAGAAGATTCTTCTTTCAATAAAGATGTGCCTCGAAAATCTCCTCCGTGCCTCACCCCAGAAGGTCGCGGCGTGGTCACGAAAATTCGGCTGTCGCGCACTTGGCCGACCTCAAAACACTATTGGCCGTTATGTGCCCATAAAAGGGGTTTCGGCGATCCCATAGATTCTCATGCATTGTTTTGTGAGGGATACTTCTTGTTCAACCTGGCATTTGTTAAAATGTGCATAATTTACCGATAAGTTATGCCGGTGGGTACCCCTATTGTAAATAGCGTGGGACGTTGAAGGGTTTTTCGAGATTGGAGCTAGATACAACTCAACGGGTCCTGAGAGTAAGAACGGCAAACCAGCGGATACCGTTGATGCGAATGGTACGCCGTAGGACTCGCTCGGACTAATCAATTTCAATTATTGATGACAGTGTATAGGAAATCACACGAAGACTCCGAGATCCTCGGGAACTAGGTGTTTTCCCAAGCGGAATCCTGTGATCCCAGCAGCTGTGCGTGGGGTCTGAAAACGGTGGGGCACCAGACCAGTACACAAAACCAACAGATTTGTCTACAAAATACCCAAAGGCAACAACACCCTTCCGTTATTTACTGATAGCAGTGATATTCAGCAAAGTTATCTCTTTTATTCAACACTCTATCGTCGCACGAAAACGTCGAAAATTTCTACTGCAAATTAGCCAACGAATTCATGTGCTACAAAAATATAGCAAACTAAAATACAGCAAAACAATGACCCTGCGACTGGTACGTACTTCAATCATAAATGGAGAAGCTATTGAATAGAAGGTAGATAGTTATCTGTGTGTTGACGCCGATCAATCCACAAACAGCAAACAGGACAAAACACACTTAGGTACCTACCACAAATATAAATCTGTCATTGGACCGGACTGAACTCAAAACGCGCAAAATTTGACGCAAAAAAATTGAAAACTGACAGTGAAAGTGAATGTGATTTGGAGAAAAACAAGTCAGAAGACGAAGCATCTCGTATCGAGATGACAAATTGAATCGAAGGGATCGAATAGATTGTGAAATGAACGATTTTGGGGTTGCAATCAGATTCTGGGGCAGTGGCCCAAAGTAGGCGTGGCAAACAACATTTTTACTCGACTGAGCTTGCGCAGAGGGGCCACTTTTCTCGGTTGCCATAATGGCGACACTAAGTCCCAGGACCTGCCAGTTTCAGGAACCTATAGGTTTCGATTTCGATTGCATGACATCGATTAATGTCACTATATTCTGATAACATGCTCCGTCTGGCGAGCTACAGGGAGCCAACATGAGGGAACCTGATATTTAATATCCATAGCCAGAGAACTCTGTCGAGTCGCTGCTGAACTTAGTGAAAAATGCTAGGTACAGTTTACGGAGGGAAATTCAAATGCCAACTGAATATATGGTTGGAGTTTTTCTTTACTCTTTAGTGTTTCCGGGTGCCGGGGCAGTGGCCCAAGTGGCCTTATGGACGCAACACCCCTGTGTGATCCACGTACAGATTCACCTCTAACAATATCGGCATTCAACTATTTGGGGCCATTCTGGGTTCCAGTCCACAGACACCTACATTTTTGTAACCTATAAAATGGTAGGTAATTGAATAATTGTTTTACCTGTGATTTCCTCAATATTATCGACTCAATGTGAACAGGAAGGGTTCCTTAAAAAATAATAATAATAATAAAATAAAACACTGATCAAAAGTGATAATCGAATGGACATTTTACAATCCAAGTTGGAATTATAACTTATCCCTTTTTCTATTCACAATTAAATTAGGAAAATTACACGGATGCAAATACTACTAACCACATTGTTCGGATTTTTTGTCTTCACATTTTTAATTATGCAAGTACCACCATGTTTCTGAACATATTACAAAATAATAAATAATAAATTATAGTTAGGTACTTCTATATTCATGTGTATGGACTACGTAGGTATATCAAATCACAGGAAAATTCTCCCCAGTATGGGCAAAATGCCCGTGATAGACGTAGAGTCCCGTTTGTAAAATGTGGTCTAATCTATGTCGCTACACATGAAATTAATTAGTATGAGTTATGTTGTGATTTCATTTATGTTAATTATATTCTATGTTTATTTTCTACGAAGGTACTTACTGTTAAACCAGCATGCAAATCGACCTTCTTCACTTGGATTGCATTTCTTAATCGGAATATTCATTTTTTATTATATTGTTCACTTCCATATTTTATATATAACAATTTTTCCCTAATATGAATAGCAAGTTGAACAACTGAAATAAGTTAATCTTGCTTAAAAATAAAGTTTCTGTGCAAACGTCGTTTTAAAGCGAGGTACTTATAAAATTGAAACTTTCTTTAAACCTTGTAGTTTTCTCGTGATCAGGTTTCACGTATTTTTCTTTCTTTTGACATTTGTTTTATGCTTGCCATTTTCGTTGTATCAAGATTCAATATTTCTAATCTAATAGTTCTAATAGGACGAATAATGGCTGAGAGTGCTCTCTTGTATTTTTATTCATCATCGCTCTTACTAAACTTTTCTGTTCCAGCACTAACAGTTTATAGTTCCGTTTGGTAAGCACTACCCCATACCGGGAGACAAAATACTAACAATGATTGAACAAGGGCGAAGTACCTAAACAGATTTCAATAGTTTCATATTCAGAGGTTTTCTTAATTTGGCAAAATGAAGATGTATTTTTTCTGTAGTTCAGATGTTTTTGAAACATGATGAGACCATTGCAGAGTTTCAACTAATGTTACACTTACGTATTTAAATTCAGGTTTTCTCTTTATCACTAGGCACTGAGATTCACATGCCAGAGGGCTGCACATCGATCGATGAATACCCACTTATTTCATCTTCTTTGGGTTCCGTTGAGTTCAGCGCAAACGTCACAAAACTAGTTGTTTTGATATTCGAACTTAGTTCATTTTCATTACTCATTCCATGTTTTACTAATATAAAAATAGAGAACAGCATCATATGCAAAAGCCCAGTCATGCAGCATGGCTAACAGAGCGAATTTTCAAAAAAACATTCGTGCAATTGGGTAAAAAAGTGACATAGCGCGAAACAATACCACCTTTCTTTAACATTATATAATTTTTTAATGATTTTAGCCATTTTTACCGACATAAATGACCCTTATTAAGACAAATTTGACCCACTCTTTTGGGATAAAAACATTTTTATCATCGGAACAGCCCCTCTTTCTGTTGTGAACCACCAACAACTTCAGGTGAGTTAATATGGGCTAAAGACCTTAATACATATTTTTAACCCCCCAAAAATCCAAATTTGACCCCTATTCTGCAATAAAGATATGTAGCTGAAACGGTATTTTTCTGTCTTTACAGCACCCTTCCGAGCCACTTTCAGTGGTTTTATATCTATTGTTCGCAATTTTAGCCGTTTTAACCGATTTTTGACCTCTAAAAACTGAAATTTGACCAACTTAGAATTTCTGAACGTTGCTCATCTTTCAGTTTCATCTTTTAGTATGGCAATACGAATGTTTTGGCAAAATTTGACATTTTTATCCGTTTCATTGAATTTATTGTGGTCATTTGGTACTACAGGTTGGTGAATTCAAACTAAATGATTTTTTCCTTTTGCCATCCCACTGTGCGCCTTTCTGCGGATTTCTGCTACAACAAAGAACACTCGTGAAATAACTGTTTTCTCGTATTTCCCCGGGACTGAGGAGAAAATGTAGCAACTGTCGGTCGGGTTCCGCTCGTCTGCTTCTATAGGCAGAATCTCGGATTGCTTCAAAAAAATTCTTCCTCCACAGCCTCCGCCCCTCGGCCTTTTCAGTATCTCCAGGGGAAACAATAACGTGGAATTTTATCCGTCCTGACCCGAACCTTTCCACCGGAGGAGAGAGGTTTTCTCAGATAAAAGTGGACGGCGGAGGAGTATTTTTTCCCGTCCAAGTCTATCTCTTCGTGTCGGGATTATTCTACAGACAGGTAGGAAGGAAAAAATAAGAAATGGTTTTGTTCTAGTTTCGCCCCCTCTCGGGCGGCGACCTTTTTTTTTTTGCTCAGCAGGTAGTTGGCTCAGACGGTCCAAGATAACGGGGCTGGGGGTCGGTTTGGTCGAAAAATTTTCAAGGTCCTTCAATCCTTCGAAAATGTTGGAGGGTTGGAAACTAACGGTTCTACCTGTGGACCGTGCCCACCTGGATCGGGCTTCCCACGCTAGCATCTTCTGCCGCAGGATAATTTCTCCCAAGGGATGGGTTTTTTTAAAAGTATTCTGCACTCATAATACTCCGGTAGCACCTCTGCATTCTACCTTGCAGGTCGGGATCAGAAATACGACCCGGGGCCTGGAGTCTCTGGTTCCCTATTTTTCACAGGTTCCCGACTATCTTTACACCGTCAACCTGATCGACGTCTGAACGATTCATCCAAGACATTGCTGAAGTAATGCGAGTTCAGATGTGTTAAGGCCCATTTACACTGCCCGAGCATTTGTCGCGAACAGGGGTTCCGAGTGAGCATTCGTTCGAGGCTCGGGCAGTCTAAACAGTCGCATCGGGCCGAACAAGGTTCGCGCGAAGGCTCCTTGGTGCTCGGGGCTCCGATGTCGGTTTTCTGGCGAATCATCAAAGGGATGCTCGTTCGCCGCTCGCGGCGTGTCCTTGTTCGCCTCTCACGTTGACTCCCACATGCGGCGCCTTTTTCTTTTGTGCTTTTCTTTTTCTAGATGATCTAAAATCAGAACTGACGCAGCGGTAACCGCAACTCTCGACAACCCGGGTGCCATATGTTCACAGCGAATGCTCACGATCAACTGATCGTCAGAAATGCTCGGGCAGTGTGAACAGTGGGGAACCCACTTCATTTTCAACGTTCGTGCTCGTTGTAAACCGGCGAACAACGGTCGCAAATGCTCGATGCTCGTGGATGTTCGGGCAGTGTAAATGCGGCTTTAGATCCTAACACCCGAATTCAGCCTTTAGGCTCGACGTCCATCGGGAGCGGAAAGCTGCGAACTGCGAAGAAACGAATTCGTGCGAACGCCGTTCGTCCGAAATCGTACGAATGCCTATCGCCCATTACCTCAATATTCGTCCGGATTCGTAGTAGAAAAGATGGCTCTTCAGAGCGGTTCTTCTGATGATAGCAATGAAGAATTTTTCGGTTTGGAACTATCACCTTTGATTCGTCGACGTAGCTGGCACAGGCGATATCGACGAAGACGGGAAATGTGGATGAATCACATTTTCGCAAAAAGAAACGAGTTCGGTGAATTTCCCCATTTGTAGCATGATCTTCCGGCTCGAAGTCCACTGGAAGCGATTTCGCGCGAAAAGTCCCTCGCGCGAATTCGCGTGTGTTCGTCAGTCCCCGATTTCGCACGTCAGAAGTCCATCCAGAGCACGGAAATTCGGGCGAACTCCGGCTGAATTTCACTTCAGTTTTGTAATATAATTTATGAATAATTAATTCTTCGTAGTTGACGTTCGTACTATAAATGCCACTTACATAGGGTTTAGCGCAACTCTATGCATTGGAATCTCCTATTTTGATCAGAAGAAGACGTGAAATTAGTAAGAGCACGAGAGAACCTGTTCCATTCATTTCGAATCCGATTTCTTCCCACAATTGTTGTTGGACGTTCCTCATGTGATATTGGGGCAGCTTTTGATCCCATATCGGTGGTTTTCGTACACAAGAATAATAATCAATTTTCCGATGTCCATCCTTGTTTTCGCCCGATAACGCGCGTCCAAATTCAAGTTGGATTGAAATCTTTCGCGTTCGCCCGTATTCGCGCGAATCTAGTCCTCGCAGTGGACGGGATTCCGCCAGTATCCCTGTATTTGAACTTGGGCAAACAGTTCGCGCGAATTTGCGCCTTTTCGCGCTACCTCTCTTCGCCCGAAACCGCTTCCAGTGGACGTCCAGCCTTAGGTATATCAAATCGGTTTCTGTATCGGCATCTGCTAGGTAACACGTGAACAAATAACAGCAAATTGTCATTTTATGTAACCAGCAACTCCCACTCTCTCGTCAAAGCTACTATTTCTTCTAATGACTAGACATATGAAAACTTTCTCAGTTATGGAGTTTTTACGTACCTATTTATCTAGATCTCTTCGCGAAGGACCACCAGTTTTTAGTTAAAAGGAGGGGGCTCGACACGTCTAATACACCCTTTATTTGAATCCAGAACTTGCTGATCACTAAGCTGAGATCCGCATTCAAATCGGTTCAGCCGTTTGGCCATGACGATAATACCCACGTTCGGAATTGCGATTTCATTTTTATTGTATGGTCATTCGTACCAGTTCCATTTATCTCGATATAATACGTCAGCTTGTGTCAGACGGTGAAATTTTAGCTAACCAAGATGAAGTGCTGTGAAATCGGTCAGATGCAAATTGCGATTACAAAGAGTCATTTGAATAAATAAACACATCGCTCAGTTGTCTACCTCTGAAATGGGTGTGAGCGTTGAGTACTTGATGCAAGCTCTCGACGCTAATAGATAAACCCGCACCGACAAAGGGGTCGAGAAGTGGACACAGAAGATGACTAACAGGATGGAACGAAATGGTGGGAAAAGAAAGACAAGGCGATTAACTCCCAATGAAATACAACCTAATCCCAACTGATAGCATAAAGACAGCTTCGAAACCCTGGAAAGGCCTGCTAAGATTGTTCCTTGTTCGGAATACGCGTTCCTCTCCCGAGATGAGATAACAGGCCCCTAGGGACTTTCGGATCTAACGTGTTCATTGGATAGATTGAGTTTTTGAAGAGGTACTCGCGCTTCACACGGGCCTAATGAAAACCGTCGAGCTAACTCCCTTGAGGGGAGGAAATTCAATAGCAATAAGCCGTTGATGGTTTATCATATGAAATGTTATTTGACAAGATGAGAAAAATAGGGATTGATGGATTGTAGGAAAAACACTGACATGGTTTCATATCAGAGCTATTTACTGGACAGGTATTAAACTGTTAGAATTAACGAAGTAAACAGTGGCAAAACAATACTAAATTGGAGACAGTGCCTGAAGGCACGGTGATCGGACCCCTATTATGTCCCATTTATGTCAATGATATCGAGGCTATTGAGCTTCCCGCGTCAAAAATCCTCTCAAATTTTCAAACCATACAACTAACTCCCTTGAGGGGGGGGGGGGGGGATCAATAGCAATAATCCGTTGATAGTCTATCACATGAAATGCGATTTGACAAAATGAGAAATACACTGCCGAGGACACGGCACAGAAGCCTCCTCGTGGCCTGCACAGTATGTCACCATTAAATTTAAAGAAAACTAGAAATGACCGGTTCGCCATGCTCATGGCGATAGAATGCTGGGCAACCAAAAAATTAAAAGATCGTTATTTTTGGGCAACACAAAGCACGGGGGCAAAGAAGATTTAAACCGGCCACTTACCCTCACGCAACGGCTAAAATTCGCCGGAAAAAACGGCGTTTCTCTAGTTTCTACGTTTAGGCGTGATTGAAAACGTGACATAAATACAAAAACAGCTTTTACAAACGTAACATACATACACAAGATTTTTAGATCTGATGAAAGTCGTTAAGGTCATGGGTCATGCTTCCACAAAACATTCGTTCCGGCATCAGGGAATTACGCTTCCACGTGCCACTGCCACCGCTGATTCAATCATGATGAATGTCGTATGGGACCTCAAGGGATCTTGTCCGCATCATCCCTGTAAATCTGACCAAAATCCGTTAAAAATTGATAGAGTTATGACCGTAACAAGGAAATCTCGTTAGCGCCTGCGCAGAGGCTACCGTCGATTCGATCATGATGAAACTGATAGGGGATCATTTAGCGCTAAACCCACACAATTACTGAAAATTTGATTGAAATCGGATAGAAATTGTGAAAGTTATGGCTGTGGCAAGGAAATGCGGACAGACAGACACGAAACCAAACTTGTTCAGGAGGCTCTGAAACGCAAAATGCAAATGGAAATTTTGATTTTGGAGCACACAAAAAATGTCATTTCGAAAGTTAAGCAGCTTCCTCTGCCTAGCAGACTCGGAAGCAAAATAGGGATTGTAGGAAAACACTGACATGGTTTCGTATCAGAGCTATTTACCGGACAGACATGAGATTGTTAGAATTAACGAAGTAAACAGTGGTAAAACAATACTAAAGTGGGGGCAGTGCCTCAAGGCACGGTGATCGGACCCCTGTTATGTCCCATTTATATCAATGGTATCGAGGCTATCGATCTTCCCGCGTCAAATATCCTCTTAGCGAATTTTCAAAGAAAATGAAGCTATTGCAATGGGTCCAAAATTTCCAAAACATGCATTTTTGAAAAAATTTTGTAGGCACTTCCGTTTCAGAGCATCCAGAATTGATCCCCAGATTTTAAAAAACATTTATATTAATTTATACAAGTGTTAATGAGGCTATCGACCGTATTCTACATGAAGTTTGGTGGTGGAGATTGTTGGAGGTCAGACCGAACCGGTGAGTTTGGTCACACCAAACTGTATTTATGTACGTATAATACAGGCAGGGTACGCATTTTAGTAGTCCTTACCTTTTTTTCTCTCTTTTTTCAATTTTCACCTAAATAATCAGGGTCACCATCGCTCACGATATTATATTCGTCACAATCAAGCAATAATTATTAGCCGACCCGAGACGGCGGTAGACGGTGAATCAATCCCACTTGCAGTCGAGAAAGTCCACACAAGTCCTTCGAGGTCGTTCAAAGAGACCGTCGCTGAAACAAGATATATTACAGAGCTACCGGCGATACACCCACCATGATTTAGTGCTCTCGGATGATCTACCTCTCTCAATCCCTTTCCAAAGGCATTTTATTCTGCCACTTGTTTTTCGCACGGCAAAGCAGAGTGAATAATGAGTGACGATAAAAAGGTTTATGGTACACCGACCCTCTTTAAGGTTGGTACCAGGACGTCACATCTTTAATTTGAAAGGTGAGCCATCTACCATAATGAAAATTACACGGCCTTCAGTTGAATAATAAAATTAGTGCGAGGGGGGCTAGCGTCACAATGCTTTAGACACAGGATTATTTACATCTACCAAATTATATCTGCAAAAAAATGGCGGCGATTTACAGGACACCATTTCAACGCATTTAAATAATCCCCGCTCGTTTTAATAATAATAATTTTTGAAATCGCAATTTTTTTTTAGAAATTTAATGTAGAGGAAAAACCACTTGAGCTGTTTTTTCTCACCATTACAAGTAGAATGAAGTGGTTTTCCCAAATATAAAATTCGTTTGTTTTCATACGATGTGGAGGAGAAACGGCTTTTTCCTCCAACCTGATGCCAGAGTTTATGGTTATAATTAACTGGTGGAAAAAGCTTAACTATGATTAATCGAAGTAAAATCGATGTTTTCCGTACTTAATCGATATCAGCATGATCTGTAGGATGTAATCTAACAACCGATAGAAAATGTGGATTAATTACTATAAACTGGAGTCGAGTAATGAAGTGGTAAGCTCAAAATCCGTGAGGTATTTTTCCGGAGGCCCAGAACTTCAAAGATAAGCTGTTTTTCCTTCTCACGGCAGATTGTAGTTGGCTACACGTTTACAATGGTTGGCGCTGGTCATCCACTGCTATTACTTTTGTAATGTATTTTAGTGATGATTTCCATTGCTTTGATTCGCCGATTAACACATATTTTATATTATGTTGCTAACATTTCTTTTCAAGTGAAGGAGAACTCACCATTCAACGTGGAGCCTTCCAACATAAATTTCTGAGAGGACCGGAACCTCCCGAGTGAAACGATATTTTTGATGAATGAATCACTCCGCCGCCCTCCGTCTTTTGATCTCAAATTTACTACCTCCAGCAGAACTGTACAAAATCTCTATAATGGGGAAAGGTGCAATTCAGAAGTCCATCTTCCATAGGCCGGCCTCGTAAAACGCGTATCCACCACGAATAATAATAATAATAATAATAATAAAAACTTGGAAACAGGCCGTCCCGTTTCTGGTCTGACGGTTTTATACGTTCCATAATTGCCGATACGACTCTCGAATGGGGAAAAAATACGGAGAAAGAATTGGGCAATACGTCACTTTTAAATGTAGGCGGCGGGATCAACAGACCACCGGATGGCGCGGTCCTTTTTGCGAGAAAGATTTATCTTATCGCCGGCAAATGTAGCCCAACAAATTAGCTGTACAAGATTAACAGCCGGCCATTAACGAGTCCACCCTCTTAATTCTTCATTTTCTCGAATCAACAGCTCCCTCCGGTTGAGGAAGAATTACAACTAATCTTGGGAATGAATACGCGCTCCTTACGATTATCTATCTTTTCGATGAGAGGTGTTAAATGGAGCACCTGTTGAGCAGTAGGAAGCAGTGGGGTATGAAGTGAAATAATAGTTTGCCAGGGTAATGAACTAACACAATATTCTATCAATCTGTGTTAACAGGACCATTATTATGTCTACTATAAGCAGGAGATGGGCGGATGTTTTGGACACAATGACGAGAAAAGTTGCAGGTACGGCGATAAGAGTGATTATGCGAAGTAATGTATTAAACATTTAAACGTGTTTTCATGTATCATTAGTTACCAAACACGTTCAATGATTTTTGGCCACAAAAAATCAAATTTAAACCCTCCTAGCTCTAAAACATTCCTATAATTCAAATGACTGATGTCTTCAGTTAGGTTGTATTCCCAATTTCGGATATATATAAATCCAGATATAGGTAGTAGTTATGTTCCCAAGATTGGAAAGAAGTTAGTTAAAGCATTATCATGGTATTAGGATGTGGTTAAAAGCTTCAAACTGCAGAACATGCTTTAATTAAAGTTATGCTTAACAAGCCCTTCCGGTTCCGTACTAAGACATTGTATAGGCTGTTCAATGTGATGAGGGTGGAAGATATATTTATTAAGGAATCCTGCTTAATGGTATTTATTAGAGGCGTTGATGAATGTCATGTGAGTGAAAGCGGATATCACACAAGAAATGCCATTAGGTCTAATATAAGACTACCAAAAATTGCCATAGAACTGTATAGAAGGAGCGCATATGTGACGGCATTAAATTTTTTTTATAAGCATGGCGTAAAAATAGGGGATGTCGCTAACTTTTCCACATTTAAGAGAGATATACAATGTATAATGGTAAGGATATCTAACGATTCCTGATTTATTAATAATGCATATTCCTGCTCTGTTCTGACTTGTAACAATACTAAAATGTGAGAAATACTGATTGACTGGATAGTCTGCTGGTAGGAAGTTACGGATTAATAGTATGGTATCGCAGGCGACTCCGCGGCATAACACAAGTTCACTAAGAACTTAGCATGCCGTGGGCACTGGCATTGTTTTATTCTGAAGTTTAACATTTTGTTTTGAATTATTCGTTTTTCAGCAGATTGCGTTACTTTTTCATCAATTTGTAAAATTAGTTCATTTTCAGTTTTCTGGTTCAATTATTTGTTTATTTAGTTAAATTATGTTTTCTGTTTATTTCTCCACTGTGCCAATAAACCATATTCTCCCAAATTCTACCTGGTGATTTAGGAAGGTCCGACTTTCTAGTACATATTGACATAGATTTTTAGTATATATTAGGTATGTATTATTAGGTAATTATATATATTTATGTATTATTATTATCTTATACCTAAGTAGTAGTTATATCCCCAAGATTGGAAAGAAGATATTCCCAAGATTGGAAAGAAGTTAGTTAAAGTATTTTACTTTAACAACTACTACTAAAACACAACTAATACAACTACTAATTTAAGATTATAATAATATATAAATACCTATAATTAGTACCTAATAATATATAATACTTATACTAAAAATCTATGCCAATATTTACTAGAAATTTCGGACCTTCCTAAATCACCACATCCTATGTTTTTAGTTACCACTTGCCCTCACCTTCATAAATATTGATCAGAAACAAGAAATATAATGTGTGGAATAAAGAAAAAATAGACCTTCGGCTTACCACCAAAATTTATTTAACAAAGCTTTTGGCTCAAATTCTGAGCATCATCAGGTAGGTACTCACATCAACACAGATAACAGTCAATAATAGCCACTGTTATCTGTGTTGATGTGAGTACCTACCTGATGATGATCAGAATTTGAGCTAAAAGCTTTGTTAAATAAATTTTGGTGGTAAGCCGAAGGTCTATTTTTTCTTTATTCCTCATTGCAAGATGGCTTACCACAGAAGGTCTGTAACTAAATTCGATGAATTGAAGAAATTTAATCGTTAGATTTTAACGAACGGTCACAAGTAGTCGTTCTTGCGCACGTCTGTGATACTGAAGAAAACAGTCCTGGCATAACGAGAGCAGAACGTTAAAAGAAAGAATTCCGCCACTTCCTGATGCATCGTTCACTAACACTCGACTGTGTTAATTAGTACAGGTCGCTAATGGTCTCAACCTCTGAGATTAAAGACGAATTAAGAACGAGCAAAAAGAAACACGGTCTACACCTCTTCTAACAATTAAAACCCCTCATAGTTGACCGTGTGGGAAAACATCCTGATGTGCTCTTTCTCTGGTACATCTGCCGGTCATTGTTTGGACATTAAACGAGCATTTCCTCTGGCTGGCTAATTGAAAATCTCGCATTCTCAATGCGCTCGTAAATATTTCTGGTTCGCACGGGGCGCCGAAAAACCAATTATGAAAATCAAAGGTCGGTTGGAATTGAGCATTTTCAAAACCTGTTCATTACAAAAAGTCGTACTGTAATTAGAAAAAAGTGAGATTTATTACTCGTTCGAGATTTGTTCGAGTCTAGTATTAATGAACAGTCATTAGAATAATGAGGAACATTATGCAGGAATGGCCAGAATCGAGGTACAGCTACTGGTCATAACAACAGTTCCAGTTACGCAGCATGTCCGGCTGGGGGTTTTTCAGAATTAACGTACCAACTCAATCTCCCTACAATTCACTTGCTTACAACACCAAACGTTCATAAAATAAATGTTAATTTTTAAAACGTTGGAAAGTCCTTGTCACATGGATTTATAATTCTACTGGACATACGTACAGAAATTTTGGTTGTTAATTTATTGTTTCTTTCATGTGCAATAATTGAAAAAACTATTTTTGATGGTTCCACCAATTTTGGCCCCAAAAAACTCGAATTAGGCTCCAATTTTTGAGAAATTATCTCTGACCATTGAAGTTCCACTTCACTGTCGTGATTCACCTGTTAATACTACTTACGGTGTTATTATACAAATTTATTGTTATTTCAGACAATTTCCGAGGTTTTTTACTCATAAAAAATGAATTTTGGGAGCAGAAACTTCGTTAGAACCTCAATGTTCCACACTTTGGTCAAAATTGTTCATATTTTGGTCCCCTCGTCCTAAAAAACATGGAAAACGATACCACACAAGCTCATGTTACTAAAACCTAGATAAAAACTATTTTTACACCCATTTTTCACCCATAACACCCTCGGATATATTGCGAGCGGGCTGCAAAGATTTTGGACACAGCTAGGGCCCAAATGGAGCCCGTGTGCGAAATAACAAATTTTTTGGACCGAAAATAAAGTAGATGTGGATGATACGGCGGCCATGGAAGATCAGGTGGGTAAGTACCGATAGCTCGGATGGCGATACATGGGAAACGCTCATTTCTGCAGTTAGGCCTCGTGAACCGACGACGGTTTTCCTTTTCTGAATTGTATCTTCTGTTAAAAAGGTTTGCATCCCTGTTGAGCCGATATCAGTTCACTTCGAGCTGAAGAAATTACAACGGGGAAATGCCTGGTAGTACTCCTTTACGCCCTTATCACTTTCACGATAGTAAAAACGACTGTTTGCCTCGCTCAGGCCTTTACTACCGACCTCACCTTATGGTCTTTATATTGCTCGAGAGGCGACCCAGGGAACTTTCTCACATTCTCATCAATCCAACCACGGGATAGGAAGCAGCCGGGAGGGTGGAATTAATTTAAAGGTGGTTATATGACTTAGGACTAACTGAATAATGAAAACTCTCGAGAGATGGTATGTCTAATTCGGCGTTGGAGTAATTACGGAATTCGTAACAGTCATAAGCCGGAATATAACGTCCACGAGTCTTTACAGAGGTTATCAGCAAAAACTAAGGAGCCAGACGGCATTCAGATAACCCTCCGTCGTTGGACAGAGCGTAAGTTTCAAGGGAAGGAAAATCGTAATCTTACTCAATATTTTGATGCCGCTATATCCTGAAATCGTAATCACTAAGAAGAACGTTATTTTAATTACTAGTAGCGATTTGAACGGCCAACTCCACGGATCACAGAAGTGACAAAACATGGGACCACTAAGATGAGAGAAACTTGAGACAGCTATGAAAATCATCCAAGTTATGGTTTGGCTTGTTGAGACGAATAAAAATGATTTGTGTGAGTACCCAAGTTGTGACGGTTAGAAGAAACTGATGGGAGAAGATGTGCATGATGTGAAAACGCTGCAAGGTCCTTGTCACATGGGTTTATTATTCTACTGGACATACATAAACACATGTTGGCTGTTCATTTATTGTTTCTTTCATGTGCAATAATTGAAATAGCTATTTCTGATGGTCTCCACCAATTTTGGCCCCAGAAAATACGAATTACGCTCCTTTTTTTTCCAAATCATCTTTGACCATTGATAGTGCCATTTAATTGTCTTGATTCACCTGTTGACACTTTTTCCAGTGTTATTATACAAATTGATGGTGATTTCAGACAATTTCCCAGGTTTTTGACTCATAAAAAAGCCTTTGGTAGAACCTCAATTTTCGATTCTTTGGTCAAAATCGACCTCATATTCGGTCTTCTCGTCCCAAAAAACATGGAAACCGATACCTCATAAGCTCACTTTACTAAAACATAAAAATACCTATTTTTATACCCATTTTCACTAATAACACCCCTGGGTATATTCAGATCGGGCTGCAAAATTTTGGGACACAACTAGGGCCCAAATGGAGCATCTGCGCGAAAGAACGAATTTTTTAGACCGATAAAGACGGCGGACGGCGACTGGACATTGCATTTTTGGAATCTACGCACCTTGAAACGTAAAAGGACAAATTTTGAGGAGGTACCTATTATACACATTTTTTGCTCAGCGAATACATTGCTGATTATTCACAGAATAATAAAATGAGTTTTGAAGATGGTGAAAGAATTGTTTTTACCACCAAGTTCCAACCTCTATTTAGTCCTTGCCCTGCTTTTATCGGGCGGTTTGAGATTGAGCAACTCGCTAAAAAATGCAACGGGTTTGGGCGAAAACGACAATGAGTTTGGGCAAAATGTCAAGTAATGAGAAAAGTCTAGGTCATTCAACTCTTCAATGGCTTGCCCATACGTTTGCGGAAAGTTGGGTAGTTTTTTACTGGTGTTGGTGTTTACCACAAAACGCGATAAAAATCTCAATTTTTTCATTTTTTGGCGCTTATCACCTCTGTGACTAAGCTCCTCAGCTGATGCGATGCCTGGATAATACTGGAGTAGAAGTACCTAACGCTCAAACGGAAACCATGACGGCGTTTGGCAAAAGAGCGTTCTATCGGAGGTTTTTCGAACTTCCACACCGTAGGTAGACACTTGTCACCTTTCTTAGGATACTGGTGTTGGTGTTTACCACAAAACGCGATAAAAATCTCAATTTTTGGTTTATTATTCTGTGAATAATACACCTATGTATTCGCTCAGCAAAAAATTTTTATAACACCCCCTCAAAATTTTTTCTTTTCCGTTTCAAGGTGCGTAGATTCCAAAAATGCAATGTCCCTCCGCCGTATCACGTGTACAGGCTTCATTTTCGGTCTAAAAAAATCGTTCTTTCGCACACATGCTCCATTTGGGCTCTAGTTGTGTCCAGAAACTTTTCAGCCCGATAGGAATATACCCAGGGGTGTTATGAGTGAAAATGTGTGTAAAAATAGGTACTTTTTGCGTTTTAGCAACATGTTGGTAACATGTGCTTTTAAGGTATCGTTTTTCATGTTTTTGGGGACGAGATGACCGAATATGAACTCGATTTTGACCAAAGAATAGAAAATTGAGGTTCTACCAGATGTTCAGCTCCCGAAATTGATTTTTTATGAGTCAAAAACCTGGGAAATCGTCTGAAATCACCATCAATTTGTAGAATAACACTGGAAAAAGTGTCAACAGGTGGATCAAGATGATTAAATGGTACTATCAATGATCAGAGATAATTTATTTAAAAAAAAAGGAGCGTACCTCATTCGTGTTTTGGGGGCCAAAATTGGTGGAAATCACCAGAGATAGCTATTTCAATTATTTTATATGAAAGAAACAATAAATAAACAGCCAACATCTCTGCAGGTATGTCCAATAGAATAATAAACCCTTGTGACAAGGACATTGCAGCGTTTTTTCATTTTTTGGCGCTTATCACCTCTGTGACTAAGCTCCTCAGCTGATGCGATGCCTGGATCATACTGGAGTAGAAGTACCTAACGCTCAAGCGAAAACCATGACAGCGTTTGGCAAAAGAGCGTTCTATCGGAGGTTTTTCGAACTTCCACACAGTAGGTAGACACTTGTCACCTTTCTTAGGAAATTGGTGTTGGTGTTTACCACAAAACGCGATAAAAATCTCAATTTATTCATTTTTTGGCGCTCATCACCTCTGTGACTAAGCTCCTCAGCTGATGCGATGCCTGGATAATACTGGAGTAGAAGTACCTAACGCTCAAACGGAAACCATGACGGCGTTTGGCAAAAGAGCGTTCTATCGGAGGTTTTTCGAACTTCCACACAGTAGGTAGACACTTGTCACCTTTCTTAGGAAATTGGTGTTGGTGTTTACCACAAAACGCGATAAAAATCTCAATTTATTCATTTTTTGGCGCTCATCACCTCTGTGACTAAGCTCCTCAGCTGATGCGACGCCTGGATAATACTGGAGTAGGTGAAGCACCTAACGCTCAAGCGGAAACCATGAAGGCTTTTGGCAAAAGAGCGTTCTATCGGAAGTTTTTCGAACTTCCACACAGTAGGTAGACACTTGTCACCTTTCTTAGGATATTGGTGTTGGTGTTTACCACAAAATGTGATAAAAAGCTCAATTTTGGTTTATTATTCTGTGAATAATAGACCTATGCAATGGCTCAGCAAAAAAGTTTTATAGCACCCCTTCAACATTTTTTCTTTTACGTTCTAAGGTGTGGAGATTCCAAAAATGCAACGTCCGTTGGCTGTCCGCCATACGCTGTATCACGTGTGCCGGCTTCATTTTCGGTCAAAAAAATTCGTTCTTTCGCACACATGCTCCATTTGGGCCCTAGTTGTGTCCCGAAACTTTGCAGTCAGTTCGGAATATACGCAGGGGTTTTATGAGTGAAAATGGTTATAAAAATAGGTACTTTTGTGTTTTAGTAACATGTTAGTAACATGAGCTTTTGAGGTATCGTTTTCCACGTTTTTGAGACGAGAAGACCAAATATGAAGTCGATTTTGACGAAAGAGTGGAAAATTGAGGTTCTGACGAAGTTTCAGCCTTAAATTTACGTTAAATTCTGGACTGAAATCGTCGTTATTTTTCGCACACAGTTTGGGTGCCCATTTGGGAACACATTTGGGTTCTATTTGTGCTTCGAAACACGGCAGCCTGGTCGGCATATCGGGGTGTTATGGGAGAAAAAATGGTGTAAAAATAGGGGTTTTCGAGGAATTTTTGAGGTTTTAGTGAACATGAGCTTGTGAGGTATCGTTTTCCACGTTTTTTAGGGAGAGAAGCCCGAATATTAGGTTGATTTTGACCAAACAGTGAAGCATTGAGGTTGTAACGAAGGTTCAGCTCCGGAAATTCATTTTTTATTAGTCGAAAACGTGGGAAATCGTCTGAAGTCCCCATACAATTGTATAATAACACTAGAAGTAGTACCAATAGGTGAATCAAGACAGTTAAATGGTACTATCAATGATAAAAAATAATCTGTAAAAACCCCAGCCTAATTCGTGTTTTGGGGGGCCAAAATTAGTGGAAACCATCAAAAATTGCCATTACAATATTTGCACATGAAATAATTAAGCAGAATAATAAACCCGTGTGACAAGGACTTTGCTGCGTTTTTCATTTTTGGCGCTTATCACCTTTGTTACTCAAGCTCCTCAATTGGCACGGTGCCTGGATAATACTGGAGTAGGAGAAGCTGCACCTACCGCTCAAGGAGCAGTGAAAAGTCCAATATTGGGGGAAACCTGTAGATCGAGCGGGATAAGGTTGCCGGTGAGTCGAGTGAACATGCAAATTACAACACATCGGAAGACAGAATGGACAAGCGCGTACCAGGCTGTGGGTAATAACAGGTTTGCGGAGAAAGGGTCAGACGGTGTGAGGCCAGAGGCTGCACCGCACCGGCTACTCGTACGCGGCTGCTGACCAACAGCTTCATCGACAGTAGCCGAGGTGAATAGTTCAAACCGAGTGGTGTAATGGAGCGAATAATAATTACCTGTCGAAGACGAGAAAACCTGTTGCTTTCCGAGCAACAAATCTCACACGGGTTTGTTGAGGTCGTGGAATTATCTGATGTGTACGACTCCTATCGAGTTTTTTACGCTCACGTCGACGAAAGTACTTCCAATAGAGGGCACATGAAAGATATTCATGATTTACCGCAAAGCGTAGGTTTTACGTTCGGTGGACACGTTGATTTCAGTCGCTTCTGTTCCCAATTTTGGTTTATTATTTTCAATAATGAACCATTGGAATCGAGCATGAAAAAAAAAATTCTTACCCCCCCTCAAAATTTGATGGTTTACGTTTCAAGGTATGTAGAATCCAAAACTGCAATAAAAATATTTCTGTCTGTCCGCCGTACGCCGTACGCCGTACGCCGTACGGGCCACTTTTCTTAGTTACCATGAAAAAAATTGATGAAATTCGGGTTATAGGTTCCGTTCGGCGTCTAGTTGGTCCTCGAAGCTCGACGTTACTGTGAGTCATCTCTAAGGGGTTCAAAATAGGGGTTGAAATTTTCAAAACGCCTATACCATTTTTTTACGTAAATATTTTTACGGTTTTAAATAGTTCTTGAACTTGCGAGTTTTTTAAGACCATCCGGAGCATCGCACGTCCAGCCGTTCGTTCACAGTAAGGCCCCGAAGTTTGCACCGACAGGCATTTTCGACACCAGTGTGAATGAAATTGTATACAATCCAAACCAAATCTCGTAACCAGAGACGCGCCCACAATAGGAATTTGTGAATACGGCCAATCATTGGTAGGGATCACCTGATTATATTGGCGGAGTATGAAGTCGAGTTGGTTGTTCTGTGATATTATTTAATTTGAAAAATGATGGCTCTATTGGAGTTTGTTGGTAGGTAGTGAAACTTGAACAAACGTTGAAGTATTATTGATGGGTAAATTATTACTACGGTAAATCATTACTCAACGGTAAATTATTACACAACGGTTCATTATACCATCTACGTAGAAGGGGCTGGAGTTTGTTGGTAGGTACTTTTGCAACTTTTTTCACTCCTCATCAACAATTTCTTTTCAGAACTTCATTATGTGTGTTTCTTTTTGTTAGGTACTGTTTGTCATCGGCAGAATTATTTTAGCAACATTTAACTCGTGATTTAGGTAGGTACCTAGTAACGAGTACGGGGTTAGGTACTAACCTACGGAGGGTCTGCGATCTACATAATATGTGTAGAATAGTACATATCATATTATATAGACGGGTTATCTATACATAGAGCTGTGATCTGTAACAGAAGGGTATTCTATACAAAATAATAAACCGTTGTGCAGGGATTTGCAGCGTTTTTTTCTCTGCAAAATAACGTAAGATTGGTTACTAGTAACCTACCAATTTTTTACTAGTCTCGTTTTGACAATATTTTTTCGTTCAATAGTTTACGAAGTTAATAAAAAAAATTGTTCATAAAAATGTGATGTGTCTTCTCAATTACTGATCCATTACTGCAACTGAAACATTATGAATTATGATGAAATCAAAAGAAGGTTTTGATATTTTTCATCATCAAAAATGACATGCCAACAGGTCGTATCATAGTCAAAACAGCAGCCAACAGGTCGTATCATAGTTTTTTTTTTGTGAGCGAGTTTCATACTCATACTATTTTCATTTATAAAGTGCCAAAATATTATGAGCTACGCTAAAAAAAAATTGTAAATATTTCATCACCACTATGGTCTTGAATCAGTTTCTGGCTCTGGTCAAAAGTTGGTGAATATGTGATACATGTGGCTTTGACCCCCTCGATTTACTAGTCGAATCTAAGCGCTATTCTTAAATTCAGTTAGTCGCCTGTACCAGCTGGCTCAAAAACACGCCATTCGCTATCTATTATTCCTGAACAGCGAGCCGTAACGATAACCTCGGGGCCTATTCACAAGCCAAAGAGACATCTCTTTACGGCCCGAATCTCTCTTTTGGCAGAAGAGATTTTTATAGTATCCATGACAGGGTTATTCAGTAACTTCCGAAAGAGAGTGTTGGCGGCCATCTTGGCATTTTCGATCTCTTTCGGGGGTCTCTTTCGAGAAAATACACCTAATTAGGTGTCATTCGTTTGTCAGTGATCGTGTATCATCCTTCCTTAATCGGCTACCATATCGGTCATTTTGATGTAGGTATGTTCTTTCATATCTTAAGGGTGAGGCGATTGTTCATTAGAAATAAATACCTACATAATTATCGATTCATGCGTGAAAACGTCCAAGTAGGTACGGGTTGAGAGCTATTCAGTAAGATAAGACGAACATAGGAGACACTGGAAGAGACTGTCTCCAGAGGGAGACTATCTCTCCCAGGAGATTTCCAAAATAGACAATCTATTTTCACTACCTCTTTTAGTGACTTCTAGGCCCCCTGAGCCGCGGTTGGTGGATCCTCCTTTTACCAGTGGTGTAGCCGGGGGGGGGGGGGGGGTGTTAGTGGGGGTCATAACCCCCCCCCCCCCCCCCCCATTGGCTCGAATACCTTATCACAAAATAAAATTAAATCTCACCAAACACAAAACCAACAATCACAAAAGTAACCAAATAAATACAACAATACCAGATTAAACGGTAAATCAAAATATGGCTAAACAGTTAAATAATATTACGTTTATTTGATTACAAACTCTGTCCCAAAAATTTGATCCACTCTTTTTGACAAAAATGTTTATCGAAACAGTCCCTCACCGTCACCATCCCACACTTCAGGTGAATAATATTGATTTTAGCCCTTAATACCAATTTTTGACCACCAAAAATCCTAATTAGACCCCCATTCTGTGTGAAAAACAACTGAAATGGTATTTTTCTGTTTTAACTTATACTTCCATACCACTTTCAGTGATTTTATATATACATTTTAGGCGTTTTTACTAATTTTTTACCCCAAAAAACTCAAATTAGACTCCTTTCGAATTTTTGAAAATTGTTCATCCCTTTGTATGGTAATAAGAAAATTTTGGAATTTTTATCACATAGGTACCCAAGGTCAGATATCGTCTGGAGGGACACATAAATAATAATATATAATATACGTATACATTTTTGTTGAAATCTAGGGATGAAATCAGTATGCTCTGAAACGGATTTGCCTTTAAAATAATTTCAAAAACTCATGTTCTGAAAATGTTGGACGCATTGCAATATCTTCATTTTCTTTGAAAATTCTCGAGTTGCCAATTAATGTTTTATTTCATCAGTTTATCTTACCTAACGTTACCTGTAACATTTAGTGCTTTGTTAAATTTAATTTGAATTCAGCTTTGTTTGTAATGTCAAACCTTATTAGCAAACTTTCAAGGAAAATGAAGCTATTGCAATGGGTAACATTTTCAGAACATGAATTTTTGAAATATTTTTATAGGCAAATCTGTTTCAGAGCATCCGCAGTTCATTCCTAGATTTTACCTAACAAAAATTTATATATTATGAATATTTATGTGCCACTCCAGATGATCCTTGGGTACATGATAAAAATTCCAAATTTCCCCAAAACTTTTGTATTGCCAAACAAAAGGGTGAGTTCGAAGATGAGCGATTTTCAAAAATTCCAAGGGGGTCATCAAATCTGAGTTTTTAGGGGTCAAAAGTCGGTAAAAACGGCTAATATTGCAAACAATTGATATAAAATCACTGGAGGTGGTACGGAAGGGCGAGTAAAGACAGAAAAATACAATTTCAGTTTATTTTTTTCACACAGAATAGGGGCCAGATTTTGATTTTTGGGGGTAAAAAATTGTGGTATTAATGGCTAAAATCAATGTTAATTCACCTGACGTTGTGTGGGATGATTAATCACGACGGAGGGACTATCTCGATGATAAAACTATTTTTCTAAAAACAAGTGGGTCAAATTTGACTTCATTGGGGTCAAACATCGGCAAAAATGGCTAAAATCACGAAAAACTATATAATTTTAAGAAAAGTGGTATGGTTTCTCATTATATCATGTTTTTACACAATAGCAGGAATATTTATTTGAAAATTCGCTCTTATAGCCATGCTGCATGACAGGAACTTCCGACTACTTTTCCCGATAACCCCCCCTCATTCAAAAATCCTGGCTACGCCACTGCTTTCTACGAATAAGGGCCAACGGCGCATTTACCCCGAAGGAAAACAAACGGAGACAAATCATGCGGACTTTTCAGAGAGAAATGGAAACGGTCGCTCGTCGAAACGGGGCTTTAAACGTCCGATCGACGTTTGAACCCGCGCACTGATAAACCCGCTCACTAATTGCCCCGCAGGGAGCGATTACGACAGAAGTTACGCGGGCGGATGGATACTCGTGTCGAGCAGGTGGTTAAGGCAGAGGACACTGCACACCTGCGGGGCTGACAGTAATCTAGTACCGGTTAAGTACTTATGGAGGCATTTAAAAAACACCCAATGCGGGCCATGTACCTACCATACCGCTATGTGGCGAAGCGGGAGGGAGAAGATTTGGTTTTTTTTTTTACAAACAAACCGTCAGTGCCATCATTTGTACTGGATTTCGCCCGCGAGTCCTAAATGTCATCCATTCAGGCCTGACCTTCTATTCAAGGCAGGAGAAACGGACAGTTGAGATGGAGGTGGCTGAGCCGAACTCCAAAGATGAAGAACCCTGAGGGTAATATCCTATAAAACGGCTTCATTTTGGCTCGTTATTCCAATTATACTCACGTTATAATTATCAGAATCTCCACAGGAATAAAAGTTTCAACAGGAACATAACTCAGGGAGTGTTTAATATCCATCGATTCCTCAAGTTGTACGCTTCATTCCCAATCCACAATTCCTGATTGCACGCAATGAGGGCCAAATGGCTTACACAGGGTGTCCCAGTTCCTTCTGGAGAAACTCAGGGAATCGATTCTACTCTTCATTTGGAACGAAAATCGATCAGTAGAAAATTTTCGGAACTTCTTCGTTTTAAAGATGTCCGACAATTTGTTTTTACCAACTTTTCATTACCTTACCACATAAAACCAGTCATGCAGCATGACTTAATGAGCGAATTTTCAAAGAAATATTCGAATTAATGGCTATGGTTTTGAATAAAGGAGAACTTCGGTCTAAAATTTGGTTTTCTATGTATATTCTCTTCGTATTTATTTTAATTTGTACGTTTTGTCCATCCTGATTCTACCGTTTGTTTATTACGTAATTGTACTAAGTGCTTATTTATTTGATCGCTGTGGGTAAATTCAAGGAGTTGTACTAATCGTTTGCCTCCCCCTTTTTTGCTTCGAACTCTCGTCTTCAATTAATACTTCTCACATATTTCAATCTGACCACTCTAAGGGGGTGGGGGGGGGGGTAAGAGTTTAAAGATTATCCTAGTTTTGGGTAATTTTTGCGCACTTTAAATGCTCTAATTTAAGAACGGATTTAGATATCTAAAATCCGATTTCACTATCGTGTTCAGCGTGCAAAAACCTTTAAAATGAGGGGTCACTTGTTAGAAAATAACATTTTGGGGATTTTTGGGTAATTTTTGCGCACTTTAAATGCTCTAATTTGAGAACGGATCAAGATATCTAAAATCCGATTCCACCATCGTGTTCAGCGTGCAAAAACCTTTAAAATGAGGGGTCACTTGTTGGAAAATAACATTTTGGGGATTTTTGGGTAATTTTTGCGCACTTTAAATGCTCTAATTTGAGAACGGATCAAGATATCTAAAATCCGATTCCACCATCGTGTTCAGCGTGCAAAAACCTTTAAAATGAGGGGTCACTTGTTAGAAAATAACATTTTGGGGATTTTTGGGTAATTATTGCGCACTTTAAATGCTCTAATTTGAGAACGGATCAAGATATCTAAAATCCGATTCCACCATCGTGTTCAGCGTGCAAAAACCTTTAAAATGAGGGGTCACTTGTTGGAAAATAACATTTTGGGGATTTTTGGGTAATTTTTGGGCACTTTAAATGCGCCAAAACCCTCCTTAGAGTAGGCCAATTTCGCCCATCTTCGAACTTAGCCTTTCGATTGCCAAGATAGATTTTTTGTGCAAATTTGAGCTGTTTATCTCAATTCTATCGAGAGTTATCGTCTGGAGTGACACATATATAAATAAATATATATATATATACATATAAAAAAAACCAGTCATGCAGCATGACTTAATGAGCGAATTTTCAAAGAAATATTCGAATTAATGGCTATGGTTTTGAATAAAGGAAAACTTCGGTCTAAAATTTGGTTTTCTATGTATATTCTCTTCGTATTTATTTTAATTTGTACGTTTTGTCCATCCTGATTCTACCGTTTGTTTATTACGTAATTGTACTAAGTGCTTATTTATTTGATCGCTGTGGGTAAATTCAAGGAGTTGTACTAATCGTTTGCCTCCCCCTTTTTTGCTTCGAACTCTCGTCTTCAATTAATACTTCTCACATATTTCAATCTGACCACTCTAAGGGGGTGGGGGGGGGGGGTAAGAGTTTAAAGATTATCCTAGTTTTGGGTAATTTTTGCGCACTTTAAATGCTCTAATTTAAGAACGGATTTAGATATCTAAAATCCGATTTCACTATCGTGTTCAGCGTGCAAAAACCTTTAAAATGAGGGGTCACTTGTTTGAAAATAACATTTTGGGGATTTTTGGGTAATTTTTGCGCACTTTAAATGCTCTAATTTGAGAACGGATCAAGATATCTAAAATCCGATTCCACCATCGTGTTCAGCGTGCAAAAACCTTTAAAATGAGGGGTCACTTGTTGGAAAATAACATTTTGGGGATTTTTGGGTAATTTTTGCGCACTTTAAATGCTCTAATTTGAGAACGGATCAAGATATCTAAAATCCGATTCCACCATCGTGTTCAGCGTGCAAAAACCTTTAAAATGAGGGGTCACTTGTTAGAAAATAACATTTTGGGGATTTTTGGGTAATTATTGCGCACTTTAAATGCTCTAATTTGAGAACGGATCAAGATATCTAAAATCCGATTCCACCATCGTGTTCAGCGTGCAAAAACCTTTAAAATGAGGGGTCACTTGTTGGAAAATAACATTTTGGGGATTTTTGGGTAATTTTTGCGCACTTTAAATGCGCCAAAACCCTCCTTAGAGTAGGCCAATTTCGCCCATCTTCGAACTTAGCCTTTCGATTGCCAAGATAGATTTTTTGTGCAAATTTGAGCTGTTTATCTCAATTCTATCGAGAGTTATCGTCTGGAGTGACACATATATAAATAAATATATATATATATACATATAAAAAAGTGTTAAATTTCAGGAATCGTTTTAGAATGGTCTGAAACGGATTTATATGAAGAAAATTTCCAAAAATTTATATTATTTAAATTTCGAAGCCATTGCAATAGCTTCATTTTCTTTGAAAATTCGCTAAAAGTGTTAAATTTCAGGAATCGTTTTAGAATGGTCTGAAACGGATTTCTATGAAGAAAATTTCCAAAAATTTATATTATTTAAATTTCGAAGCCATTGCAATTCATTTTCTTTGAAAATTCGCTAATAAAAACGCTAATAAGTTCGAAAATATCGAGACTGCATCAAATCCAATTACACCGATTGAACGAACGTTAAATATCCAGTAAGATTCTTCTCTTTTTAATGGTCAGAGTTACTTAAAATGTTGGCCAATATTAGTTGGAACATTTGCAAATTTCCAAATTCAAAATTGTGAAAAAGATTGCACGTTCTACTGAGGTAACAAAAAAAATTTCTTCATCTAATAGGCTTTACATTGATACACTTAGTTTCAAAAGTTTCAGTGAACACGAGCTTGTGAAGTATCGTTTTCCATGTTTTTTTAGGACGAAAAGACCGAATATGAAGTTGATTTCGACCAATGAGTGAAGAATTGAGGTTGTACCGAAGGTTGAGCTCCTGAAATTCATTTCATATGAGTCAAAAACTTTGGAAATTGTCTGAAATCACCATAAATTTGTATAATAACTCTAGAAGTAGTACTAGCAGGTGAATCAAGGCCATTAAATGGCACTATCAATGTTCAAAGATGATCTGTAAAAAAATAGAAAAAAAATAGGGAAAAAAGGAGCCGAGATCGTGTTTTTGGGGGGGCCAAAATTGGTAGAAACCATCAAAAATCACTATTTCAATAATTATTGCGCATGAAAGAAACAATGAATGAACAGCAAAATTTCTGTAGGTAAGTACGATAGAACAATAAACCCAAGTGACAAGGACTTTGCAGCGTTTTTTACCCCATTTTGCGGAGCGTGTGGGAGCGGCACCTCTGTGACACCATAAAATATTATAGATATAAACATTCTGCTGGTCCAACAAGTAGAAATTTAAAATCTTCATACCCATTCGAAAGGTTGTTTTTGCGGAACTCACTCAGTGCTACTCGTTTCTAAATAAGAACCTCGCTCCGCTCAACAACAAATCTTTTGACCACCTGACTTGAAATTGACTTGAATGACTGCACAAGAGATAGTTTTCTCTCTCGAGTGAAGTATGAAATCGCCCAATTAAACACCAATAACAGCTCAAGGTAGAATCACTGATGCCATTTGCTACAACACCACATTCAATGCTCACATTCAACGCTAGTTGATATAAGTAGATAGAATATAATTATACTTATACGTTCTGATGCAGGGGCCGGCCTTCATGGCCTCTGATACTAAACCCGCACGACAGAAAACCCCGAAGCACTACGCATTTTTCGAAAAAATTTACGTAATTTTCGTACATTTTGTTATTACCTTCAAAAATGTTTGAACTAATTTACGGAAATTTCGTTCGTTTTTTGAACATTTTCAAAATTTACATTTTTGAAAAATATAGAACTTTTTAGAAAATTTACGAAATTGTCAAAAAAATTGTTATTGCCTTCGAAAAATTTCAAAAATTTTCGAAAATGTTACCTTCAAACCATTTTTTGAAAAATTAACGAAATTTCGTAAATATTTTTCGAAACGTTTTTGTAGGTATCGAAATTTTCGAAAACTTTTGAAGGTACCTACCTAATAACTGATTTTTTGACAATTTCGTATATTTTTTGTGATTTTTGAAAATTTTCAAAAAACTAACGAAATTTCCGTAAATTTTTTCAAACATTTTTGAAGGTAATAACAAAATTTACGAAAATTACGTAAATTTTTTCGAAAAATTCGTAATGTGCTGAGCGGTTTTGTGTTGTGCGGGTTTAGTATCAGATGTCTTGAAGGCTGGCCTCTGCGTCAGAACGTATAATATATTCTATCTACTGGTATAGATTCGAGGGGCCTCACCGAAGTGAATTCACTTTATCTGCGGAACAACCAATCAAGTCACATTAGTTAAGTGAGTGAAAAGCGGCGAAGGGGTCTGAAAATTCACTGACTTGCCCGGCCACCGCAATATATTCACAATTAGTCCCTTCGACACCTAAGGAGTTAGTTCCCATGGGGCCGTAAAACAGTGGGGTCGAAGGACACTCCTCCACAGCCATTTCAAGGCGAACCTCCGAAGGATTTCGGGGATCATTAACACATCAACACATTTTAATTGGTCTCTTGATGACCGGTCATTTCTCAAGAGAAGACCTGGGCCCGTTCCTAAAGATTTTCACTCTTCAATCTGCACTCTTCAAATCCACTCTGCACATTGCGAACGGGTTTCCGTTCCTAAAGAACCCTCTTGATTTGAAGAGGAAGACTCAAATGCAAGTTGTAAAATTGTTGTTGTAAAATTGGTTGTAAAACTGTTCAAAACCATGTTTTGAACAGTTCCGTTCTCAAACGTTACCTTTCGGAAAGGGCAAAGTTAAGAGTCTGCGTTTCAAATGGAGAGTTAAAAACATTTTTGCAGAGCCCCACGCGGCAGAACTACATACTTTTCAAATCGGTTTTTAGGCACCATTTCTTCGTTAAATTCCATGTTTGGCAGTGCCAATGAAAAAAGAAGAGAATTCAACCTTTATTAGGTCCAAAGGTGGTCCAGTTAGTGTGAGGGCAAGCATACAAAATACCACCGAAGTTAGCTCCACTGAAGCCATTAAAATACTCTACATTTGGGAGGAAGGAAATGTTAGGAAGCGACAGGTTGTTGTTTGTGGATAAATAGTGACTAACCTAATTTCAATGTACCCATTTTATTATTATTATTATTATTATTATTATTATTATTATTATTATTATTATTATTATTATTATTATTATATACAGGATGATGGTGAGGGTATTTAAGGTGTTCGCCAGTTCTTCGGTCGCATTCTTAAAAGATGAACCAAAGCTACAAGTTTGTTTTCTACAATACATCTCTGTGCTACTAAACTACTTATTTCGTGAAAATCTAATAGAACTTACCACTTGTGATGGGAGACTGAAGAATGTAAGACGGAAAACTTGATGAAACCGGAAGGAAACGATTGGAAACAAAAACGATAAACTGCAACACTTATTGGAAGTTACTCCACAAAACGAAGGTTACTCTTCAGAACACTCTTCATTTCATTTCTTCAGAACACTCTTCAGAACTGCAGAGTGGGAGCACGAAGTGTTACGGAATAGAATGTTCTCCTACTTTTCATAATTCGCAAAGTGAAGAGTACAAATGAAGACTAGCAAAAGTGAGGAGTTCAAGAGTCTTTAGGAATGGGCCCCTGCTCCTTACATCGTCTTGTATTTTCACCCCTTTCCACTTATAACACCGGTTCTTGCTTCCATTAAACGAACTACATGCTACTACCTACGTTTGATTATTTTTAATTGACTTATTACAGGCCTCGTAATACGGAAGGCAGGAAACAGTACATATAATGCAGAAATAGTCAGTCACAGCCAGTTTCACAGCCTCTAGCTGTCTTCACCGACACCTCAACGATTTCAACCAATGGGAACAGAGGAAAAAGTACGAAAATGATTCAACCTCCCTCAAAACATAATACAGGTGCGGCCCATTTGTTCTGCAATCTCCTTCTTTCTGTCTTTCCAACTTCCGATTTAAACTTCCACTGATCGAAGCTCTACAGAAGGGAAGATACAAATGTGCACGTAGAGCAGAGAAAAATACAACAAACGTCCCATATGTACCATTTCGTCCATTCCCAAAACCCTTGAGAAGCTTGTTATGGCTCAGATATATCCTGACCTATCTCGTTACGTCCGACCTGAGCAGCACGGCTTTGTTAGGTCAAGGTCAACTGTTACTAACCTTTCGGAGTTTCAGGAGTATGTTATGGGGGGGGGGGGGGGGGGGTTGGCGCAGCGGGTGCAGGTTGATGTTATATCGACTGACTTTAGTAAGGCTTTTGACAAGTTGTCGCATTGTCACGTGTTGGCGCTCCTCGAGTCACATGGAGTGCATGGGACGTTTTTGGGATGGCTGTCTATAGTTATCTGAGGGATAGGCAGTTGATTGTCCGTCTGAGGAGCTACCAATCGAAGCCTTTTTTTTGCCAGTTTTGGGGTTCCCCAGGGCTCTCATGTAGGGCCTTTAATTTTCCTGGTTCTTATTAATGGGGTGTGTGAGTTGTTTGAGGGGGTAAGGTTTCTCTTATTTGCGGATGACCTAAAGATATTCACCCAAGTCCGCGACACTTATGACTGCCAACGGTTGCAGACGGGTTTGGACAGGTTGTGTGGGTGGTGTTCGGCCAACTGCATGTTTTTGAACCCCAGCAAGTGCTCGGTACTCTCTTTGGCGCGTGGAGGTGAGCGTTTGAACTTTTCGTACCATCGTACCATCCCGAGAGTGGGTATGACCCGGGATCTTGGTGTCCTCCTGGACCCAAAGCTCACATTTTCCCCGCACATTGATATGGTCACCAACAAGGCAATGAGGGCTCTGGGGTTCTTGAAACGCCATACACGTGACTTCACCAGTGTACCGGCTGTTGTACAGCTTTACAGAGCATTAGTTCTCCCGGTTCTCGAGTACGCCTCGGTGGTATGGTCTCCTCATTACATGACCCATGTGGCCCAACTTGAGAGAGTACAAAATAAGTTTCTCAGGTATGTGGCGTTTAAGCTTCATGTAAGGTTGGACGAGGTGAATTACGAGGCCATTCGTGGGGTCTGCAACCTGCATTCGCTTGAGCGTCGTAGGAGAGTTGCCGATGTTTCTTTTTTTGTCAAGCTCGTTAAAGGTGGATTTGACTGTCCCTCCCTTCTCTCAATGGTAGGCTTTTCAGCACCTCAGCACATCACTCGCTCATCACCCCTCTTCCACGTTCCCTTCAACCCGACAAACTATATCACAGCCCTCTTCCCGCCTCCCCCGCCTAGTTAACTCCCTTCTGAATCTAAATCCAGAGCTGGATCTTTTCAGCTGGTCTGCAAATCGGATCAAGGCATGCATGTAGTTTAATTCAATTGATTTTAATAAGTTACCTTCAATATGCATGTTGTGTATAAATTATTTCAAGTATGTCTCTTCCTTTTAGCTATTTATTCTCACCATTGGTTTCATTCAGTTTCTGTTTTTTCTTAACCAAGTAGGTACTACCTAATTTCATTATAAATTATGTTATCTTCTTCTCTTTTTCTACCTTGTAATTTGGGCTTTCCCCGTGTCAGTCAATAAAAAAAATAAAAAACAAAAAATAAACGTCAAAAATTAAACTCATAATGATCCTTCTTCAATTATGGAAGATGAAAATAGATAAACTCATCAGTTTCAGAACCCAAGCAACTGGTTGTTATTTCACTCGCCCAAGAAGCGACCAGTTCACGCCGATCAGTCATTCTGATTTGTGACTTATCCCGGGCTTCTCGTGTTGGCCTTTCTCGCCCTCGAGGGATTCTTCACCCAAGACGAGCAAATAACAGGCTCCAACGGTTTTGATTGCTAGGAAGGTGAATCATAACAACCAGTCGTGCTTCAGACAGGGAAACGATGTGTGTTATACGGGATCAGCAATCGTCCGCTTCACAACACCGGTCGTTTAATTTCATTTAGCGGAGAGAAAAGGTGCATTTAACTGCAAAATCACGGGTATACTGATCAGACTTTGGACTAATACGCGCAAAAGGACCGCCTTCGAAAACCGTACGACAAGGAACCTGTGGAGGTTCGCCTGAAACCAGTTCACAGACGCGTACTCACAATAATAAGAATTTTGAGCTCCATAGACCACACCAATTCAAATCTGTGATCATTGATGGCAGCATTCAACTTTTTCGACTCACATGTTGATACTACTACTAGTGTTAATATACAAGTTAAGGTGATTTCAGACCATTTCCCAGGTTTCTGACAAATAAAAATGAAATTTGGGAGCTGAACCTTCCTTACAACCTCAATTTTCCACTCTTTGGTCGAAATCGCCTTCATATTCGGTCTTCTCGCCCTAAAAAACATGGAAAACGATACCTTACGAGCTCTTTGTAAAAGAAACTAAAACACCAAAAAACCCCATTTATAACCCCATTTTTCACCCATAATACCCCTGGGTATATTCCGATCAAGCTGTGAAGTTTGACGCCGTACGGCGGACGGCGGAAGGACATTGCATTTTTGGAATCTACGTACCTTGAAACGTAAAAGAAAACAAATTTGAGGGGTATTATAACTATTTATTTTTTGCTGAGCGATTACGTAGGTGTACTTATTACTCACAGAATAATAAACCAAAATGGGAATAAAAATAGGTATTTTTTGTGTGTTTTCGCAACATGAGCTTTCGAGGCATCCTTTTCCATGTTTTTGGGACGAGAAGACCGAGGGAAGTCGATGTTGACCAAAGAGTGGAAAATTGCGATTCTAACGAAGTTTCAGCCTTAAATTTACACTAAATGTTGGTCTAAAATCGTCGTTCTTCCGCACACAGTTTGGGTCCTAGCTGTGCTCCGGTTTTGCGGTTTTGGAATCTACGCGCCTTGAATTGTGAAACAACAAATTTTGAGGGGGTTATAAACATTTTTTGGTGAGCGAATACATAGGTGTATTATTCACAGAATAACAAACCAAAAGCAGGTCAGCTGTGCCAACCATTTTAGTGGCCAAGTTAGCGAAGTGTGCCCTTGTTATATAAAGGACACAATCATTTTCAACAAACCTATCAAAGCTGAAATTTACATTTTGAAACACCCAGGATGTCCAATAATTCGAAATTATCAACTCAGTGATTAAGATATGTCTTATTTGAAAGCGTAAAACTCAATTTTCTAAATAATATCCCTCCTAGCCTCCCCGCTGTTACCTTATGAATTAATTCACCAGATTTAATGGGACTCTTTGGTGGGGGACCCTATGAATAAAATCCACGTTACCTGGATGCGATTAACGAAAATGAAAACAAATACGAATGTTTCACCGAAATACGACGAAGATAATCAATTTCCCACTTCCCACACTGATTTATCAACTTTCTTAATTTTTTTTTCCGGTGAGAGTAGGCGAAATATTGGTAAGAAAAGAGAGGTTTGCCGGTACAAGGTAATCGAGGGAATATATGTTTAGTATTCATTGGTCCCCGCGGGGAACGGAAATATCGCATTTTGCCCGAGTGACTAATATTTTTGGGGGTACAGCTGTAAATATCCAAACTAATGAAAGAGGGATATTTGGTGAGGGTCACGAGGTCCTAACCTCCCAATGCGATGGCCCAAAAGCTCAAAGGTGGGATGGGATGGGAGGCATAAATAATCCTTTTGGGCCCCAGGAAGTTGCGGTGCTTGGTGTCCTGTTCCGAATCACTAAAGGCGTGAGTGGATTTATATTGTCGTGATTCCTCTGTGTTGAGGATTAATCACCTCAGCCCCGTCCGTTTTTTTTTCTTCTTTTCTCTCCTTATTATTTTCGTCCAGCGAAGGGTCTACAATCCCAGGGATGTTAACAGCTGTACGTGTAGGACAGCGAATTTCCTATGAAAACTGAGTTGAATACCTGTTGAAGTGCCTCCTATACGAGACTATCACCTGCATGTTAGGAATAATGTTTTAATACCTAAGTAGCTGGAAAACTATAACTATAACTGGAAAATATAGCATTCGCACTTGGAATTAAACCTTTCGCGAATTGAATTAGTATTTTCGCCAAATGAATTAAACTTTACGAAAATTGAATTAAACTTTACGCAAATTGAATTAAACTTTCCGCAAGTTGAATTAAACCTTTTGCAACTTGAATTAAACTATACGCAATTTGAATTAAAACCTTGGGTAATACTTTTTTTTTAAACAGAATGTTCAACAAAATTTATTTTAAGCAAGTCGTTGAAGGACACGAAAACTTATAAACAAATAAAGGGTAATAAACAAATAAAGTTCCACTAACGAATATTCTTGGACAGTTATACGATAAAGAACAAGCTCTGAGAAGGAATGTAAAGATAGGCAGATAAGACGGAGAAGGGATGCTGAACAATACGCCAGAGATGGGTCATTGTTTCCCTCTTTACTTTTTTATATTTTTACCTATGTAGGTTTAATTCAAACTTTGAAAATTTTAATTCAAATTGCGTAGGTATAGTTTAACTCAAATTGCGAAAGGTTTAATTCAAATTGTGAAAGGTTTAATTCAATTTGCGTAAAGTTTAATTCATTTGGCCAAATAATTAATTCGCGAAAGGTCTAATTCAAAGCTATAATAAGCAGGGTGCACACTTTTTGAGATTGCTGGGATCGATACGGATCCGATACGGGGAAAAGCGCTGGGATCGATACGGCAACAAAAACCCCTTTGTACCTATAAGCAGCCATACTTTTACTTTTGTGTTCTTCCCACCAGTTAAGGATTTTTTTGTGTTGTTGATCTCAAGTCAGTAAAATCACCATAACTTCTTTTGTATATACCGTAAGAAGAAGCGTTTAATATTGTGTTTCGGATAGGTAGCAGAATGCGGAATAACCGTGGTTCCGGCTTAATGTTGACATCTCCTGGTTTCAAGTGCCAACATGTAGACATTGGCCCAGCTCGATAAACATTGATGTAACCGCTTATTCATCAGCTTTACAACGATATCATCAAAATTGTTTTATCTGTGTTTATTAGATGAGAAAATAAATCGGGGTTTTTATCATGTGAATTACGTTGATATTTTCGCAAAATCGAGAATTTCACGCGATAACGGTCTTAACAAGGCTTAGAAGAGGGAGTTGGCTTCAACGTATTTTATCACGCTTAATTTGAAATAATTAAGCTGGTTTTGGGTCTTGAACTCCATCTTAAGCGCGCACAAATGCCGCTTACCTATCTCAAAATAGTCCTTTTCGCCAACACCTGTAGTGTCATCGAGGACGTGGAAAAATGTTTGCCGCTTGACTTGATTAAATCCTACTTAACTGACCGCCCACAAGTGACAAAGTGTGGTAACTTTACAAGTACGGAAACTATTGTCAGACGTGGAGTACCCCAAGGAACTGTATTGGGCCCCTTGTTGTTTCTTTTGTATGTCAATGGGTTGTCAGATCTCTCTCTCAGTGGAAAAATGTTTGGTTTTGCGGATGATACTGCCATTGTTTTCTGGGGCAGGGATTTTCAGCAGATGATAAGTCGAATAAATAAGGAGCTATTGTACGTAAAGTTTTGGATGGACTCAAGTTAGCTTTGCCTAAATGTTGATAAAACTTCTGTGCTGAGGTTCTCCCTATCTAATAGACGTATATTGTATCGGATTGGTATCTCAAATTTCATTGCCATGAATGTTCGCAGTCGCCTGATTGCTCATGTGTTTCTGTTCCATACAGTGATAAATGTAAGTATTTGGGCATTATTTTTGATGACCACCTTAAGTTCAAATTTCACATTGACTCTGTGGTTACAAAGTTAAGAAAATTGCTGTACGTGTTTCGAGTGGCTAGAGGTTTTCTGTCACTGAAGATGATGAAGAGCATTTATTTTGGCCTGGCTTTTTCGCTTCTGAAGTATGGGTTGATTGTATGGGGAAGTACTTGTAAAACCCATCTGCAATGTGTGCAGGTACTTGAAAACTCGCTTCTCAAGGTTATCTTGAATAAGCCTTCTAGATATGCTACCTCACGGCTATCTAACGAATTTAATGTTTTGTATCTAAGGCAGGTCTTTCTTTTAGAATCCTGCGTTCACGTGTTCAAAACTGGCATTGACGAGAATGATTTGTCAGTGGTCTCGAACACTAGACTGGCCTCGGTGACTAACGTCAAGCTATCTAAATGTGGCACAGAGCTCTTTAAACGTGTCTCATACAATAGAGCGTTATCTTTTTTGGTTTATTATTTTCAATAATAAAGCTCGGCGTCGAAGCTTCCAGCCTCATTGGAATCGAGCATGAAAAAAAAAAATTCTTACCCCCCTCAAAATTTGATGGTTTACGTTTCAAGGTATGTAGAATCCAAAACTGCAATAAAAATATTTCTGTCTGTCCGCCGTACGCCGTACGGGCCACTTTTCTTAGTTACCATGAAAGAAAATTGATGAAATTCGGGTTATAGGTTCCGTTCGCTGTCTAGTTGGTCTTCGAAGCTCGACGTTACTGTGAGTCATCTCTAAGGGGTTCAAAATAGGGGTTGAAAATTTGAAAACGCCTATACCATTTTTTTACGTGAATATTTTTACGGTTTTAAATAGTTCTTGAACTTGCGAGTTTTTTAAGACCATCCGGAGCGTCGTACGTCCAGCCGTTCGTTCACAGTAAGGCCCCGAAGTTTGCACCGACAGGCATTTTCGACTCCAGTGTGAATGAAATTGTATACAATTCAAACCAAATCTCGTAACCAGAAACCAGAGACGCGCCCACAATAGGAAATTTGGCGGAGATGAAATCATTGCTAGGGATCACCTGATTATATTGGCGGAGTATGAAGTCGAGTTGGTTGTTCTGTGATATTATTTCATTTGAAAAATGATGGCTCTTTTGGAGTTTGTTGGTAGGTAGTGAAACTTGAACAAACGTTGAAGTATTATTGATGGGTAAATTATTACTACGGTAAATCATTACTCAACGGTAAATTATTACACAACGGTTCATTAGACCATCTACGTAGAAGGGGCTGGAGTTTGTTGGTAGGTACTTTCGCAACTTTTTTCACTCCTCATCAACAATTTCTTTTCAGAACTTCATTATGTGTGTTTCTTTTTGTTAGGTACTGTTTGTCATCGGCAGAATTATTTTAGCAACATTTAACTCGTGATTTAGGTAGGTACCTAGTAACGAGTACGGGGTTAGGTACTAACCTAAGGAGGGTCTGCGATCTACATAATATGTATAGAATAGTACATATTATATTATATCGACGGGTTATCTATACAGAGAGCTGTGATCTGTAACGGAAGGGTATTCTATACAAAATAATAAACCGTTGTGCAGGGATTTGCAGCGTTTTTTCAATGAAAATAAAATAACACATTTCCGTTTCCAAGTCCGAAAGAATTTAAACGCCGAATTGAGCAGGTTCTTCTAGCGAAGGATGCTCTTAGTTAGTGGTTCTCCCTTTTTTATTTTCCTTTTTTCTTTTACTTTTTTTAATTATTTTTTATTTTCACTTTTTATTTTAATTTCAGATCAGTTCGATTCTTTTTAAGTAACTACACGGAAGGGAACGTGTTTTTTGAGTGAGGTCTGGACGAGCTCCACCTGAGAGAACAAGTTCTGATGAACCTATTCCCATGGTCGGCAATGACTGAGATCCCTGTTATACTATTAGTGATGTATGATGTATTTTTTTTAAACATTTATATTGGGAGAAATCTTTTCTTCGTGTGTATATATAACATGTACATTGTTACTTTTGCTGCCAAAATATAATGAATTTGAATTTGAAATGATGTATTCCAAATCAGGATAAATTGATGAAATTGACGACTTCCACGAGATAGGTATTCTGTTTGTTATGGGTACCGGTTTCGGATAATTAATTCACCGTCAGCCTTATTTAAACCGTGGTGACTGCTCCTAACCGCGACTCACACTGCACTATTTCGTGCAAGTAATAGTCTTGATTAGGAGCAGCCACCATTTGCTCTCCAAAAGGTTAAATTAATAAGGCTTAAAATGGATTATCCGAAACCGGTACCCAATATAAAGGGAATATCAAGTAGAAGTCGTCAATTTCTTCCACTTTCCCTGATGATTTGGGACCTGTAGGATTTATTATTGTAGTTTTACTGTTGACGAAATCGGTGGGTGACGAGAACGAATATCGATTGCATTAACATTTTTGTTTTCATCACGATGTCTTGATTTATTCAGCACACTCAAAGAGAGAGGGGCGATGCACGGACTTTCGTATTGGGAGGTGGAAAATAATCATTCGACTCGTTCGAGGTAATTAGCAAAACTGAACTAAACACGATTTGAACTGAAAACCGGTGTTGATACAAAAAGCCGACGCGTTAGACACCCGAACGCATCAACCGGTCAGGGAATTCAATCGCAAGGGAAACGATTTCCGTAAAACAGGCGAAAATGAACGGTGAATAAAACATTCGAAAAGGACGCTTTGAGTTTTGGGATAAAACTAATGAAAATCAAATCCTTCCCTCGGAGTCCAAGCGATTTGGAATGAGGGAAAAGCGCTGAAAGTGCAAATCAATCCGCGCTCGAAATAAAAGGGGAGCAAGCGGGCTGTTCTTATGAGTAATTCAAAAACGTTATACGTATCTAAACTTCAGAAGGCCGATTCCGCCCCTAAATTTACCAGCTACGATTAGATATTCTGATTGGTGGATCAATGTGAGAGGGCACAAGAATATCTTTGCATAAATCTAATGAGTGGTAGGTACACTTGGGATGGACAAATTTAAGGAGAGCCAGCCTTCCTAATAGTTGGTTTTCTGATGTGAATGGGAAAGATACATTTAATGATCATGCTGCTCTTTTTGCGAACTCCATACCACCAAAAATGAGTTTTTAGTTCCGTCAAGTATAACTCACTGGTTAGACAAACGCAAGTATAGGGGAAAGGTATGTTCTGGCACAGGGGTCACATTGCAAGACATGTGATACTAAGCCCGCACGACACCAAACCTTCAACACTACGAAATTTTCGAAAGAATTTATGAAATTTTTGTACATTTCATTATTAACTTCAAAAATTTTTGAAAAAATCTACGAAAATATCGTTCGTTTTTCGAAAATTTTCGGAATTCACAACATTTTCAACATGTTAAGGAATTTTTGCAAATTTAAGAAAATGTTTGCCATTACCCTCGAAAATGTTCAACAAATTTTCGAAAATTTCGTTATCTTCAACAATTTTTCGAAAAAAGTTTCAACAAAATTTACGAAAATGTCGCTTTTTTGAAAATTGTTGAAAGTAACGAAATTTTCGAAAACTTTTTGAATATTATCGAAGGTAACGACAAAACTTTTCGAACATTTCGTAAATTTTCAAAAATTCCGTAGATTTTTTGAAGATGTACTTAAATTCCGAAAGTTTTTGAAAAACGAACATTTTCGTAAATTTTTTTGAAAATATTTGAAGTTAACGAAATTTACAAAAATATCATGAATTTTTTCGAAAACTTCCTAGTGTTGAGGGTTTGGTGTCGTGCGGGTTTAGTATCGCAGGTCTTGCAGGGTGACCCCTGCGCCAGAACATACCTTTCCCATCTACTAACGCATTTGCTGGAAACACCAGGATTATGAGTTTTATTCAAATCGTATGTGTGTTCTTCTGAAAAACTGCGTTGAGTAGACCTTTTGATAGGTAAAAACCGTCCCAACCCCACATTTGGAAAATAAAATTTGGTTTTAACATTGCTTTAATATGGCTTTTAAAATTTGCTTTCACATCTTTAACCAGGGGGTTCGTATTTACTTACTATGCACAAGTTAGTAGGTGTAGTTTTAATAATATTATCAGTCAAATTTCTTAGTTTTTAAACTTCCTGGACCACAATGGCCCCGAATTTTAATGAGACCACAAGATGATTGAGGGCTCACTTTCTTAGGTATGGAAGGAGCTGTTGAATGGCGGTTATCCAGGAGTGGTATCGGAATTGTGACAAAGAACCACATGGAATAATGTAACAACATCGAATTCCGGAGAGCCGTCGAGAATAAATATCAAGCTTGCTGAGCCTGAATGTTTGCAGAGAGGCGCCTCCATTCAGAAGGCGAATATAGGAAGGACGAGAGTGCCACGGCATGAAGACGACCTGATAAAGCTTGCAGAGAGAGGAAGTTAGTGGGTATTGGCTATTAGACCTTCAACCCCTGCGAAACGAGGGTTGAAACCCGGGGGGTTGCCGCATATGTCCAGCCACAGGCCTCTCAAGTGCTGGACCTTGTATGCTGCATAATTCAACGCCCTCTCCAACCCCATCCTCACTTGCCTGGTTAAACCTTTTGCCCCATCAACTTCGTTCTCCTTTACCCTCGTCACAACAGTATACGTGTCCTCTCGCTCGGCCCTTTCCACTTAAAACTTAACCCCAACAGTAACTAAATAGGCTTCGCTAAATCCTCGCGAAGACCGGGGGATAAGGTGTTTTCGGCGCTTCTACGGGCTAAACTTTCCATCAATTCCTGCTCCGCCAAGTACCTCCCACTTTACTTCTCCCAAACCTTCAAAACAACAACAGCAACTGAGTGAACTTAGCTGCCGGACATCCAAAACCAACTTATTATTGAATATGCCGGCGCGATCCTACCGTTCCCATCTCCTTCCGCCTACTATTAAATTGTTGGAGTTATCGAACAGTTTGGGGGAGGCAGCCGAGGGCGGGGAGCTGTTTGGTGATTGCGTCTCTCCCTCATCACTTCGTAGCTGGAATGTTCTATAAACTAAAACTTGTACCCTGACTAATAATTCGGTGGTCTTTCCTTAATAATCTACCGAGCAGTTTGTATGTAATCATTGCCATAGTATACCAACTCGTAGCACGAACTATAGGTACTTCAACAACGTCAGTCAATATGGTCAGGTAAGCAATCATAACAATATAACAGTTGTAGGGCGTAATTTGTGGATGAACCGGAGTTGTAGTTATCGGTACAGAAACGTTATACGTACAATCGTTGTTCTAACGGAGTTGAAGCGATATACAACATCACCGACGAAAAATCCTAAAAGTCCAAGAAGAAAGAGAAATTCGAGGTGTTTGATGGTACAGAAACGAGCGAAATAGGCGGAAATGAGAGTGTTGCAGTGGACAAGTGTTTCTAGACACACTGGCAAGTCTAGAATTTACCTAGTTCCTTATCAGTTTAGATGGTCATCACTAGGGATTGGAATTATATGCAATTTGGCCGAAATATGCACTCGAATGGGAAAAATATGCAAAATATCAACCCCAAGCAAAATTACGTTAAAACATATAAAATATTTCTAAAATGAACTAAATTTTGCTGTGTCCTTAAAAAATTATAGAAAAGGATCAAGGAAGAAAAGGAATGAAAATGTACACACCTTTTTTTCTCGACTACAATATTTACATTTATACAAAAAAAGACACTCGCTATCACAATTATAGCACTGGATCACAATTGATTTTTCCAAATTGTCAATTGTGAAGTATTTATAGCCCGAAAGCGAAAGGCAATCCCATTCAGGGATAAATGGTAAGGGCGCGCCTAAGCCCTACCAGGTACATGGACTAAACGGTGAATGACCTAAGAATATCCATGAACCCTTTTCAGAAACACATATCTCGGAGAGTTTGGCGATTAGAATGTCGAAAAATAGGAAAATTTCCCATTTTCGATTAAAAATGTAGAAATATGCACAAAACGGCCAAAATATGCAAAAATCTCCAAAATCGAACCAAATATGCAAAATTATTATGCTATTTAAATTTCAATTTAACACACGCTAAACGCTTCAGATACCCTCAAAACGGAAAAGTAGAACGATATACACGATAAAAACACACATATGCAAAATATGCAAATTCCAGTCCATAGTCATCACAAAACAAAATGCAAAATGCAATGAAAAATAATCTGAATAACACTTCTGGCTATACGACGAAGCCTTCAATGTTGTCAAATACAGTTTGTACACAAATGCCTTCAGGATAATAATTATTAAAACAACGTACGCAAGGGAGGGAAATTCGAGGTTTTTGATGGTACAGAATCGAGAGAAATAGCCGGAAATAAGAGTGTTGCAGTGGACAAGTGTTTCTAGACACACTGGCAAGTCTAGAATTTACCTAGTTCCTTATCAGTTTAGATGGTCATCACAGTGTAGACGTCTGTGCTATGAAAAATAATGTGAATAGCCCTTCTGGCTAATAAGACGAAGCCTTCAATTTTGTCGTCAAATATGGTTTGTAGACAAATACCTTCAGGATATATTATTAAAACAACGTACGCAAGGCGTGCATGCAAGGGAGGGGTCTCGTAAATTACATTTTAGATAAGCCAAGTTGCACTATTTACGCTCGTCGGGGGGTCCATTAGGGTCGTAAATATTTGTGTAGCTGCTCTTGTCTCACCTGAAACACAGAACAACATCAATTTACTCAGAGGAAATGAGATACGGAGGTAGATGAGATACAAGAGCAGGTTATCTTATTATGGTGAGATCGGTCGGTGGAACAGAGGAGAGTTTATTAACACGCTGGCCCGTTCCGACCCAGACTTAGGTAGCGTCAAGCAATAAAAGTATCGTCCGAAGGAAGGCTGAATCTCCCTTATCTAACGCAAATTTACACACCGAGAGCCTCAGTTATGACATTATGGTTGGGACAACTTGCGTAATCCGCTTCGAAATTTGTTGAAAGGGTCTTACAACAGTTTTGTGGGCGTAGACACTGTTAGGATGGAACGACGAGTTAAATTATTGTACCAACTTCGATTGATTAATTCTTCATATTATGTACCAAATAATATCGATGGACTGAAAAAAGATAACCCCCTCGTGTATACATTGCATGACCAGTAGGCACACTCAGTACATAATTATGGAGTAGTGGAGAAATCCTTCATGATTAGTTTTGGTACACCGATTCGCCAGGAGTTTGTATTATAGTTAGTATACTTTCAATTGGGGGACACAGCTCCACCTCAATACAACCAGCCAGAAGTGGTAAACATATTTTTCCTGGATTTCATACCACATACATTTTCTTCCCTACTGTATAGGTACATTATTTACAAGTTAATTTTTTTGTTTTGCACGATTTTTATTACCTACTTAATTTGGTCTTGACATTCCTCGGCAGCTCCAATTTCAAATTATCGTTAGGAACCAGCCAGAACTGATCTTTGGAGTAATTACTGCACCGTCAATGAGGTTTTCTGAAGACAGAAGATATTTATTTATATTTAACGTCTCATAAAGTTAGCGGGCCACAGATACATGACCACGGACAACAAAAAGTGGGTATATGAGTGCAGATTTCGCACGAACACCTTCGTGTTGGATTAATATCGAGGTTTTTCAGAATTGGTTTATTATTTTCAACAATGAACCTTTGGAATCGAGCATGAAAAAAAAAAAAAAAAAATGAAAACAAATTTAACCCTGCAATACAAAAAATTTCTGTCTGTCCGCGGTACACCGTACTCAGCACTTTTCTCAGTTACCATGAACCAAAATTAATGAAATTTGGTTTGTAGGTCCCGCTTGGTCTAGTTGGTCTTCGAAGGTCGGCGCTAGGTACTGTCATTCATCTCTAGGAGGTGAAAAATAGGGGTTACCTACAATTTTCAGAACGCCGTAGCTCGAAAACTTTCAATAGAAGGGTATGGTTTTTTTAACGTCTTTAAATTGCCCCTGAACTAAAGCATTTTTTAGACCACCCGGAGCATTGTACGACCAGCCGTTCGTTTGCACCGAAAAGCTTCGTCAACATGATCGTGAATAAAACGGTATAAATCCCGCCCAGATAATTATAATCGCTAGGGAGCACCTGATTATAATCAATCACCGATGGCTGCATGAAGTCGAGTTGGTTGTTCATAGTGATAATATTATCCGATTTGAAAAGCGATGGATCTGTTGGATTTTCTTGATAGGTAGGTTTTGTTGATAGGTTTGCAACTTGAACAAACGTTGAAGGGTTATTGATTGGGGGATTACACAATGACAAATTATTACACAACGGTAAATTATTTGATTTTGGATTATTTGGATTTTGTTGATGGGTACTTTTGCAACTTGAACAACCATTGAAGTGTTATTAATGGGCAAATTATTACACAACGGTCCTTATACTATCTACGTAAAAAGCGCACCTATACAGGTAAATTATTACACAACGGTTTATTGTTTGCCTTATGATTCATGAATAACTACAAATAATTAATGATTGACTTATTGAATCCCACGCATTTGTAGGAAACTTTAATTCCGGGGCCGGCTCCAGCACTCGATTTAGGGCTTTCCTGGGGGGAGCTCGAGGGTATTGACCACAGAAAACAGTGATCTACGGTTAATAATAAACCGCTGTGTAATAATCTGCAGCGTTTTAAAGCAATTTTGTCTCAAAGGGAGAAAAGTAGCTCCGTTTCGTGGATGCTAAAACGCAGTTTGATAGGCGAACACAGTAACTGGGGATTCCTTCGACATACGTTAACGGTGAGAATCCATCCCTAATTTTTATGAAATAATAAAACTACGTTTCCATGCGGGCGCTCGACAAGATGGCGGAGGGCCGAGGGTACGCTGTACGGATCGACGGGGGGTGGTCCTTTCACGTAGGTCCGGACAATGGAGAGACCGGACCTCATTGGACGGTTCCACGATGAAAAAAGGAAATCGCTCGGAACCACCTCCCATTCAATTGAGGCCCCGAGTGACGGACAAGAGTCCTGAGGTTTTTATAATAAGAAAATGGTTCCGCTTTTGTGAGTCGAAAAAAGAAGGTTTTTCGTCGACGGCAAAGCACGATCCGGAGGTCCGAAATCAAAGATCGCTGGAGTCTGTGAATAGATTGTAATCAATGAATAGGCCGATTCAGGGTTTTGAACGGTCCTGAGTTGTTGGCATCGGTGATGCTCTACTGAATCAATTGATGCTGAATTAGTTACTGTTTGCTTGAGAGGAGGCTCGCCATACGGTGTGAAGAAACTTGGAACGCGAAACAGTACGATTGAGAAAAGGAGGAAAAATAATGTATAAATTGCTCTGACGGCCAAGAAACCAATGCACCTGAATTTGCTAGAACAGCACTGGCGGCCAAAACTAGTTCCTAGTGCACATGAATAATGAATTTGCGCATATCTTGCTAGGAAGACGAGAACTGTGCATTATACTTCTCACGGAAATGACAAATAACCAATCGCCACGTCTGCCTCGCGGACAGTTACGGCTCACCCTGATTCCGTGGCCAAGTCGATCTCGAGCCATGCACACGCGCCTTTAGATATATACCTGCAGCATGAATTCGGGCCACGGTAGGTAATTATAGCATTTCCAAGTCAAATTCAACCTTTTCCAAACCAAATTCAACTTTTTACAATTCAAATTCAACTTTTATCAACTCAAATTCAACTTTTTCCATTTCAAATTCAACTTTTTACATTTCAAATTCAACCTTCCCCTACTTCAGCAAAAATATTAAGTTTAATAAAGTTTAATAAAATGAATTTGTGAAATAAAGTGAATTACTAACTTTTTGTTGCATTATTTAAGGATTAAATTGAATTTCGTAAGACATCAGATAGCGACTGCAAACTCCCTCGCTACTTCGTTTGACATCAGATGAGGTGTGTTCGATTAATCAGCAGGTTTAATGGGCAACGAAATAGGCATTAAATACGAATGAGCAAACGACGAAGAATTTGACGATTGGACGAAGAATTTGCAAACACCGAAGTTATGTTCCTTACTTCATTTAACGGTTCACAAAAGGAAAATTTTAAATTGTAATGAAAAAATAAAAATAAAAACACTCACCTAGTACCCGCACTGAACCACTATAGCGTCGTTTAATTTACCCAAGTCTTAAATAATGCAGCAAATAGTAATGGGGTTCACAATTCAGTTTATTAAAATTTATATATTTTGCTGAAGTAGGTAGGAGAAGATTGAATTTGAAATGGAAGAAGTTGAATTTGAAATAGAAAAAGTTGAATTTGACTTGGAAAAAGTTGAATTTGACTTGAAAAAAGTTGAATTTGGTTTGGAAAAGTTTGAATTTGAGTTGGAAATGCTATATCTGCAGCACGGATTCGGGCCACGGGAATTATACAGCCGACAATGGCATTCGCCAGAAGTGGACAACTAGTATATTTACGTACCAATGGGTCCAGAAACCTCTTGGTACCACCACAGATCTTCCACGACCTCACCAACCGGCCCTCGCGAAACGAGATTGAGCGATCGATAAGTCATACGCATGCAAACTAATGGAGCCCTGGACTGATTACTTAAGGTGTGTTATAAATTCATAAATCATTTTTGTTCACAATCTTCTGGTCCACCTTGGAACGTATCCCAATCGTCCAGGGGGCTCAGCGACGTAGTTAAAATCGACATAACCTATAGAGGATAATATAGTCCCCTGAAAGGCAGAATATCGTAAGCGCCATTTTCCGAATTGTACAGGAAAGACGAAAAACTGTGGAAGGATCTTTTTATCGTCTAAACCGTTAAAACTTGATATTTTAGCGTAAATTGGACCGTTTTCTGCCCATTTATTTTTTTAAAAAATTGCATAAAAGCCCTGGGAACTAAGTAGTAATTTTTCGAGAGAAAGGCGCTTACGCTATTCTTGCGTTTTCAAAGAACTGGGAGAATAGTTGTAGGTACGACACACATTTCGTCACGTGCGATATTCCTGATGTCTTGCTGGAAAATTATTTGGAAAACCAGCGTATCTTCACTCGAGCGCACTTGGGAAGGGGCGCTTACGATACTTTGCTCTAATTCGACAGGTGCATACGACACGCTGCTCCCTGGCGCTTACGACAGACGACATAATATTGACATACTTACTGTCGTTTTATCGGAAGTTACAGTTGGAATGGAGCATTTACGACAGTGGACAATTTTTACCTCGGTATTTACATTCGACTCGTGGCGCTTACGTTCTGAATGAATGGTGGATACGATATTTTACCAAATTGGTGGTTACGATTCGAAAAGTTTGAGGCTGTTTTTGAATGCATTGGAGAAGTACGTGGCTTACGATAAGTAGGTAGATAGATGCGCCTTTTTAAGACGAATCCAACTGTTGCAGTAACTCAAAATCGCAAAAAATGGCGCAACTAACGATATTCTACCTTTCAGGGGACGATATAGCAAGGTGCGCCCTAACGCGTACTGCAAACAGAAAAAGGTTTGATGCCGATGATTTCAGTCAAATAGGAAGGTCCAGAGACTAAATTCCATGCATACTATTTAAACTCGGCGCTCCGCGCCTCGCCAGGGGGCAAGCCCCCTGGACCCCCAATCTCTTATCTTCTATACTTTGTATAGAACGAGGAATTTGCAACGCAATTCGAGTCCGAAATGACTAGCATAGAAATTAGCTTCCCTAGCCACGGTATCGCGGGACAAAAAAGTGTGACATGTGACAAAAAAACTAGTTGGGGGTCGGGCTAAGAATTGCATTGCAATTAAAAACTATGCGAATTATTACACAAAGGTTTATTATTTACCTGCATAGATGCTCCATCTGCGTAGATCACTGTTTTCTGTGGACCTACCCTCGAGCCCCCCCAGGAAAGCCCTAAATCGAGTACTGGAGCCTGCCCCAGAATTAAAGTTTCCTACAAATCCGCGGGATTCAATAATTCAATCATTAGTTATTTTTTAGTTATTCATGAATCATAAGGCAAATAATAAACCGTGTGTAATAATTTACCATTGGGTAATAATTTACCCATCAATAATACTTCAACGTTTGATCAAGTTTCACTACTTATCAACAAACTCCAAAAGAGCCATAATTTTTCAAATGAAATAATATCACAGAACAGCCAACTCGACTTCATACTCCGTGAATATTATCAGTTGCTCCCTGGCAATGATTATCTCGGGCCAATTCCCGATTGTTGCCGCGTCCCTAGTGATCATATTTGGGCTGAATGTATACAATTACATTCACCCTCCTGTCGAAAAAGCCTGCCGTTGCAAACTTCTGGGCCTTACTGTGAACGAGTCACAGAAAACTCCCAAGTTCGAGAACTATTTTAAAACCGTAAAAAATTCGAGATTACGGCGTCCTGTATATTTCAACCCCTATTTTTCACCCCTGATGGGCGATTGACATTAACGCCGAGCTTGGAGGGCCAAATAGACCCCGAATAGGACCTATAAACCGAATTTCGGCAATTTTGGTTCATGGCAACTAAGAAAGGGTGAAGTACGGCGTACGGCGGACGGACAGACATTTTTTTAATTGCATTTTCGGATTCTTCGTACCTTGAAACGGAAACCATCAAATTTTGAGGGGGGTTAAACTTTTTTTTCATGCTCAATTCCAAAGGTGCATTATTGAAAATAATAAACCAAAATACGGAAGTCAGTCAGAACTACAGGCTAACATATTCTTGGACTTTCTTTATTATCAGTCTACCTAGTTCATCGAACGTGAACAATAATAACAATACGTAACTGTTTGATATGGCGCTCTGTCTCGGTAAGATCGTATTCTTTTAACGACCGCGCTGATAAGGTGGGCAGCAGCATTCCTGCTTTCATGAGACGGGGAACTAGGACTAATAATAAAAATAAAAATAAAAATGGTCGGTATAAACAGGCACTCGATTTATCTTATTCGATAAGAAGATTGTAATTACTTTACAACAAGGCAGCAGGTTGGTCTGAAGTTTCAAGTTTAATGGCACAGATAAAAAGATCCAAGAGGCGTTGAATGTAGTGACCTACATAAGATGAATGTCGAAGAGCGACCATTTGGTTATAACTGCGACGTATGCAGACGGTAACAGTTGATCCTTTTCATGGACGACTACGACGCAGAAGTTCCACGCCTCAGCAAAGGAGCTTATGTCCATATCTTTTCAATTTAGTGAAATACGGCGTACAGCCTATTTTGAACGGGCTTACGGTGATACGCGGCCGCTATCCACTCATTGCGAGATGGGTTTTTTTTTCAAACGAAGATCTGAATGACGGAGCAGAATGCTCCGCCATCACACCTGGCGACCGGTGATAGCATCGCACGCAGTTGAGGGCGATGGCGAACGGGTCTTTCAATGTGATACCGCTAACTAACGCTCATTTACCTATCCCGTCAGGAGAAATTACACTGAGGGGATCCGTCGAAGAAACTCGACAGTCACGTCGGGATATCTGCATGCGGTCAGACGGAGGTCTTATCAAAGAATCTAAGTCTACTTACAGCAGAACCATTTGCAGTTGGCTTGCTTCGGATATTTAAACTACCTATGACCACCTATGCTGCCGTGAAGAGGTAAAACGCCTCAACTCTCAAAATCACAACTTTTCAGGAGAGCGCTTCAATGTTTTTGCACCGTTTCCTCTACCTAACGTCCCTCCGGTTGATGATATATAAATTCAAAATTCCTTCGACAGTCGATCATTTAGAGATGTTTGGCGTTTACAACGAGATAAAATAATCGCCAAAACAATCGATTCTAATAGGCCGAAAATGCTCGTAAGCCGTTTTGTTTTATTTCCATCGAGTTTTCTGTACAGAAATTAAAGGTAGAACGCCTTGAGGTGTTTTTCCTTTGACAAATCCAAAAAAACTAGCAGGACTAATTGAGTTGAAACGCCTCAGGGCTCTATCTTGACACTTGGTGATGATGAAATGGCACGAACAGTTGCTTAAAAAAAATCAGTCATGCAGCATGACTTAATGAGCGAATTTTCAAAGAAATATTCGAATTAATGGCTATGGTTTTGAATAAAGGAAAACTTCGGTCTAAAATTTGGTTTTCTATGTATATTCTCTTCGTATTTATTTTAATTTGTACGTTTTGTCCATCCTGATTCTACCGTTTGTTTATTACGTAATTGTACTAAGTGCTTATTTATTTGATCGCTGTGGGTAAATTCAAGGAGTTGTACTAATCGTTTGCCTCCCCCTTTTTTGCTTCGAACTCTCGTCTTCAATTAATACTTCTCACATTTTTCAATCTGACCACTCTAAGGGGGTGGGGGTAAGAGTTTAAAGATTATCCTAGTTTTGGGTAATTTTTGCGCACTTTAAATGCTCTAATTTAAGAACGGATTTAGATATCTAAAATCCGATTTCACTATCGTGTTCAGCGTGCAAAAACCTTTAAAATGAGGGGTCACTTGTTAGAAAATAACATTTTGGGGATTTTTGGGTAATTTTTGCGCACTTTAAATGCTCTAATTTGAGAACGGATCAAGATATCTAAAATCCGATTCCACCATCGTGTTCAGCGTGCAAAAACCTTTAAAATGAGGGGTCACTTGTTGGAAAATAACATTTTGGGGATTTTTGGGTAATTTTTGCGCACTTTAAATGCTCTAATTTGAGAACGGATCAAGATATCTAAAATCCGATTCCACCATCGTGTTCAGCGTGCAAAAACCTTTAAAATGAGGGGTCACTTGTTAGAAAATAACATTTTGGGGATTTTTAGGTAATTTTTGCGCACTTTAAATGCTCTAATTTGAGAACGGATCAAGATATCTAAAATCCGATTCCACCATCGTGTTCAGCGTGCAAAAACCTTTAAAATGAGGGGTCACTTGTTGGAAAATAACATTTTGGGGATTTTTGGGTAATTTTTGCGCACTTTAAATGCGCCAAAACCCTCCTTAGAGTAGGCCAATTTCGCCCATCTTCGAACTTAGCCTTTCGATTGCCAAGATAGATTTTTTGTGCAAATTTGAGCTGTTTATCTCAATTCTATCGAGAGTTATCGTCTGGAGTGACACATATATAAATAAATATATATATATATATATATATATATATACATATAAAAAAGTGTTAAATTTCAGGAATCGTTTTAGAATGGTCTGAAACGGATTTCTATGAAGAAAATTTCCAAAAATTTATATTATTTAAATTTCGAAGCCATTGCAATAGCTTCATTTTCTTTGAAAATTCGCTAAAACGCCTCGACTCGACCTTAGCGACTGAAAGCGAGCCGGGTTGGTCAGTGATGTTCGCTAGGGGCGAGACAGCACTAGGAGCTTCTCCTCGGCTTAGCTTATCTGTTATCTATCTTCCAATCTGTTGTCTCTTCAACCAGTTGTGAACATTTCTGTGCGAGAAAAACAAACGAAGTTGTACGTACCTGAATATAGCAACAAAATTCGAGTATTTGTCCGCCAGATCAGCGAGATGCATTTGAGAGAGATTTTGAGAGAAGTCGAATTAATATACTGTCTGTATGTACTTATCAATACTGTAATTATAGGTAGGTAGCGGTAGGAACTCCTCCTCGACTTATCTGTGATCTGTCCATTCTGTTATCTGACATCTCTCCAACGAGTTGTGAACAATTTCTGGGTGATAGAAACCAACGAAGTTGTACATACCTAGAAATATAGCTACTAATGTTTGTATCTAACTAAAAACCATGAGAAAACTGTAGCCGCAAAATTGATTACCCACACAAAATTCGAATATTTGTCCACCAGATAATAGGTAGGTACCGGAGAGATCAATGAGATGATATGGCGGGAGATTTTCTCAAGATGTCATATTAACATTTTCTGTTTGTACCTTTTAGTACTACAATAATACGTGTAGGTAGCAAACTGGCGTGTTTTGAATTAAAAAATTTGAGCGGGCTCGGCTCCTAGTGAACAGCGCTGTTTTACCCCTAGCGGAGGTCTGACGAACCCGGCTCGATTTCAGTCGCTAAGTTCGAGTAACGCCTCGTGTGCTCAGCTGTTCTAAAAATCTGAGGAAGAACGCCTTGCATAATATATCAGATCAACAACGCCTCAACCTCGGAAATGAAGCCAGCGAGTAAGAGGTAAAACGCCTTGTGTTGATTTTCATTGAGATGAGGCGTTTTACCTTTGAATCTAATGTATGAATTGACGAGTTGAGGCGTTTTTCATGCCGATTTGAGGCGTTTTACCTTTTACATTTTTTCAAATGTTTGAATTGAAATTTGACCATTTTCCGAATTAAATTTTTAATTTTTGACTTCCCCCATTGGAAAGACTGCCCAAAAACTAAGGGGGGAAGGGAAACCCCATTTTTGACAATTTTGAGATGATGCGTTCTTCCTTTTTACGGCAGTACGGGAGATTTTTGTCATTCAACAAAATCGCTGTACAAAATAATAACATATTATATTTATGTGAATGAGTGACTTGAGTTGCGAGTTCTGACGGGCATATAATTATCTGCGCACAGTTAATATTATGCGACTCACCACGAAGTTTTAGCAGAATGATACTCCTTGCCAGTAGTGACGCGTGGGGTCTGAAAACGGTGGGGCACCACACCAGAACTCAAAACCAACAGATATGTCTACAAAATAACCCAAGGCAACAACACCCTTCCGTTATTTACTGATATTAGTACAATTCCCTTATTTACTGATAGCAGTAATATTCAGCAAAGTTATCTCTTTTAATCAACGCTCATCGTCGTACGAAAACGTCGACAATTTATTGCTACTGCAAATTAACCACCGAATTCCTGTGTTACAAAAATATAGTAAACTAAAATATAACAAAACAATGACCCGTCGGCTGGTACCTGCTTGAATCTTGAATGGAGAAGCTATTGACTAGAAGCTAGGTATCTGTGTGTTGACGCCGACCAATCCACAAACAGCAAACAGGACAAAACGCCCGTAGGTACCTACCACAGATACAAATCTGTCATCGGAACCAGACTGAACCCAAAACGCGCAAAATTTGACGCAAAAAAATTGAAAACTGATATAGGCTTTCTCTTTGAATGTGATTCGGAGAAAAACAAGTCAGAAGACAAAGCATCTCGTGTCGAGATGACAAATTGAGTCGAAGGGATCGAATCGATTGCGAAATGAACGATTTTGGGGTTGCAATCAGATTTTGGGGCAGTGGCCCAAAGTGGGCGTGGCAAACAAGATTTTTACTCGACTGAGCTTGCGCGGACGGGCCACTTTTCTCGGTTGCCATAATGGCGACACTAAGTCCCAGGACCTGCCAGTTTCAGGAACCTATAGGTTTCGATTTCGATTGCACGACATCGATTACTGTCACTATATTCTGATAACATGCTCCACCTGGGGAGCTACAGGGAGCCAACATGACGGAACCACATATTTGATATCCATAGCCAGAGAACTCTGCCGAGTCGCTGCTGAACTTTGTGAAAAATGCTAGGTACAGTTTACGGAGGGAAATCCAAATGCCAACTGAACATTATGGTTGGAGTTTTTCTTTACTCTTAGTGTTTCCGGGTGCCGGGGCAGTGGCCCAAGTGGCCTTATGGACGCAACACCCCTGCTCCTTGCGGATAAGCTGGAATCAATTTCATGTGCTGCTGCTGTCGAACTATTTCGTTCGTCTTGGTCGAGCATTGTGATTCGGAAGTAATCCGCGCGTAATCGTAATAGGGCTTGATTTGAAAGGACCTAGAGTGTGACTTAAAGCACTGCTCGGGGATTCCGCAACATTATAACTTGTAGTTTATACATACCCCTTGTGTATCACCAACTCTCTGCGCCCGAGTAGATGTATGTTTCAATTAAACGGTTATGATGGCGTCTGTATCAACATGTAAGTGCTGTTGCCTAGTGTTATTAGCAGTGAGGGAACACTGGACTTTCGTAGAGATTATGCACACCAATCTACCAAGTACGTGTACAATACAGACACTTTAAATCACCTGCAAGGAACTGCCAGAAGAAGTAGTAGTCCTAGCACCTTTCAAAAGTAGCCCCTCCCTCCGCAATCAATAAATCGATGTTTAACCAGTGTGATTTTTCTTGGCTAATTGCCATGTTTAGTTGCCCCAGCAGCTTGATGATGTCCTTTTACCTAGCCCAGGTATCCATCAGTGCACTCGAAACACATTAGATCCTTCTACTGAGCCCGATCCACAAATGAGCTGTCCCTTACCACTCACAAAACTGATAGAGCACGAACCAACACCCACAAGTGTTTCGTGCCTGAGATCGGAAGCTCGTCCTCAGCCCCCGCCGCCCGTCATCGCTTGACCAGGTTAGTGACGCTCTGAATAGGTAGCCCCCCCAGCCCGCCCATACATCACGAACTTGAACTTATCTTCAGCGCCTACCCCCACAGGGGATCCGTCGATATTTTTCTAATGACCGGCTGGAAAAGGCAATCCACTTAAAAGGCCGAGATACCCCAGGAGGACTGGACAGGAAGGCCTTCCCATCAATATCACTGCCGTTCACGTCATCGAGTGAGAAGCGTGATCCGGCCGCCTCCAATTAGATTAGATGCGCTCTCCTGATCGTCCACCCAGATTTCATAACTAATTGAATTCAAACCGATGTGCTTTATCTGTCTTCACAAGTTATTCGTATACCTACACAAAATTTATCGATTAGGAACAACATTGTAACCTATATTCGATTCTAAGTTGTCGTTTTCTGGATATACCTATCAACCATACTTCTAACGAAGCCTTAAGAGCTCTTGGGTTCCTGAAACGGCATACAAGGTATTTCACAATATTCGTGCTATATCACTGCTTTACATAGCACTAGTACTTTCGAGGCTTGAATATGCCTGCACAGCCTGATCTCTCTTCTACGCAACCCATATTTACAGCCTCGAGAGTGTGCAGAACAGGTTTCTGCGGTAACGTAGCCTTCAAGCAGGGAATACCACAACGCGATGTGAATTACAAGTCATTGCTCGTCACCCGAAACCTGCTGCCATTGAGTGCACGACGTTGCATTGCTCACATCGCGCTGCTCCACAAGCTGATCAATGGCCAGCTAAATTGCCCTGTTCTGCTGGAGGAGATCCGTTTCCTGGTGCCTCGCCCTTATGCCCAGGTCATCATTTTTGTTTAAAGTCCCCTTTTGTGCGACAAACTACTTACCTGATGACCGTCCGTTCTGCAAACCTCCTACTTCGTACATACCCCGACTATGATTTTTTTTTCTCCCATTCTTTGTTTACACTAAAATCATTAATCAACTCATCTCCCGTCTCATTCAATCAAGTACGTACTACTTACTACTACTCATCATCATTATTCATTAGTATTATTATTATACCACGACTTGTTCTCTTATGCCGGGTGTTCGGTTTAAGAACGACGAAACTTCATGGATCGATTTCACAACTAATTTCCAATAAGAAGTGTCAATTGGAGTTTTTTCTGTAACCCGTTGTTTCCGAGAGTTTTTTAACTTCTAAGATTTGTTTTCGTGTTTTCGACCTTATCTCACTAGAATGACCATAACTCCCTTAAATTACACGGTGAGTCAAAATTTGAGGATACCGTTGGAAAGAGCGTTAAATTTACTTTCAGATTCAACCATCAACTTTCCTCTAAAGTCAAGAATTAAGCATTTTTTGAACCCAAACTACAATTTTTGTCATTTTTCATCTTTCTTGGCGATTTTCAACGGTATTTTCCAACAATATCGGCCACTGAATAACTGATGGGCTCCACGGTAAAAACATCTACGTTTTATGAGCTTTCCAATGGTATTATTCAATTTTATTTTTAACGCGTTGTTAAAAGAGAAATCGGTTATTGAATGCGAAAAAACGTGGAATTTTCGGACAAAATCGAGGTTTATGTGCGTGAACAAAATTTCTAGTTTGAATGAAGTTAAGTAAAATTCTCGTTTCCTCACAAACTGGGTTCCTGAAATGTGTGGGAATGCCCTCCCTCTCCAAGTTTTTTTTCGCATTCAATCACCGATTTCTCTTCTAACGACGTTAAAAATAAAATTGAATAATACCATTGGAAAGCTCATAAAACGTAGATGTTTTTACCGTGGAGCCCATCAGTTATTCAGTGGCCGATATTGTTGGAAAATACCGTTGAAAATCGCCAAGAAAGATGAAAAATGACAAAAATTGTAGTTTGGGTTCAAAAAATGCTTAATTCTTGACTTTAGAGGAAAGTTGATGGTTGAATCTGAAAGTAAATTTAACGCTCTTTCCAACGCTATCCTCAAATTTTGATTCACCATGTAATTTAAGGGAGTTATGGTCATTCTAGTGAGATAAGGTCGAAAACACGAAAAAAAATCTTGGAAGTGAAAAAACTCTCGAAAAAAGGTGTTATAGAAAACACTCTAGGAGACACTTTTTGTTGGAATTTAGTTGTAAAATCGATCCCTGAAGTTTCGTCGTTGTTAAACCGAACACCCGGTATATACAACTTGCTTGTAATTGGGCTCGCCCGTACTCTACCAAATATACAAATAAACAAACCTAAATTATTTTCAGGAGAGAGCGTAGAAGGACATCATAGCCCAGTGACGGACTATCGATGTGATGTGGTCAGGTAACTCACCTATCGAGTTTGTGAGTCGACCAAGTCGTAAAACGCATGCAAGCGGTGACTTACGGGTGATGGAATGCCGAGTGTGGCAGGGCGTGGAAGATACTTCACTTATTATCTCCTACCTATTGTCTGAAGGGCGTGTGCCCTGTCGCCATGGCTCATTAGACCCCAAGACGGGTCTCGGGGCCCCGCAAGGGTACAGCGTGCAGCACTGAAAACCATCCTAAGATGAAAAGGACGAATCGAATAAAAAAAACTTTCTCCCTAAAGGGTTTTTTTTCTTATTGGTGGGATGATGTAAGTTGAGTGGAAAACGAAGGCAGCTGCCGCATTGAATCGTTTTTGCTCCCGGACCCGGTGCGCATACCCTTTAACAGTCCGTAATCGCCGGAAGCCCAGATTATTCCTACTTAGATATCAGGCGGTCTCATTACTTACGCCTATGAGGCAGGTAAGGTACCTAAATCCCTTTCTATATGGATCTCACTAAATACGGAACGAATTAAGCATCAGCTAGAGAAAGCAGCTAAGTGGGTGCCTATACAAGCGCTAAATTGGACGTGCCAAGGACTGGTTTACGCACGATGAACGGAAAGTATGATCTTTAGAATTCGAACAGTTTCCCTCTTGGAGTCATAGGATACAAAGACTGTTTGTCCAGCGATTGCCATTATGGTTGGTGGTCCCGGGAAGGCATACCTACCGGCCAGCGCTCCTTACAAGGAAATCGTCAACATTTCATGTTCGCGCATGCGCAGATGAAAGTTACAGTACGATTCCAATGAAATTTATTTGGAACTATCAAAGTATTATTCCTGATCGACCCTCTAAGTCTGAACTCATTTCAACGATATTTTTTTAGGGTAGTTGCGGGCGTTCCTGGTATATAACGTTTGCGCATGCGCAGACGGAAGTTAGGTACTTTTTCAATGATTTTGGTATGGGACTATCTGTGAGCTACTGAAGCCGGCCCGGGAATTAAAGCGTCATACAAATGCGCGGGATTCAATAATTCAATCACTAATTGAACGCCTGGCGGGAAAAACGTTGGATGTTACATATGCAAAATTGGAGGCTGGTTTTCGCAAAACGAATTATTAAAAATTCTGATCAATGCTAAAGAGAACATCCAACGTTCTTCCATTTTTACTATTTTTCCTAGTCAAGATTTTAATGCTACTTACGAATCAAATTGTAGGTACCTACCTTGTTTAATCTCATTTTTCGGTACCTATTTTCTCGATATTCCAATCTTGGTCCCCCCCCCCCCCCCCCCTATCTTACGGCATTTAAAAGAGAAAAATTTTACGTTTATACGTTTATTCTAGTATTTTTATTCTATTTTTATTTTTATTTTTTATTTATTTTTTTTATTTACTTTATTTTTATTATTATTTTTTTTTATTGTTATACTATTTTTATTTTTCTCCTACGTTTATTCTAGTATTCAGGCACCTACTTACTTTGTGATACCAATCGGCTTATCTACCCCCTCTCTTGTGTTAAAGAACTTAGGATAGTTGCTGATATCAAACTTCAACATAGGTAGGAACTCGAAAAACTTTATTACAATAATAGGGACAACAAAAAACGAAGAGCAACAGCACGCGTTCCAGGTTCCAGTGTTGACGGGCAATCGCGCATTCACATCCAACGTTATTCCATTAGAAACAGTCACCACTATGTTCGTTTCTACCGAAATCAGAGCGCTCTATCGAGTCCTTTGGCAACGAACAACACCAGGAACACGTAACTAAAGACACAACCATCGTTATTCCATCGAAAAAAAAAATTCGAAAATATGTAACATCCAACGTTTTTCCCGCCAGGCGTTCAATTGTTTGTAGTTATTCACGAAGCATAAGGCAAATAATAAACCGTTGTGTGATAATTTACCTGCATAGACGCCCCTTCCGCGTAGATAGTGCAATAAACGGTTGCGTAATAATTTACCGTTGTGTAATAATTTACCCAATAATCATTCAACGTTTGTTCTAGTTGCGAAAGTATCTATCAACAAAATCCAAAAGATCCTTCATTTTCCAGATGAAATAATATCAGAGAACAACCAACTCGACTTCATACAGCCATCCGCGATTATACTCAGGTGCTCCCTAGCGATGATATCTGGGCAGGGTTCACACCGCTTCATTCACAATCATGTTGACGAAGCTTTTCGGTGCAAACGAATGGATGGTCGTACAATGCCCCGGGGGGTCTCAAAAAATTCTTTACTTCAGGGAAAATTTAAAAACGTTAAAAAAACCATACCCTTATTGCGAAAGATTTCGAGCTACGGCGTTCTGAAAATTTCAACCCTTATTTTGAACCCCTTAGAGATTACTGACAGTAACGCCGACCTTCGAAGACCAACTACACCAAACAGGACCTACAAACCAAATTTCATTCATTTTAGTTCATGGTAACTGAGAAAAGTGCGAAGTACGGCGTACGGCGGACGGACAGAAATTTGTTTACTGCATTTTCGGATTCTACATACCATAACATGGAAACTATCAAATTTTGCGGGGTGTTAGGATTTGTTTTTTGATGCTCGATTCCAAGGCCTATCAATGTAAAGTAATAAATTGTTGAAGATAAAACAATACTATATGTATTTTCCTTCTCATGCCGCTTCAAAGGCATTAGGAGAGAACTCAGTTTGTCGTTCTTGTGACTGGAACAATCAGCATTAATTAGACTGAACGGATAAACAATCGGTCATAGAAACCAGTGAAGGGGTTGACGACACCATTTTGTTATTACTTTCAATAATCAACCATTGGAACTGAGTATGGGGGAAAAAATACCCCCCACTTTTCGCATTTCGCACTTTTCTTAGTTATCATGAATCAAAATTAATAAAATTTGGTTTGTAGGTCCCGTTCGAGGTCTAGTTGGTCCTCGAAGATCGGTGTTACTGTCAGTCATCTGTAAGGCATGAAAGATAGGGGATGAAATTTTCAGAACGCTGTGGCTTTTGAGCGTTCAATAGAAAGGTATGGTTTTTTTACGTATTTAAATTGATTTCCAACTACAGAATTTTTTGAGTCCACCCGAAGCATTAAACGACCAGCCGTTCGTTGGCACCAAAAAGCTTCATCAACATGATCGCGAATGAAACGGAATAAATCCGGCCCAGATATCAGTGCTGGGAAACAACTGATTATGTACACGCATGGCTGTATAAAGTCGAGTTGGTTGGTTCTGTGATTTTTTTTCATTTGAAGAATGATGGCTCTTTTAGTATCTGTTGATGGGGTACTGTTGTAACTTGAACAGACATTACGCTGCATGAATAACAGCAAATAATTATTAATTATTGAATCCTGAGCATTTGTATGAAACTGTAATTTCTGGGCCGGCTCCAGTACACGATTTATGGTTTTCCAGGGCGGAAATGGTAGGCGTTGACCACGTAACCTACGCAGAAAAGGCATCTGTACAGGTAAATAACAAATCGTTGTAATTTGCTGCATTTCTTAATCTTTACTCGAAAAAATCCAGATCTGTCTGAGGGCCGTTTTCGAATTTTTGGTTTATTATTTTCAATACCTAATGAACCATTGGAATCGAGCATGAAAAAAAAAAATTCTAACCCCCCCCCCCCCCCCCCCCCCAAATTTGATGGTTTACGTTTCAAGGTACGTAGAATCCGAAAATGCAATTCAAATATTTTTGTCTGTCCGCCGTACGCCGTACGGGCCACTTTTCTTAGTTACCATGAATAAAAATTGATGAAATTCCGGTTATAGATTCCGTTCGGGGTCTAGTTGTTCCTCGAAGCTCGGCGTTACTGTCTGTCATCTCTAAGGGGTTCAAAATAGGAGTTGAAATTTTCAGAACGCCGTAGCTCGAAAACTTTCGATTGAAGGGTATGGTTTTTTTTACGATATTAAATTTGTCTTGAGCTAAACAATTTTTTGAGACCACCCGGAGCATTGTACGTCCAGCCGTTCGGGTGCACCAAAAAGCTTCGTCAACACGATCGTGAATCAAACGGTATAAATCTGGCCGGGATTTCATCACTAAGGAGCACCTGATTATAATCAAGGATGGCTGTGTGAAGTCGAGTTGGTTGTTCTGCGATATTATTTCATTTGATAAGTGATGGACTATTGGATTTTTTTGGTAGGTACTTGTGAAACTTGAACAAACTTTGAAGTATTATTGATGGGTAAATGATTAAACAACGGTAAATTATTACACAACGGCAAATTATTACACAACGGTAAATTATTACATAACGGTAAATTAATATACAACGGAAAATTATTACACAACGGTAAATACGGTAAATTATTACACAACGGTTCATCTGCCAAGAAGGGGCTGGATTTTGCTGATCGGTACATTTGCAACTTGACCAACCGTTGAATTATTATTGATGGGCAAGTTATTACACAACGGTTCATTATACTTGACCAGAGGGTAGGTACTGACCACATAAAACAGTGATCTACGCAGAAGAGGCATCTATTTCCGGGAGCCAACATGATGGGAACACATATTGAATATCCATAGCCAGAGAACTCTGTCGAGTCGCTGTTGAACTTCGTGAAAAATGCTAGGTACAGTATATGGAGGGAAATTCGAATGCCAACTGAACAAATGGTTGGCATTTTTTTGGAGTATTTTGTGTTTCTGGGTGCCGGGGCATTGGTCCAAGTGGCCTTATGGACGCAACGCCCCTGACTCAGGATAAACAAATTTATTATTCTTCGAATGCATAGAAGTTCGTGCGTTGTACAGTAATAAAGAAGGAGTTGTAAGTCGTGGGTTGTAACGAGTTGAAATATCTGCGAAACGGAAGAGTAAGAAGTGGCGAGAGAGCGGTAGCGGCTCGAGAGTGGACCCCGTACATCTTCGACGGTAATGGTCGGCCCGTGGGTTTGCCCTCAACTAAAATAGTACGAGAACCTCCTTAGCTGCGAGGGACTCATACGTAGAAACAACTGCTCCTATTAGCCAAGTCGGACTTCTGTTTCCTCTTTAATTCTTCAAAGTGATTTTACGAGCTACAAAGGCGGAATTAATACGGGACAGCAGGCCTCGTAAAATTACGAGGTGGAGTCTCCCCCCAGAGGCTCGTTCCAGCGCCTTCAGCCTCTCCGGGCGCTCTGAGCAGCCTATGATGAACGATCAACGAGATGCCAACTGAATCCAAAGAGTCAGAAGGCGAAGTGAGAGCACAGAATGTTCATGGAACAACTGGCATTCGTTGATGGTTTTTCAACAGCACACACCGTGATTTGCTATACCTACCCACAGATTGTGATTTATTATCGTCGCCTTATAATGAAAACCTCCCATGTCCACTGGGGCCTGAAAATGAAAACCTCCAATCTCCTCTGGCGCCTCGGAATGAAAACCTCCCATATCCAAACCTCCCAACTTTTCAGGAAAGGGAAAAAACCTTGAGGTTTCTCGTCAACTGGTATTTGTGCACTGTAATTTTCATTTTATTGTAGAATTAACGTGACATTCACCACAAAGTGCACTTTTTCGGTCAAAGGTGAGTAGATTTCCCCCAGCGTGATTTAGGAGTTTTTCATTTTTCATTTTTTGAGAAAATGGGAGATAGGAGGTTGTCATTGTTCAAATTCGCTCAGTATTGTTATCAAATAACCACGATTTTCTTCGATATTGGATTCAATTTTTGATCTTTTTTCAATCCAACTTCATTGTTTTCCCCTTCCTCCCTTAGGAATTAATTCCCCGCTGCCTCATAAATTCAATTTGAAGCAGGTAAAGTACCTACTTAGTTTCAATAATTCCATTGTTGTAAAAATCTTAGGTTATGACCAACACATATTATTGGAAATAATATTTATAGTATATTATTACGTATTACGTAATTATGTAATATAGGGAAATTATTTTTCAATAATTTTTTCAATAAAATAGGTAAATCATTCAAAAATTGTTAAAAACGCTGTAGTAGTTTGTGGTTTCAAAATGAGCAACCAAATGGCTTCAAAATGCAAATACAGTACAAATACATTGGTAACTAAGCATGAGGTAACTCGTCATAAAATGGATGATACTCTTTTGGTATAACAGCTCTCAAGTCTTGGAGGTGTTTATATTTAGTGGTATTGATGGAAAGTCGGCGTTGGTACAGCGGCGCGACTGGGGTATCCTTCTTCGGGAATGTCATCTTTCTCCCTCGATTCAAAGTTGATATTCCTCGGAAAATCCTAGTTTGAAGTAAATTTCTCCCCCAGGTGTATATTTGAGACAGCGTATGTCGGTGACAACAGGTGAGTCTTTGTTTCCGAGAGCGAGAATTCTTCCTTGAAAATTCCGAGTTTGGGAGAAGGTCGTGTGATGGTTCGGCTTGAGAGTGCCACGAAGGTAGGGTCAGCAGGTTGCTGTCGAGTGATGAGGTCCCCTCTGGCTGGGAAGCTATCGCAGGTACTTGGATTCCAGAAACCTCGCTATAATATAGTGCCTTCTCTGTCTTCTGTTTCCACTGTCTCCATGAAGTTCAAGTCAATATTTTCATTATTTTTTCGTGACTCTGAGAAGGAAGTTAAAATGAGGAAGTGACTTCAAAAAGTGGAGCATCATCGTTTTCTAAGGAAATTTCTTCGTGAAGCGTCGGAGTTTCCATATTATGAAAGCCATCCTCACTTGCTTCTGAGACCATCGAATTTTCGTCGTCGAGTACTTGGTAAGATGTCGCAGGTACTTGGATTCCAGAAACCTTGCCGGGATCTTCTGTGTCTTCCGTTTCCATTGTCTCCGTGAATTTCCAGTCAAAATTTTCGTTATTTTGTGAGCCTGAAAAGAGAAGAGTAGTAATTCATTTTGTGCGTAGGGCTTATTCCCCTCATAGTGTACTAACAATTACGTACTCATAGTGTACTAAATATTTTCAATACTTCCTAAATTAATACTTTTGTCAGCCAATTTTCGAAGAAAACCAAGCAATTAATTAATTCCGAGGGTGCAGATTACGGAGTGAAAAACTCCCATCTCCTCGGAGTTGGGAGATTTTCACACTGAAGTACATACTGGGGGACGTCCAAAGAGATTTGACGAACGTTTCCTCAAAAGATGTAAGGTTTTATGAGCTATACCTATAATTAATTATTAAGGTGGTGGAATAATTAAATGAGGAACACTTACCAGAATCTTGCACGAAAATCACGAAATCAGACGGGATTTTTTCGCTCGAAGATTCACCAGACAAAACACAATATTGAGCTCACCAGGGATTTCGGAGTTTTTCATTCTCAGCTGCTGTCAAGAATAATTTAGGATGTTTTCATTTTGTACTGAAGAAGGCCAATGGGCTGCCTAACCGTGGTTTTTTTGACGCTGGCAAGAGTAAAAAGAAGGCAAGAAACAGAAAAGTCGAAAATCCCAATTTCTGAGAAATTGGCGTTTCGGAGGTTTTCATTCTGAGGCGCCAGAGGAGATTGGAGGTTTTCATTTTCGGGCCCCAGTGGACATGGGAGGTTTTCATTATAAGGCGACGTTATTTTCAATATTGAACCATTGGAATCGAGCATGAAAAAAAAAAATTCTTACCCCCCCCCCCCCCCTCAAAATTTGATGGTTTACGTTTCAAGGGATGTAGAATCACAAACTGCAATAAAAACAATTTCTGTCTGTCCGCCGTACACGGTACAGGCCACTTTTCTTAGTTACCATGAAACAAAATTGATGAAATTCGGGTTATAGGTTCCGTTTGGGGTCTAGTTGGTCCTCGAAGCTCGACGTTACTGCCATGTCATCTCTAAGGGGTTCAAAATAGGGGTTGAAATTTTCAGAATGCCGTAGCTCGAAAACCTCAGATAAAAGGGTATGGTTTTTTTTACGTTATTAAATTTGTCTTGAGCTAAACAATTTTTTGAGACCACCCGGAGCATTGTACGTCCAGCCGTTCGTGTGCACCAAAAAGCTTCAACACGATCGTGAATCAAACGGTATAAATCCGGCCGGGATATCATCACTACGGAGCACCTGATTATAATCAAGGATGGCTGTATGAATTCGAGTTGGTTGTTCTTTGATATTATTTCATTTGATAAGTGATGGACTATTGGAGTTTGTTGGTAGGTACTTGTGCAACTTGAACAAAAGTTGAAGTACTATTGATGGGTAAATTATTACACAACTGTAAATTATTACACAACGGCAAATTATTACACAACGGTAAATTATTACACAACTGTAAATTATTTCATAACGGTAAATTATTACACAACGGTTCATCTACAAAGAAGGGGCTGGATTTTGTTGATCGGTAATTTTGCAACTTGAACAAACGTTGAAGTATTGTTGATGGGTAAATTATTACACAATGTAAAATTATTACACAACGGCAAATTATTACACAACGGTAAATTATTACATAACGGTAAATTATTTCACAATGGTAAATATCATTACACAACGGTTCATCAACCAAGAAGGGGCTGGATTTTGTCGATCGGTACTTCTGCAACTTGGACAACCGTTGAAGTATTACTGATGGGCAAGTTATTACACAACGGTTCATTATACTTGACAACGAAGGTAGGTATTGATCATAGAAAACAGTGATCTACGCAGAAGGGGGATCTATTTCACTCCACATCAACAATTTTCCTTCAGAACTTCATTATTTGCGTTTCTTTTTGCCGTTTTAGTTACCTACTGCTTGTCATCGACAGAATTATTTTATCAACATTGAACTCGTGATGGTTTACGTAAGTGGGTGTATTGTGAATTTGGCCTCGTCCAGTCAAAAAACGCTGCAAATCCCTGCACAACGGTTTATTATTTTGTACAGTATACCCTCCTGTTACAGATCACAGCTCTCCGTGTAGATAACCCTTCTATATAATATAATAGGTAATTATGTACTATTCTACACATATTATGTAGATCTCGGACCCTCCGTAGGTTAGTACCTAACCCCGTACTCGTTACTAGGTACCTACCTAAACCGTTGTGTAATAATTTACCTGTATAGGTTCCCCTTCTACGGCGATAGAATAAAGAACCGTTGTGTAATAATTTACCGTTATGAAATACGGTAGTTGTGTAATAATTTACCATTGTGTAATAATTTGCCGTTGTGTAATAATTTACCAATCAATAATACTTCAACGTTTGTTCAAGATTCAGAAGTACCTACAAACAAAATCCAATAGTCCATTACTTGTCAAATGAAATAATATCGCAGAACAAACAACTCGACTTCATACAGCCATCCTTGATTATATCAGATGCTCCCTAGTTATGATATCCGGGCCGGATTTATACCGTTTGACTCACGATCGTGTTGACGAAGCTTTTCGGTGCAAACGAATGGATGGTCGTACAATGCTCCGAGGGGTCTAAAAAATTCTTTAGTTCAGGGACAATTTGGAAACGTAAAAAAAACCATACCCGAGCTACGGCGTTCTGAAAATTTCAACCCCTATTTTGAACCCCTTATTTTGTTTCATGGCAACTAAGAAAAGTGGCCCGTACGGTGGACAGACAGAAATATTTTTATTGCAGTTTTGGATTCTACATGCCTTGAAACGTAAACCATCAAATTTTGAGGGGGGGTAAGAATTTTTTTTTCATGCTCGATTCCAATGGTTCATTAGGTATTGAAAATAATAAACCAAAATGAGTGCCTACCATAACTTTCTACTCAAAACACGAAGGTAAAATGAAAGAAAGAGAAAAGGAATAGCTCCAAGGCGCCCGTATTTCAGGCAAAGGGTACACGGTGATTAGGTCAGCACACTTCACAAGGGCAACTCCCAAGTATTTAAAAGTCCTGCCCCTCCCGCCTGCCAAAGTTCTGAAGGCCGCTTCTATTTTCCAAGCAACACAGCTCGCCCCAACGACGGTGTCGCTTTTTGCCAGGCCGGTTTAATTTACGGCTTCGGGGATTTAATAACCAATTTAATAATCCACTGAGCCCGGTACTTTGACTACCACTGATTCCGTTAATATGTAGGTATTATTATTAAGAGCGTTATATCCGCAACTCTCACCACCAAGACTTGGGAAGAAACATGCTGCAAATTATTACACAACGGTTTAACCTGTATAGATGCCCCTTCTACGTAGATCACTGTTTTCTGTGGTCAGTACCCTTGAGCTCCCCCCAGGAAAGCCCTAAATCGAGTACTGGAGCCGGCCCTGTTATTAAAGTTTCACACAAATACGCGGTATTCAATAATTCAATCATTCATCATACATCATTTTTTGTAGTTATTGATGAAGCATGAGATAAATAATAAACTGTTGTGTAATAATTCACCATTGTGTAATAATTTACCGTTGTGCAATAGTTTACCATTGTGTAATAATTTAGTTGTGTAGTAATTTACAGAATGATAAACCGTTGTGTAATAATTTAGAGAATAATAAACCGTTGTGTAATAATTTACAAATAATAACCGTTGTGTAATAATTTACCTTTATAGATGCCCTAAATCGAGTATTTAGCCAGCCCGGAAATTACATTTCATAATTGTTGTTATTCATGGAACACAGCGTTTGTCCTAGCTACAAATGTGCCTACCAACAAAACCCAAAAGAGCCTTCATTTTTCAAATGAATATCACAGAACAACCAACTGGACTTCATACTCCGTGAATATAATGAGGTGCTCCCTAGCAATGATTATCTCGGGCCAATTCCCAAAAATGTTACCGCGTCCCCAGCGATGATAATCTGGGCTGAATGTTTCACAATTTTATTCCCTTCTGTTGAAGAAGCCTGTCGGTGCAAACTTCGGGGCCTCACTGTGAACGAACGGGTGGATCTACAATGCTCCGGGTGGTCTTACAAAGCTCCCATGTTCGAGAAATATTTGAAAACTTAACAAAATTCGAGATAACGGCTTCCTGGAGATTTCAATCCCTATTTTCCACCCCTTAGAGAGGAGTGACAGTAACGCCGAGTTTCGAGGACCAGCTAGGCCCCAAACGGGACCTACACACCGTATTTCGTCAATTTTGGTTCATGGTAACTAAGAAAAGTGCGAAGTACGCCTTACGGCGGACGGACAGAAATTTTTTTATTGCATTTTCGGATTCTACGTTATGTACCTACCTTGAAACGGAAACCATCAAATTTGAGTGCGGGAGGGGGGGGGGGGGATAATTTTTATTATTATTATTTTTTTTTTCATGCTCGATTCCAAAGGTTCATTATTGAATATAATAAATAATAAACCAAAAAATCCTGTTTTGAACCAAAATTCATATCAGCTCACAGCGATATAAATAATAATTACCAGTTGTACCCACCCCAATTAACTGAATCAATCAATGAAACAAATTATCCTTCTATCTCTGTATGAACACTGTGTCAACGCTTCGATGATTATCATCATACAATGGTGAGAGTTTTTATTTTTTATTATTATTTTTTTTTTTTACTGTGAAAACTGTTTTTACAATTGACTCAGTGGAGACTGATAGACTTTCATCTGGCGACTAGAGAAATTCGTGGGGTCATAGAGGGAACTCCGTCCGATTCTACGTCAAGATAATATTCGTGCAAGCTGTAATAGAAACATGGCAATAACGGATTGCATCACGCTAACACGTATGAGATGAGACGGGCCTGTAAAATGAAATAGTTTTCGTTTTGCCGTTATTTTTCCAGGACGTTTAGAAATTTCTATTTCTATGGAGATAGCGCAAGAGGACAGGTACAGGTTCCCCGACATGCATGAGATGTACATTGAAGGGCTGCACGTGAGGGCGTAAGGTGCATCTTAACACTCACGCGACTGCCTGTAGGAACCGTAAAGCAGGCCGGAGCCCATAAGGAAATAGTCATTTTCGTCGACTCTGGAAAGGCGTTTGATTCGGGCACTGAGTGAAACAGTGGAAATCGTCAGGTCCAGGCTCCAGGCCGACAGACTGATTGTTTTCATTTCCGGTATAGAACCGTTTGAGTGACTCGGGGGGGATAAGACCGGTGTGAAAATAAACCAGGAGCTCCCCCGACCTAGAGGATCGCTTCGGGTATTTTTGGACGTCCTGGAGGTTCCACAACACGAGACGCGTTACGCCTTCGAGACGCATTTCAACTCCTCCTCTTCCTATTTTTTTTTTTTTTTTCGTCCTTCTGGGCAAACTATTTATAAAATCCCGAGGTCCGCCCTCGGTCCTACACAACGGTGTCTCCCCGTATGGAGCTCTTGTAACTTCAATCGCTACAAGGCCAGTGTATTGTGAGGAACAGTACTGAAAGAACACCACTGTTTTACACGAGTCCTAATAGTCATACAACCAACGCATTGGCTGTAAAGGCCGGTTTACACGCTCAAGTCATTTGCACAAACTGGCTGGCACAAGCCAGTTGGCACAAGTAAATCGTTGCGTGTGAATGCTGCTTGAAGTTCGTGCAAGCCAAAAAATATGGCTTCAGTAAAATCTGTCCCGACAGAAAATCGGCTTGAGGTTGGAGTATTGGCATGAGCGTGTGAGCGATGCCCAAGCAGTTACGATCTCAGACATGCGCACTGAGTGATAACACATAAATATGTGTCTTTTAGTGCCTTGTAAATTGCGTCGCATGTTTCTGGAATTATGGCGCTTAGAGCTGGTTTGGAAACAACTGTTGAACATTTCAAATCCTCGTAACTTCTCCCAGTTGCCAAAAATCTCAGCGTAGCTGACAGCCGTTCATGGAAGGTAATCGCACGTTTCGTAACGGTGTCTGCTTTAGAAATGATGGGAGTAATTACATTTAACAAATTCGTGTATGTGGCTTCGTCCATACGCAAGTAGTTGCGAAAATCATCGGGCTCACTACGTAGTTCAGCAATTATATTGGTATGGGACAACATTTCCCTCTGTATCTAACAACCATTTCTTCCTTTTGGTTTTCAACTCATTTTTCTTCACAATGCACACTGTTAGTTCTTCGTCCAGGTGTTCAATTATGAACACTAGGTACCAACTGTTAATAATAACAATTTGAAAACATTGATAACAATTTTTGGGGTTCCTCACTTCACAATTGTGCAAACCGAACTGAGCGTGTGAACGGAAATATTTTATTTAGTTCGTTTGCATAAACTGGCTTGGAGTGTGTAACTGTTACTTCAGGTGGTCCTAGCCGGGCACGGGCCTACCCACCTTGGCGGCTCCCGAGATTGTCTGCCCTCTTGTGGACAAACAGCTCGATGAAGTTTATTATTTACGGAACTTGGAAACCATCGACGATTTGAACCCCTTGGAACGTTCAAGGTTGAGTTGGTGGAACTGGTGTTGAATGGAGAATTTTCGTCAGAATCTTCTTGGGGGGGGGGGGGGATCTGAATTGGAAAAATGGTATCTTGAAGCCCGTCTTCATCAAATAAGCGGTAGTTTTTAAATGAGGGTGATTACCAGTAAAAATGTGGCAAAAAATCACTATAAGGTCTATTGACCACTGAGGGATTGTATGCTGGCCCGAGGAGGCTGAGCGAAGCTTTGGAGGCAAAGGTTTTCAATGCTACCAACAACTGAACATTAAATATGGAAAACCTTCCTGGCAACCTTCAACAACCATTGCTGTGACCTATCATGAACCTCCCCTCGGTTTGATTTTGAGGATGTGTTTTTAATTTAGATAACTATTATAAATTTGCGGTTCTATCCATCCATCCGTTGCGTACATCGTACGTGCTAGCCCTCAGCGGGATATGAGTTGAACTTCCCTGACTGATATATTGATATTCCTTGGTTCGTCCTTGGTACGTCATTTCTAGCGGGAATTCGGAAATTGAAATTTCACACTTGTTTTCTGCCTAGATTTTTCGCCATAAACATCTCATTATGTGGTCAATAAATTATGTGGTCCATTACTGGGCAGAATTTGGCCATAAAAGGAGAATTAATAACCAACGAAAATTGCCCATTCCCACCGAAAAATTCGAAGGGTGGGATGATAACACATCCCAGGCGTGGTACATCAATCAATTACGTGGGCAGAGCGAGTGGGGATGGGCAATGACTGAAGCGTGTAAGTAAGCACACATCGCAGACGTCACGCGGGATGCTGTGCGCGAGGCGTTGGAAAAACCGACTAATTATGAGACAACGGTAAGGCACGTTATTAAGACAAGACCACGTCCCGTCGTAATTTGGAGTCAGGATAGCGACAGCCCCCGGCCCCAGGCACTTCCAATTATCCCAGGAATGGTCTTTTCCAGTCTCCCATCGACGGCTCACAGGATCCCACAGCCTGCCTATCATCAACAGTTTTACTTGCTATCCACGGGGAATCTTGATAACTCGAGGCGTGACGTGGTTGTCCACAGTCCAGGGGGTTTGTTGCTTCAGTCATTACCACGCTCTATGGGTCACAGGAGGACCTGGACGTTGACACTGGAGGGACAATTAAAACTTTTTCAGATCCGCCTTTCTGATAAAGGCCCGAAAACAAGTGTCTTCTCCATAAGTCACTGGCCTGAGGACGACGAACCATCGAAACCTCTGGCGGAATTACTGTTATCATAATATCATACTGCTACGGTTCAAGAAGTTCCACAGGTGCCTACTTAAATCATATTAAAGTCGAATTCAATCTAGCTGACTGAAGCTTATTCATGACACGTATCTGGTACCTGTCCAGTTCTTGAACTAGGGTTAAACTTTGGAAACCAGGCCCCTTACTGATTATGGCCAACAGTAAACTGCAGATTTGAGTGAAAACTTCGGCCAATATTTATTCACGTAACAAGACCACGTACAAACAGTTTTAACTTTTAACTTTTAACGTTTAACTTTGTCTTTGTGATCTACAACAATTTACACAAGTAAATTACAAGCAGATGTGCTAATAGGTTTCACATAGATAATTGTGACGTGTTGGCTGGAGTGAAGAAGGTACTCATCAGTACCACTTCAGTGGCGTGATTACTTACAATCATACAACAAATTTTCTGCTTCAATATATTATGTACGAATATGATCTGGCATTATTCACTCACATATCTATATTAATTTGTATGGTCATGATTCTCACAACAGTTGTGGATATACTCGTATGTATCACTAGCAAATATAATAGCAGTAATGTACCTACCTGAGAAACCATAAATCAAAATATACATGTTAGCATTAACGTAATTTGATAATCGACACCATCAACCAATGACACCAATAGATAAGCTGCAAGCAAAAAGAGAGTGCGTGTGAATAGAGTTAGAGAATTTTTCAAAGCCAATTAGCATACTCGATCCCTGCACCGAAACGGAAGAAAAATTAAATCCCTGATGGAATGGGTTTTGGTTTAATTTAAAATTTCAATACCCTGACTTGATGATAAGAGGAAGGATAAAAAAGGAAAAAATCATAAAGAGGTAAATTTGTATTGTACCTTTGGACAAAGGAATCTCAAACTGCGCAATTCTTGCAAATACTTTTTCCGTTCGTTCAAAATTCTGAAAGCAAAATAAGAAAAGTGTTAAGGCGCGGAAAAATACGGGAATATAAAAATAAATAAAAATTTTCATCTGGAAAAATAAATCCTAACGTGGAATAAAACAAACCTGTTCAAAATAATAGCATTCTTTCCATGGTCGTACAATGGAATGAAATTACCATGTATCAACAACATAGATACTAAATATGGACGAGTCCATCATGTTTCACTCAGCTAAATTCGTTAGCCAAATGAATTAGTAAAATATACAACTAACAAATTTTCCGGAAATGTTGAAGGTTGATCAATGAGATACTAATCCAATAATAAGTTGATTTCAATTTCGTGTAAGGATCGAGTAGACACCTGTTTCAAGTTTCACCAAATGACTTTTTCCAAAATGAACTTTTTGGCAGCTTATTTGTTGGAGTTGCGTGTGTAGATGAGTTGAAAATTTAGAAGTTCAATTTGTAGTAATAATAAGTGGACATCAGAAGTGATTGGTTGAAATTCGTCTTTGTATCATTAGTTCATCGGAGGATCAGTTATCACACAACACAGAACAATGTACTCCTAGAATGTTCTAGTCGACAGCACTAGGTTTTGATGGGTGGTTGCGGATGAAGTGGTCTATTGGAGGTGAAGTAGGTTTCTCAAAATTTACAATTCGGAACTGCTCGAAAATAGCGAAAGCTGCTCTGAGCTCAACAGCAGCTTCTTGTTCGGAGTTTGTTATTGCATCCAGTTGATGCTGTGAACAAAGGTATTGAAATGTTGGTGGCATATTGTTCAAAGATCGGTCGGCCAGGGCCATTCATATTTATAACGAGAACTATGCATTATCATGGTGGGCGAAAATATGTCTGAACAATGTCAGGGACCAGCTCGAAGCCAGGGCCTTCCAGGACAATGGGCCTTTCGATGTCGGTTTCGAAGAATAATTTTCGGCCCACACTTGATGCTTGATGTCAACAATCGAGCTGCTCTAGCATCGCCTGGAAGAAAAAAAACCGTCGATATTGTAATGAGCCTAGCGGCTATCTTCCGTCTGGAGTCCCTGGTCACCTTGTTGAGACTGGGACGGCTATAGCGCCTTATTGGGGACGGATTTTACGATCGAGAAACCTTCTGGCGAAACGTGTTTAACCTCAATGCGTCCTTCATCCAGCTTGATTTCCCCTCCCCCTCCGTAAACGCTTCAAAATGAATTACTTTATCCTTTTAGCCGTAAATCACGGTTCCTTTAAGGCGATGCCGAGGGTAGTAAAAGTGTGTATTAAGCCCCTTGGATACAGGTAAGCTCAGACGTTTTACTCTCGGGAGATGTCCTCTTGCCCACATAATGCGGTACCCTAGATTTTCCTTCATCATCGTGTAAAATGTTGTAATGACCTCCTATTTTCATAGTTTTATCATCGAGAGCTAAACAAGACATCATCATCGTTATTTCTCGCTAAGAGATGAAAAAGTTTCAAGTGATGCAAAATTGCAGGAGCAGCTTCATGTGAGCTTACGGGAGATGCACAATACTAACAGGGAATCCTTGAAATCACGCTACATAAATGTGGATCACGCAAGATTTGGGAGCACTTCAACTTGCATCGACCATATTGTTTATTGTTTATATACATAAACATAATTCTTGTACCTGTCCCCTGTTGGAGAGGGTGTCGTCTGCGCACTACTTGGGCGTAACTACTGATGACCGTCTGCGGTGGGAGGCACACGTCTCAACTTTAATCTAACGCCTACTCAAATTCAATTCATGTTTTTTATTGTTTGCGCAAGGTTGTCGAGCCGACATTTTTGATCACATTGTACAAATAATTGGTACAACGTATTATTTTTTATTTTGGACTCTTGACATGGGGAGGTGCGGTTCCATCCATTCTAAAGCCCCTGAAAATAGCACAGAAATAAGCTATTCTGAAAATGATTAAAAAGTCCGTGCGCTTCTCCTCTGATGAGCTGTTCTCTGTTGTTCCAGTATTTACCATTAACCAGCTATACATTAAATCCGCATTATTATTTTTTCATAAACACCCGCAATAATTTACCTATGCCCATCCCGAAGAGCAGTACGTTTTTCGTGAGTCCACTCATAATCTCATTCACACCTCTCTATCCCGTTTGAAGAGTACACGCCGCCACATACATTTCAGTTTGCCTTATGTCTTGAGAGTTTTGTCTCAGTCCCTTACCGACTCATTTATCTCTAGCCGTAGCACCTTCAAAAAGCAAGTATTCACTTGGCTAGTTACCAAGGGTCGTGCGGAGTACGAGAAATTACTCTCTAGTATGTATATAACGTGAATACGATGTAATGTAAGCATAAGATAGGAAGTAACAATTTTTACTTTTACATTGATTTCATAGCATTTTATTGTTGATGTTCTCTTTGTAACTGAATTCCCCCACTCAGCACGGAACTGAGATCCATGAAGTGGGGTTCCACTACTAAGGAATCACATAATATATGCTGTTTATTTAATTTACTTGGCAACTCGTTGTTGTTTTTACTTTATTTTTCGAGGAATAAATTTCATTTCATTTTCATTTTTCATTTCATTTCATTCAACACGCGCGCGCGCACACACACACACGCGCGCGCACGCACACAAAGTTAATTCTAATGATAGGATGTATAGTTTTTTTCCGACTGCACTGTAGCGTCGCTCTGTGATGGCAAAACTAATACAGCAAATTTTGACGTTCGTCGAATACTTTCGATTTCGATTTTCGATGAAATTCTCATCATTCACTGTGTGTTTGCAAACCCACAATAATTATTAGGGGTTGTGATGGAGGGGGGGGGGGGGGTTCTATGCCATTGAAATCGCCGCAAAGCCACCGACTGGCTCCATCAAGGCACAGGTCTAACGAAAACACCACATAAAATCAAATTCTCGACTCTTTTGAAAAGTTAAGGTTTTGAAAGTTTTGTTAAGTTGGTCGTTACACCAGCAAACAGACCGTCATGGGCCGCTCGAGTCTGGGGAACAGCCCCATATTCTCTCAAAAACGCTGAAAAGTCCTTGCCACATGGGTTTATTATTCTACTGGAGATACACACAGAAATGCTGGCTGTTTATTTATTGTTTCTTTCATGTAAAATAATTGCAATAGCTATTTCTTGTGGTTTCCACAAATTTTGGGCTCCAAAACTTGAATTAGGTTACACTCCTTTTGGTTTAATATATATTTAATATGTATTATATTTTAATATGTATTATATTTAATATATAATACACCTATGTATTCGCTCAGCAAAAAATTTGTATAACACCCCCTCAAACTTTTTTCTTTTCCGTTTCAAGGTGCGTAGATTCCAAAAATGCAATGTCCGTCCGCCGTACGCCGTATCACGTGTACAGGCTTCATTTTCGGTCTAAAAAATTCGTTCTTTCGCTCACATGCTCCATTTGGGCCCTAGTTGTGTCCCGAAACTTTTCAGCCCGATCGGAATATATCCAGGGGTGTTATGAGTGAAAATGTGTGTAAAAATAGGTACTTTTTGCGTTTTAGCAACATGTTGGTAACATGAGCTTCTGAGGTATCGTTTTCCATGTTTTTGGGGACGAGAAGACCGAATATGAAGTCGATTTTGACCAAAGTGTGGAAAATTGAGTTCTGCCAAATGTTCAGCTTCCAAAATTAATTTTTTATGAGTTAAAAACCCGGTAAATCGTCTGAAATTACCATCAATTTATATAATAACACTGGAAAAAGTTTCAACGCGCGGATCAAGACTATTAAATGACACTACAAATGATCAAAGATAGTTGGGGAATAAAACCGTGGTACCTAATTTGTGTTTTAGGGGCCAAAATTAAAATTAATGGAAACCATCAGAAATAGCTATTTCGATTATCACGCATGAAAGAAACAATAAATGAACAGCCAGCATTTCTGTAGGTATGTCCAATAGAATAATAAACCCATGTGAAAAGGACTTTGCTGCGTTTTTGGAATCTACGCACCTTGAAACGGAAAAGAAAAAATTTTGAGGGGGTGTTATAAAATTTTTTGCTGAGCGAATACATAGGTGTATTATTCACATAATAATAAACCAAAATTAGCATTTATGTAATACCGTATTTTGTGCAGGGTGGGAGGTTTGGTGGGGGGGGGGGGGGGGTAACTGCAGCGTGTTTGGCTGAACCCGACAGTTTCGTCTTTGATTTGTTATTCTCATTTCGGACCTGAGCCGATTTGAAGACCCCAGGGGTGTATCAGGTGTGGTGAGGACATCCGGTTTTAATTGGTCCATATTTCCTGTTGGCTCCACTGGCACGGAAAAAGGTTCGTTTTTCTTCTACTTTGTCACCCTTGACTACTTTGTCTCCCTCATCACCCGGTGATCCCAGAAACGGAAGAAGATGAAGAAGAACCGCCAGTGGGAACCTGGAGAGAGACCAATACCGGATAATGAACCTTCGATTCCTTCTTCCACTTCAACTTGACTCTTACAGCTCTGGCAGGACACACTATTGTTCTCACTTCTCCCCGAGACCAAAACTAACAATGCTCCTCATAATTGTCGCTTCTTTTCGGACCCTCCTACCTCTGTTTTCTTGTTTCGTTTTACTTTTTTTATAGTTCGGTAACTCCCTTTCATCTTTTGACCATTCATGGCCCACCGAGCCTCGTCGAGGTCTGTGTGACCTGTGTGATGCATTTACCTGCACCCTACAGACTCCAAGCTGTAATAAGTAGGAAGCGTCTGTACCTACGAACGTAAATAATGAAAATTCGGGAAGGTATGAGGAGAAAATTTCGGATTCAATTAGAAGATGCAGATGAGCTCGTCGCAGTAGGAAAATTTTTCAAGTAAATCAATAGGAATCGACATAAATCGGAGTGAAATGTCGAACAACGGATATGTCGATACTTGGGAGAAATTGATCTTAAAAAAAAAACCAGTCATGCAGCATGACTTAATGAGCGAATTTTCAAAGAAATATTCGAATTAATGGCTATGGTTTTGTTTTGCTTCGAACTCTCGTCTTCAATTAATACTTCTCACATTTTTCAATCTGACCACTCTAAGGGGTTGGGGGGGGGGGGGGGGGGGTAAGAGTTTAAAGATTATCCTAGTTTTGGGTAATTTTTGCGCACTTTAAATGCTCTAATTTAAGAACGGATTTAGATATCTAAAATCCGATTTCACCATCGTGTTCAGCGTGCAAAAACCTTTAAAATGAGGGGTCACTTGTTAGAAAATAACATTTTGGGGATTTTTGGGTAATTTTTGCGCACTTTAAATGCTCTAATTTGAGAACGGATCAAGATATCTAAAATCCGATTCCACCATCGTGTTCAGCGTGCAAAAACCTTTAAAATGAGGGGTCACTTGTTGGAAAATAACATTTTGGGGATTTTTGGGTAATTTTTGCGCTCTTTAAATGCGCCAAAACCCTCCTTAGAGTAGGCCAATTTCGCCCATCTTCGAACTTAGCCTTTCGATTGCCAAGATAGATTTTTTGTGCAAATTTGAGCTGTTTATCTCAATTCTATCGAGAGTTATCGTCTGGAGTGACACAAATATATATATATACATATAAAAAAGTGTTAAATTTCAGGAATCGTTTTAGAATGGTCTGAAACGGATTTCTATGAAGAAAATTTCCAAAAATTTATATTATTTAAATTTCGAAGCCATTGCAATAGCTTCATTTTCTTTGAAAATTCGCTAAAAGGGTTTTTGCACTATCTCGCTATTTAGGTAGGCACCGACTGAAAAATTTCAATTGCTCACCCCATTTTAGAAATATACGAAAAATTACACATAATTTTACAAGTTTCACCAGATTGTCATCGCCTAAAAAAACACTGCATTAAGTATGTCTTTTGAAGAGGCAGAAAAAAGAAAAATTTTAAATTTGATTCAAACCTACTAATTATAGCCTATGCTAAATGAGCCTTCAGCTGTTGACAAATCATCCAGAAACTTCTTCTGGGTTTCAGCTTTCCAACGGTACCAATACATTTTTTATCAAGTCAATTCGATCCTTGTTGAAAATTTGCGGTGAGAAGGCAAACTGCGAAAATTTGAGTTTTTCCCCCTCATCAAACATTAAATCGATCAATAGGTACCTACTCAACATACCATACTATAATAATATCTATAAATACACTACTAATCAAGAATATCTACGGATTAAGTGCTGGGACTATAATTATAATTATATGCATTTGAATCGATCTTTCAGATAAATGAAGCTCCAATGTAAAACAAACCACCACATCAGAAATGCCCTGTAGTTTTTGAACACCAGTCGCACATTTGAATCGGCTGATGAATACCTCGGTTAAAATAATGACCGTCTGCGTCTGAACGTCGCTTCGCGAAAGGTCAATAGTTGCTAATACTTCGTTTACACAGATGGAATATTAATGGATAAATTAATTGCAAACTGGTGCAAAACATCTAACGGCTTCAGAGAGGACCTGTGTGTAGAAGACAACTTGTAATAATTTCAGTGATATTATTACTACGTTGAGAAAAAGGTTAACGCGTAATTAGCATTTCAATTGAGTTTACGACCTTTTAACGATTTCTATTCCAACTGTTAAAAACAAACTATGCTAAGGTCAAACCATTAAGAACAAACCATCAACACATGATAACTTATTATGTCTTAATCATAGCATTTCCAAACATTTCACAGTTCCCGGAATCGGTACCTTTGAATTCAATTGACCACTGCAGTAAATTGATTATAAAATTTATAACGGCGCTGTTCCCGATAAAGTGCTCGGCCCTAGGATTTTGACCAATTAGCTAAAAATGTTTTGTCCATAACATACAGCGATCGCGAGCTATTGAGATTTACTAAAGCTAATACAAGCAGGTATCATAATAAGAAAGCCGAATTGACATAGGTATGGGACACAGAATTTTAAAACATACAAAGTAGGGTACAACTGAGTTAATCCTCCACGAAATTCCATAAATGAGACTTCCTTCTGTACACCTCTACCTGGCTCAATATATTTCTGGCGAAACATTGTAGGATAGGCTGACAAACGAATTTAATATTCAATAAGTTATCCAAATAACGTTTATTTTAAAAAAACACAGGATCTGTTGTTTTTTGCTTCCTCACTACCGAAGGTAGGGAAGCCTTGGATTCGTGATTGAGTTTAAAAAAATGTATGCCCTCCAAAATGAAAATTTCCACTACCATTTTGCGTTTCAGACATCGAGGAACATTTTTGTAACGCCCATAACTACTATGAATATCGCTAAAATGAGCTCAAACTTTGAGGGTCGATCAGGAATGATACTTTGATGGTCCCACATGGATTTCACTGGAATCGTACGGTAACTTTCGTCTGCGCATGCGCGAACATGAAATGTTTACCGTTTTCTTGTTACGCTTCCAACTACGCGAAAAATAGTCATAGGGAGCTGAAATTTCACGGGTGCACGCGGGTTGGATTGCAGATGGTACCGTTCAAAAATCATGGAAATCGTTCCGTCTGCGCATGCGCAAACGTGAAATACTTGAAGCGCCCATAACCACCTTAAATATCGTTGAAATGAGTTCAGATTTGGAGGGTCGATCAGGAGTAATACTTTGACAGTTCGATATGAATTTCATTGGAATCGTACTGTAACTTTCGTCTGCGCATGCGCAAACATGAAATGTTTACTGTTTCCTTGTAACGCTTCTAACTACGCGAAAAATAGTCGTAGAGACCTGACATTTTGAAGGTACACGCGGGTTGGTTCGCAGATGGTTCCGTATCAAAACGAACCTACCCAACTATTCTATACGTTCATGTGATTCACGTGAGGAAGCTGTACTGCCTACTCGAATTGGTAGACTATTTTTTCTTGGCGTACTATTTTCTTTATGATTATTTTTTGTGATGAACGACAGAAACATACGAAGAAGTTTCCAAGATCTTTCTCAAAATCCTCCTTACAGAATCTTCCTTAAAATGTGAGGGTGTTACCGACGTTTCAACGTAAGCTGCTTACGTAAAATTCCGTAGAAGCAGAACATGTGGGAGTAAGGAGATATATGTGACTGAATTTGTATCATTGTGAAAGTTATATAAAAGCACATTTGGCAATGCTGACCGTTTTTAGTATTAACAGGTAAGTACCTCATGAGAAACTTGAAGAACTTCACGAGTTGGGGGACCTCAGATGAGTTGGAGTGTGGAGGTTTGACTGATGCATTAGGAACGGCTCTGGGCTCTGGCAGTGGTCAACACGAGAAACAAAGAGAAATCCGTTTGGAGCCCAGTGAAGGATGAGACTGTCCCGTCCGCCGCGTCGCCCGTAAGCAAATATGAACAACCTCTTAATTTTCGGCGGGGAAGAAGCGGCTCCTTTCAGAGACAGCGGATAGTGAAAGGACGGAAAACATGTCCACCTTAGAGCTTCGTCATCAAGCTAAGAGTAGGAGACGGAACACCTAATTCCACATACCACCCACCTTCCACATATTTCCTAAGTATTTATTTTGTAAGTAAATGTAGCTTTATGGCAACACCACTTCCGCAGTCAAAGATATTTATCAATAGTAAGGCGATAGCCCGTGACAGTGCGGCTGTTCACAATACATTTTTTCTTCCTGTGGAGACGGAGTCGCTTGGGGAAGCCTAATCGATATCCCTTCTTAACCGGTGATAATCTCACTGGTCTAGGAGGGGGACTCTCGAGGTCTACCACCACTGTCACACTCTGTCACAAGTTTCAATATCGCCTTTTTCCCGGCATCAAATGCAGAGTAACAAGTACAATATAAGGAGCACGGAAAAACACTGGATTACCTGTTGGTTTTGGTTTGAGTTCAATGACAACATCATCGTACTACTCAGCCAAATCTTCGATCTCCATTTTACCGACTCAATGCCACCAAAATCTGAGATCCTAACATACTTAGGTACCACCTCTTCAGAAAGAAAAATCAATACAGAAAGGTTAAGAATGGAAAAAAAATCCGCCGAAGAAGTTATGAAGACATCATATCGGCGACTCATCATCAGGATATAAAATTAAACTGAATCCCCATAGATTCATGCAACTAATTGTATGTGATGGAAACCCCTGAAAAAGTAGGTACCTATAAGTATTATCATCTCCAGTGGCCCCAGACTTACCCTCAAAATTTGATGGTTTCCGTTTCAAGGTATGTAGAATACGAAAATGCAATAAAAAAAATGTCTGTCCGTCCGCTGTACGCCACACTTTTCCTAGTTACCATAAACCAAAATTGACGAAATTCGGTTTATAAGCCCCACTTGGGGTCTAGTTGGTCCTCGAAGCTCGGCGTTAATGTCAGTCATCCCTAAGGGGTGAAAAATAGGGGTTGAAATCTCCAGGACGCCGTTATCTCGAATTTTTTAACGGTTTTAAATAGTTCTCGAACTTGGGAGTTATTTAAGACCACCCGGAGCATTGTACGTCCAGCCGTTCGTCCACCGTAAGGCCCAGAAATTTGCACCGACAGGCTTTTTCGACAGGAGGGTACATGAATTGTATACATTCAGCCCAGACATCATTGCTTGGGACGCAGCAACAATCTGAATTGGCCCGAAATAATCATTACTAGGGAGTACCTGATTATATTCACGGAGTATGAAGTCGAGTTGGTTGTTTTGTGATAGGTATTATTTCATTGGAAGAATGATGGCTCTTTTGGATTTTGTTGATAGGTAGTGCAACTCGAACAAACGTTGAAGTATTATTGATGGATAAATCGTCACACAGTGGTAAATTATTACATAACCGTAAATTATTACACAACGGTTCATTATACCATCTACGTTGAAGTGGCTGGAGTTTGTTGATAGGAACTTTGGCAACTTGAACAACCGTTGAAGTATTATTAATGGGCAAATTATTACACAACGGTAAATTATTACTCAAAGATAAATTATTACACAACGGTTCATTATACTATCTACGTAGAAGGGGCACCTATACAGGTAAATTATTAAACAACGGTTTATCATTTGCCTCATGCTTCATGAATAACTACAAAATGATTAATGATTGAATTATTGAATCCCGCGCATTTGTAGGAAACTTTAATTCCGGGGCCGGCCTCCAGTACTCCATTTAGGGCTTTCCTGGTGGGGGGGGGGGGGGGGAGCTCGAGGATCTACCCAGATTAGTAATAAACCTTTGTGTAATAATTTGCAGAGCTTTGTTTTTTTTTACTAGCGTGATGATCTCGACGACACGGTTGACAAATCCCTGCTATGATTAAGCTCAATAAAATTTCCTGCCGAGCTCACATTTGTGAATTTCTCTCCAAGAAGAGGAAAATACCTACTTCGAGTCTTACTCAATCGTCTAATAGGGACCATCCCAAGAATCCAACCACATCCAGTAGCGCGGGCAACTTAAATGTAATGTAATGTATCAACAAACTATAGCTAACTATAAATAAGAGTATGACAATTACCGTTTACCGCAACAACGGAGTATCCATTAATGGAGAAACCACAATAGTTTCGTCAGGGTACAGGTACAATGCAGTGGAAACAAGCCGAATTGGTAGACCACCTTCCATGTGGATCATTTCATACGACCTATTTGGAGAAAGCACTGTTCTTCACGATTATTGGGAAGATGATAATTCATGGCCCGAGGTAGAAACGTTTAATAGTAAAAAAACGTTTTAAAGCGATTCGATTCAACCAATTTTAAGTCTCGTCAATTTCAAAACAACAAAACTCAGCGCACGTCTACGGACGTAAGATTTAAAAAAAAAAAAATTCATTACGACGACCGAATGATTGGGACATAGTGGATCGTGATGATTTTCCTTCGGGGCATCGAGAAAGAAATTCACCGTTGCCTATTGTGGATAGGGTCACGGCGCGTAGCTGAGGCCTGTCCGCTGCACGTAACATGATGAAGAAAAGCATACGGACGGGAGAATTATTAAGAGGACGTGAAGGCTGAGGTATCTGACATAGTAACATTTAGAGCCGGAGGGATAAGAGCGATGGCAGAGCCGGTGCTGGGATGAGGCTATGAAACAGCGAAATGGATATACCAACATGACATTAATAGACCCAAACACCGGTGATACGGCCACAGAATGAGCCATGAGTTGCGCATTAATGAAAGTAGTGATTTTCATTTACTCTAAAAGCGGTTGAACCCCAAAGTACTCCAGTGATCAACTATCTACTCATACGTAGGTCTCATAAATAAATACCAGTATATTATTATGTTTAAATAACGAAAGTATTGTTATAAACAAGTTTAAATTAGGATTTTAAAAAAATCAGCCTTCGTAGCTATATTTTTTTTTTCGTGGCTATATACAGGGTGTCCGAGTTCTTTCTTGAGAAACTCAGGGAATCGATTCTTCTCTTCAATTGGAACAAAAAATGTTCAGTAGTAATTTTTCGAAAATTTCTTCGTTTTAAGATATCCGACGATTTGCGTTTGTCCAACTTTTTTACCTTACCACATAAAAACACTAATAAATTCGAAAATATTGAGACTACAAAAAATCCAATTACACCGTTTGAAAGAACGTTAAATTTCCTGTAAGATTCATCTGTTTTCAATGGTCAGAGTTACTTAAAATGTTGACCAATATCAGTTGGAACATGTGAAATTTTAAACATTTAAAATTTTGAAAAAGATTTTACTTTCCACTGAGGTTACAAAAAAATACCTACAACTTGTCAAATTTCAAAAACCTTGTTCATCTAATAGGCTTTACACTGACATACCTGGATTTAAAAATAACGTTGTAGTAGAGTTAAAAAATGATAATTCATTCGTTTGTTGTTTGAACTTCGATATTTCCCCTTCATATTCCAGCATTATTTTTACTCAACCAGTCATGGAAGCGTTAGTTTTATTTTACGAGGTCTAATTAATTCCCCCCCCCCCCCCCCCCCCCAACCAAATTCACCTCTGCTAATGATTTCAAACATTCAATTATAATTTTTTAACGGTACTACAACGTTATTTTGGAATCTAAGTATATCAATGTAAAGCCTATTAGATGAAGAAGTTATTGTGAAATTTGACAGGTTGTAGGTATTTTTTTGTAACCTCAGTAGAACGTACAATATTTTTCAAAATTTTAAATTTTGAAATGGCCAACATAACTCTGACCATTGAAAAAGAAGAATCTTACAGGAAATTTAACGCTCTTTCAAACGGTGTAATTGGATTTGTTGTAGTCCCAATATTTTCTAATTTATTAGCGTTTTTATGTGCTAAGGTAATGAAAAGTTGGAAAAACACAAATAGTCGTTTATCTTTAAAACGAAGAACTTTTCGAAAAATTCCCACTGAGCATTTTTGTTCCAAATGAACAGTATAATCGATTCCCTGAGTTTCTCCAGAAGGAACTGGGACACCCTGTACATAGCTATATATATATATATATATATATATATATATATATATATATATATATATATATATATATATATATATAGTGGGAGTAACCCCACTGCTACCACACGATTAGGAGTTGTTGTTATGTTGTGGGGATCGGAAAATGTTGTTGTTATGTGAAGTTCGAACTTGTGAAATACACTGTTCCGTCTCTTCTAAAAGAAATCTTATTACAATATATATATATAAATTGAATAATATTGAACATAAATTAAGTGTGTTTACTAACTACTTAAAAATAACCTGTAAATCCTGTTAGTTCTCGATCAATCCAACTCATTCTCCAAACACTTACGGTGTGCTTTGTCAATGAAACTGCTGATACATACATACGCAGTAATAAATAGCGATGGAAGAGACGAGCCTGGACGGGTCAATACCATAGGCTCATAAACCAACATATGTTTAGAAAGTTGTATTATGTATATAGACTCTCTAAAAATCATTATAATTTGTTGTATAAAATATTTCTTGAATAAAAAAACTGAACTGAATTGAACTGACTGAATTAATAATGGCAGCTGTCAGCAAACAGGTTCAATGTTGATATCCAATCTTCTTGATTCCATAAAACGACGAAAACTCTCTCGTACTACTCGCATAAACAACACTGCAGTATTTACCTCCTTCAATACGGAAAAAGGTGAGCTACTTGGGTATTTAACGTTACAGATCAATCGAGAACCCTCATGACTATTTTCGATCGGCTTAATTCCAATTTTTAGAATGGCCTTTCTAATTTTGTTCACAATTCTGTAAACTACCAATGTCCCTATAGATTGCAGGATCTATGCCGAATTTCGATTATCGTTTTTACTGATTTTGGTTTATTATTTTCAATAATGAACCTTTGGAATCGAGCATGAAAAAAATAATTTTTAACCCCCTCAAAATTAGATGGTTTACGTTTCAAGGTATGCAGATTCCGAAAATGCAATTTAAAAAATTCTGTCCGTCCGCCGTACTTAGCACTTTTTGTAGTTACCATGAACCAAAATTGATGAAATTCGGGTTGTAGGTTCCGTTTGGGGTCTAGTTGGTCCTCGAAGCTCGATACGAACTAAATCACTCGCGACGAAATCGTGGAAACCCATTTCAAAGAAAAACGGAGTTATTGAAAAAATAGTCTATTTCCACTAATACTAACAGTAACACATAATAATATAACACATAATAACTAGTTATTGTGTGTTACTGACGATGGTTTGATCACCGAAACCGGTATAACAGTGTTTTTTGCGTTTTTCGTGTATTAGCGGAAATAGACTATTTTTTTCAATAACTCCGTTTTTCTTCTTCTCGAAGCTCGACGTTACTGTCACTCATCTCTAAGGGCTTCAAAAGAGGGGTTGAAATGTTCAGAACGCCCTACCTCGAACAATATAGGGGTATGTTTCTTTTACGTTTTTAAATAATTGATCTTGAACTAAACAAATTTTTGAGACGACACGGAGCACTGTACGACCAGCCGTTCGTTTGCACCGAAAGGCATCGTTAACACGATCGTGAATCAAACGCTATAAATCCGGCCCAGATATCATCGCTAGGGAGCACCTGATTATAATCAAGGATGGCTGTATGTAGTCGACTTGGTGGTTCTGTGATATTATTTCATTTGAAAACGATGGATTTTTTGGATTTTGTTGATAGCTACTTTCGCAACTTGAACCAACATTGAAGTAGGTAGGTACTATTATCAATGGCAAATTATTAAACAACGGTAAATTACTACACAACGGTAAAATATTACACTACGGTTCATTACACCATCTAAGTAAAAGGGGCTGTATTTTGTTGATAGGTACTTTTGCAACTAGAACATCCGTTGAAGTATTATTAATTGGCAAATTATTACGCAACGGTAAATTATTACAAAACAGTTCATTATACTATCTACGTAGAAAGGGCACCTATAAAGGTAAATTATTACACAACGGCTTATTATTTGCCTTGTGATTCATGAATAACTACAAACAATAATTAATTATTGAATTATTGAATCCCGCGCATTTGTACGAAACTTTAATACCGGGGCCGGCTCCAGTATACTCGATTTAGGGCTTTCCTGGTGGGGGGGGGGGGGCTCCTGGGAATCGACCACAGAAAACAGTGATCTACGCAGAAGGGGCATCTATTCAGGTTAATGATAAACCGCTGTGTAATAATTTGCAAAGCTTTTAATTTTCAATGCTTTTTCTATCCCTCCACAGAGTTTAATCATAAATGTTTTGTTTCATCATTTCAGGTCGTGTTCATGATTTCGTTCGAGAGCACAAACCAGAAGTACCTACTCACCCAATGATATTTCGGTAGTGTAACGTAGGTACGTCCACCATTGAAGCCTACAGGCACCGATTTCCACCCGAAAGTGAGAGATATCTTCCCTATTTTTGCCCTCACCGAAAAAAAGGAGAGACAAGAAAAAAAACTCATCCCAGTAAAAGACGCCGACCGTTTACAACTCTGTAGTCGCCAGACACTCCGGAAAAACTCTTCAGCCGGAACACATCCCCTCGAGCCCAGACTACGCCCACACGTGTTAGTTGAGTTTTCAGCTGGACTAGAAAATGTTTTGACATCCCCCTCAACGGAGGGGACAAATTGTCTAAACACTGACCATCCCTCGCAGTAAAACTTCAAAGGCGGTCGACTTTTTTTTTTGAATTTTTTTGCCCTTTCTTTTCATTTATTTTTTCTTTCGTTCGCGATCTTTTCTGCTATTTTTTTTTTTCCTTCCAAGCTCCGACCCGCTGTGGGTCAGGCTCGACGAAACAGCCAAATATTTACTTTTCCTCTCTGTTGGCCCTTTTATGGTCGTTTTGACCTCTTTTATGAGGAGGAAGCTAAAAGCTGTGCAGCTTCTAAAAACGTTTGCCCTCAGAACTCCATCCACTTCGACCCGAGCGAGCCTAAAAAGTTCCGGCCGCATGCAGCATAACCTTACGGGCGGATTTTTTAAGTTACTTATTTACTCAATCTACCCTTCAATTACAGGAGTACGTAATCAAACATTTTCGTCCGTTTTAAACCATAAAATCAGGGGTGAAAAAGCAGTACTTTAATCATCTCCCACAGCTGCATTGTTAAATTAATATTTTAAATAAGTTTTAGCGAACATTTCAATTTTTTTTTTTTGCAGACATGAATATTTTCACAATTTTTTCACAATATTTTTACAATTTTCGATCCTTTTCCGTTTCCAAGCATTCTGAATCTATATCAGGATTTCAACAAAAAAAGTTTATGTACTATTGATGTGTCACTTCGGAGGATATGGCTGGCGTTGGCTAATAGATGAAAAATATCAAAATTTGTGACATTAGTTTTTCTACGATACATAGGTACCTAATATATCGTAGAAAAACAAAAAATGTCGTAAATAGCCCGAAGTCACTCGCTTTTAAAACTTGCTCATATATTATATTAAATTATGGTCATGCTGCATGAATATAACTAGGTATATGAGAAAACAGTAACATTTTTCTCCCGTATTTTTCTCTCAATTTTGTCTCTCCATATTTTTGTAAATTTTTTTGAAATCGATCAGGGTTTGAGGTGAAGTATTAATAGAAAAACCTAGTTATGGTGAATTTTTCGCGCAAAAATATTTTAGACTTTGAAAGGGTTTTTTTTTGCCGAATGGTACCATCCTACTCTAAAGTTTCTTGCAATTAGCCACTAGGTACCTACTTAGTTGAGTTTGAACCAATTTTCGTAATGAAAAACTATCCAATTTTAATTCGTCAATATGATTTTCATGCTTCAAAAATTTGAAAACTCTAATTCAATCAATCAATCGATCAATTTCTGATCGATCAATTGATTTCAATCAATTTCCGGTTGGTATCTACCTGCTTTAAAATTACTGAGATTCCCACCTATTCGAACTATTCATCCAAACACCTTTCTTTTTCTCATAGCCTAAACTATGTTAATGTCACGCGAAGCAACGTACTTACGATTCTGAGTCTACTGAAAAACTTCAAAAGTAAAGTGCTGAACCCCCCCCCCCCCCCCCCGCAAATTTTTCATACGAAATCCTTTAAAAAAAGGACGTCCAATTTAGCATAACAAAGTGGGACATACCACCTGTTTTTCAAAGATTGAGAGGACTTTAGTCTGGAACGGCTGAAGAGGTCGTCAATTATTAGAGAGGGAGGGGGGGGGGGGAAAGATAAACAGGACTTTTTGAATGAGAGGGTGGCGGCACCTAGTGGGAGGCGGGAGCACTACGTCACAGGAACACTGCGCATGCGCAAGGTCATCCCCATTCCACTAGGCCCTAGCGGGTTGAAAACTTTTCTTTCAGATGGACTCGCAATTCAGAGCTGCTCCGGATACGGCTGAAAACTACATCGTGATCTCAATCATTCTTTATGTCAAGTTTTTTTTTTTGATTCTGTACAAAAAATTCGAAACGCTTGATATAATAAATAATAGCACATTGCCAGTATCACTGTTTGAGGCCAATAGAGAGATTAGGCCTACAAGTAGGTAGTTATAAATAGTTTGAAAATATTTCGAAACATTCATAAAAATTGATTGATTGATTGATCGATTGATATGTTTATTAATCTGTACAATTTTGGACTAAGAAGTCCACTCTTTTACAATTCTACAGAAAAATACATCAATTCTAAAAAATCAACTTCTAGTCAGGGAAGATATTTACATGAGAAAATTAAGTGTTTGCCTGGGGATTCGCAATAATTATTTCCATAAATTTTTTCTTAAAAGTCGTTATATTAGACAGTACAAATAAATCGGGATATTGATTTGCGAGTCGATGCATTGAACTAGGAAGGACTTAGTGTAGGTTGTGGTCCTGTGAATAGGAATCTGATACAAATTTCTAGCATTCCTAGTGTCAACATCACGCATCGTATTCTGCTTTACATAATATAAATTAGCTAGGTATTCAGGTTTGGAAAAATGAGAGTCAAATTGAATTTCGGCCTTCCTGCGATTCAAATAACTTAAATCACCTAAATTTTCCAATATCATTTCAAACTTGAAAGAACATTACTAGGTAGGTACCTAATCTATGTCAAAGAATGATAACCTGGGATGTTTGCGGCTGGAAAACAATTTAAGAAACGTAAAATCGTTGATCAAGCGCCTCCGAAGTCCGTGGGAAATCTTGGTCGTTCAAATGAAAGATGCAAAAAAAATAAGAAGAAAAAAATAACGGAATCAAACACAGTCAACGGACTGAGAGATAATTTCATTATCGGTGCGACGGTTTACAACTTTTTAACGGCGGATTTATTATTCCGAGTGATCGCTCGGCCGCGGGGTTTATTAGCGTCCGCCGCTATCATTTTCCTACTGATGTTTCTTGATACATGCAGATCGACGCCGGCGTGCATTATGAGGAGGGGAAAAAAAATCTGGTCGAACGCCGGAAAACCACCCTAAGATCCGATTTATACACACATTTTACAACCTGCGATCAGTGCTGTCCCCTTCCAACGTGAAAATGATATATTTCAGTTTGGTCCAATCCATAATTCAACATGGAATAATTGCGTGGGGTGGTACATACCTCGCAACATTGAAACCTCTAAATATTTTACAGAAATGCACATTGAAAATACGCCTACATAAGCCTGAAACATTTAGTTCGATTGAGGTATTCAGTGTAAGCAAGTCCTTCACTATCGGACAGTTGTTTGTAAAAACGCTGCAAAGTCCTTGTCACATGGGTTTATTATTCTATTGGGCATACCTACAGAAATGTTGGCTGTTCATTTATTGTTTCTTTCATGCTTAATAATCGAAATAGCTATTTCTGATGGTTTCCATTAATTTTGGCCCCTAAAACACAAATTAGGTAAGTCCTTCAATTTTTTTTTTTTAACTATCTTTGATCATTGGTAGTAGTGCCACTTAATCGTCTTGATCCAAGTGTTGACACCTTTTTCCAGTGTTATTATACAAACTGATGGTGATTTCAGACGATTTCCCAGCTTTTTAACTCATAAAAAACAATTTTGGGAGCTGAACATTTGGTAGAACTCAATTTTCCACTCTCTGGTCAAAATCGACTTCATATTCGGTCTTCTCGTCCCCAAAAACATGGAAAACGATATCTCAGAAGCTCAAGTTAGTTACTAACATGTTGCTAAAACGCAAAAAGTACCTATTTTTACACACATTTTCACTCATAACACCCATGGGTATAATCCGATCGGGCTGAAAAGTTTCGGGACACAACTAGGGCCCAAATGGAGCATGTGTGCGAAAGAACGAATTTTTTAGACCGAAAATGAAGCCGGTACACGTGATACGGCGAACGGCGGACGGACATTGCATTTTTGGAATCTACGCACCTTGAAACGGAAAAGAAAACGCTGCAAATCCCTGCACAACGGTTTATTATTTTGTATAGAATACCCTTCTGTTACAGATCACAGCTCTATGTATAGATAACCCGTCTATATAATATAATATGTACTATTCTATGCATAATTATGTAGATCGCAGACCCTCCGTAGGTTAGTACCTAACCCCGTACTCGTTACTAGGTACCTACCTAAATCACGAGTTAAATGTTGCTAAAATAATTCTGCCGATGACAAACAGTACCTAACAAAAAGAAACACACATAATGAAGTTCTGAAAAGAAATTGTTGATGAGGAGTGAAAAAAGTTGCAAAAGTACCTATCAACAAACTCCAGCCCCTTCTACGTAGATGGTATAATGAACCGTTGTGTAATAATTTACCGTTGAGTAATGATTTACCGTAGTAATAATTTACCCATCAATAATACTTCAACGTTTGTTCAAGTTTCACTACCTACCAACAAACTCCAAAAGAGCCATCATTTTTCAAATTAAATAATATCACAGAACAACCAACTCGACTTCATACTCCGCCAATATAATCAGGTGATCCCTACCAATGATTGGCCGTATTCACAAATTCCTATTGTGGGCGCGTCTCTGGTTACGAGATTTGGTTTGAATTGTATACAATTTCATTCACACTGGAGTCGAAAATGCCTCTCGGTGCAAACTTCGGGCCCTTACTGTGAACGAACGGCTGGACGTACGATGCTCCGGATGGTCTTAAAAAACTCGCAAGTTCAAGAATTATTTAAAACCGTAAAAATATTTACGTAAAAAAATGGTATAGGCGTTTTGAAAATTTCAACCCCTATTTTGAACCCCTTAGAGATGGCTGACAGTAACGTCGAGCTTCGAGGACCAACTAGACGCCGAACGGAACCTATAACCCGAATTTCATCAATTTTTTTTCATGGTAACTAAGAAAAGTGGCCCGTACGGCGTACGGCGTACGGCGGACAGACAGAAATATTTTTATTGCAGTTTTGGATTCTACATACCTTGAAACGTAAACCATCAAATTTTGAGGGGGGGTAAGAATTTTTTTTTTCATGCTCGATTCCAATGGTTCATTATTGAAAATAATAAACCAAAAAGTATGAGGGGGTGTTATACAAATTTTTTACTGATCGAATACATCGGTGTATTATTCGCGGAATAATAAAAAAACCTTCTGGTGTACTATTTCGTTCTATTTCAGACATCCGGAAATTATTTCTAATGAAATAGCACATGGATATCCAACAAGATTCCGCCTGGAAGGAAATGTTAGAAATTTACGAACCAAAACTACTCTATACACCAACAACCCTCGCTGCATAATGTATATTACCTATAGTGCATAAATCTTTACCTATTGACTTGAAATCCCCAGAGAAGTATAAAAGAGATGCATACAAAAAAGTTAGTAATTCGTGGTTAACTGTAATTGATTACAATGCTTTGGATCATATTATTATCAAGTTCCTACGTTTGGTTTCTAAATTTATTTATTTATTTCTCTTGTTATTATTATTTATTTATTTTCCAATTTCTCATAATGCCACAGGATGTTTTATTATATATAGACCTATACATTGCTACACCTGTGCGTAACAATAATACTGTAAAGAGCTGCGTCGTGGTGAGAAATTAGCTTTTTATTTTTTGTTGTGCTGAGTTGTGACACTTGCCGGCAGCAGGGGCATGCCCATATCCGGCAATATGTTGACTGCCCTTTACAGATACTTGTAAGTTTGTATTTCCTACTCTCATAAAGTGTACTGTTTCTTTTTTGTCAATAAAATCATTATCTATCAATCTATCCATCTAATTAACTGGCCCTCGATCGCCAGCAGTAGAAAGATCAATAGTCCATCGGATGGTGTTTGTTTAAATTGAGATGGAATGCGTGGAGGATGCTGCTGCTCAAATGCCATGTTACAACAAACAGGACATCATTATTATTTATTTGGAATGTTTCGGAATCCAATCGTCAATATTGTAAAACAGGTTCCCACTAGATACAGGTACTGGATTCCTTTTTTTTCCCCTCGGTGCAAGAAAATCTTGAACACCTCGAAGGGAGAGAAATTCATCTATTTATCTATTTCTGTATATCTATTATTTATATTATTTATTTTGTCCATTTACTTGTTCCTGAGTATGAAAAAAAAAACCACAGTCATGCAGCATGGCTATAAGAGCGAATTTTCGAAGAAATAACCACGTTCCTTAATCTTCAAAGTGCTCCAGTTTGAGAACGGAATGAGATATCGCAATTCTGATTTCACCATCGTGTTCAGCGTACAAAAACCTTTAAAATGAGGGGTCACTTGTTAGAAAATAACATTTTGGGGATTTTTGGGTAATTTTTGCGCACTTTAAATGCTCTAATTTGAGAACGGATCAAGATATCTAAAATCCGATTCCACCATCGTGTTCAGCGTGCAAAAACCTTTAAAATGAGGGGTCACTTGTTGGAAAATAACATTTTGGGGATTTTTGGGTAATTTTTGCGCACTTTAAATGCGCCAAAACCCTCCTTAGAGTAGGCCAATTTCGCCCATCTTCGAACTTAGCCTTTCGATTGCCAAGATAGATTTTTTGTGCAAATTTGAGCTGTTTATCTCAATTCTATCGAGAGTTATCGTCTGGAGTGACACATATATATATACTCGTATATACCTCGTATATATATAGTTATTCAATTCATTTTCCATACAAAAAAAACACATATAAAACCAAGGTACGGGATCAATGATGGTGAAAAAATAAGAAAAATCTTTCAGAAATTCGAATTTTAAAAATTTTGGACCGAGAACAATAATTGTTCTATCAAAAAGGAACATATCCATTTTTCAAAATTGTTCAGGAGGCGAGAAAAACGAATTCCGCTACCCGGCAAATAGTTTTCCAGTGTTTTCTGGATATAGTATTGAACACAAAGGCATCCCAGATTATGTCCCAGAATATGAAATATCTATATCCAAAACTCTGGGAGAAATCGCCATTTTAAATTTGGATACGTGCCATTTTGATGGAAAACCGGTGTTATGTCCCCTTTTGAAAGAAGAGCTGAATGTTGATAGCTAAAATTTCCTCCAAAACGCCAATATTTCACCTCACATCACCAAATCCAAGTATGCTAACCTAAAACTGGTGGATCCATTGACCAGGAGCGTAAGAGAAAAGTTGAAACTTGGTTCATGATAGCTCCAATAAACTCTTGGGATTGAAAATTGTTAAATTTTATTACAGTGGCAGACGTGTTCCTTATTGTACCTTCTCATTAAATAAAAAAGAACAAAAGTAGGGTAATAAAAGCAATAAGACTATAATTAAAACAGTATAAAATTATTTTAATTTCAAAATTTACAAAGAAAGAAAACATTTTTGTGATTTAAACTACGAACCTCTCAACGTAGAATAAAATTTGCTTTTTGAAAACATTGCAAGCTAAGCAGCATTGCATTAAGCTAAGACTAGCTTTTTGACAAGAAAAAGTCTTCACAGTATTTTAAATTTGTTCAAAATGGGTTGCTGATCATTAGTTTACACATGCGTGTCAATGTCCTCTTCATTAAGACAGTCACATTCCCCATCGACTTCATGGTTCTCATGGCCGTCAGCATCTTCAACTGCGTTGTCGTTACCATCACCGAAGAGGATGGGTCTGAACCAAGATAATCCAGGGTCGCCAACCCAGTCATCTCCGTAGTGAGTCTTGAGCAGGTGAAGAACATCTTTCTTCTTTTCTGCAGTCACAGGACGAGTCAGGGGTTGTGGTAGTAGCTCAGGCAAGCCATCCTCGTTCTTCCCCTTTTTCACTATCGAACGGAAGACTTCGAATTCAGATTCAAAGCGATAATGCGACATGCATTTGACTCTGGTAGAAATTCCTCCAACTCTGTTAGGGAATTTTTTAATTTCAACTTTTTTTGCTTGGCTTATCCCAGATATTTTATTATAAAACGTAGCCAACTGCTTTATGGGATATACATTCCAATTCCTGTCGACGGTTTTTACCACTCCAACTTGACTATAGGACTCCTCATACTCTTCACAATTTTTTATTTCTGGGCGTCTTTTCAGAATTTTTTCCACTCTACCAAAGGCACGGTCAGCAGGCAAAAAACTGTGGCCTCTAACGGGGAAGGTAATCTTGATGGATTTAATACTATCTGGAGAAAATTTCTTCAGCCAATAGGACAAAATATGAATGATGTGGGCATTTTTGTTCTGCCCCCCACATCCGTCGCTAAAAAGATGGAGAGTGTCAATGCCGCTGAAATCTTGATTTTGTAGGTGAGCGATTAGAGCAGAACCGATTTCCACGGCCCCTCTTCCACTTTGTGCCTCGGTCCATGTATAGAAGGTAGGGTCTCTTGAGCTTGGAGAGACGCAGCAAAAAGTGTAAAATGCGATTTGACGCCTGTAAAAAGCATCACCAATAGGGGTCTTCGGTAACGGGTGCACTTGCTGCAAGTCAAAAACGACTACCTTGGCATTTTCAAGGGATTGAGCTTCTTTCATCAGCTCGTAAAAAGCATTTGCTCGCAACTTGTGAACTCGAAGCTGAGTACGTAATTCGTTGCGTTTGCCTTCATCTTTTGCTCGCTGCAACTCACTTTTCAATCTGGTGCACGTAGCACAAGCATCTGTGGAAGGGGAGGAAAAGCCAATGTTGAAATCATATACGAAAATCCTGTAGAAAAACGAAAAGCTCACGGTCAAGTCGGGATGCGCCGTGTTGTAAAACTTGTGCAGTTTAGAAATTGAAAGTTCTGATGAAAGGTAGACACGCTTGCTCTTCCCCCTGCCATAATGGGATTCAGTACAAGGCAGTTTCTTAATGAAATACATTACATGGTTGCGGCGTTCAGCAGTTTTCAAAGATTTCCTGTCTCCGCCTCGTTTGTCACGAGGCACTTCTCCTTTATGGATGGATTTCCCAATGTTGAGCACGCGTTTTTTTGAAATACTTAGAGTGTAACAGAAGAAACTCTTGCACACTGATACCATTTTTTGCTTCAACTTCTTGCCCTTAGCTTGCAAGAAGAACTTGGTCGTAACTTGCTTCGGCTTAGTGAAGATGGAATACTTTGATTGACCAGGACGATTGCGAACAGGATCGTACGCTGACATTAAGGACATTACGGCAATATCTTGCTGGGCTTTTTCACGATATTGATATATATGACGCCGGTTCTTTGCGATATCATTCCAACTTACATTAATGCACTGAAAGCCCTTTGAATCGTGGGCGCAAGGCCGTCCAATTTGTTTGAGGTGGTTCAAATTTGGATCTGGATCACAGTACTTCCCTTGTTTTGCTGCTTTACTTGAAGGTTCTGAAGGTTTTTTCCGCCGACAGCCAGAATTGAGATCACCCACTGTACCATCCATTACAACAGATTTGACTTACTTACACACAAAAAGCACAAATGACACAAAAACACACCAAAAATGACCGGCAGCGGGTGGCACTTGCGTGAGAACCATAAACTTGCTCTGGCTTATCTGATAACACGGTTGCCGAAGAAGGTTGTGAATGCACTCTAGTGGTAGTAGTATTAGTCTTCTAAAAGAAACACATGGAACATTACCTGCCACCTATCGGACCTACAGTCAATATCTGAACACAAAACTGAACCGCCAGGTGGCATATCGATAGTTTTGGATATGTGCCCTTTTGAAAAAAAATTTCTTCATTCAACGGATTTAACAGGGATATGTTCCCTTTTGATCAACATTTCCAGAAAAAAATATAGGGAATGGATATGTCACCTTTTGATTGAAAGGCAAGATTTTAAATGTAAAATAAACTAGGATTTGTTCCGTTTAGAGTGCTAGAGCCTGGGGGGTTCAATCATGCCCATCTAAAAGATACAGAAAATGCAAAAAAACGAGTTTTTCCGAAAAGTGGATATGTTCCCTTTTGATAGATCACTCCTATAGCTTCCTTTTCTTCGAAAATTCGCTAAAAAATGCAACTTATAGGTTACCCAATTTTCCTTCAACAGAAATTATTTCCTGATACGGGCTGAGCCACTTTCGGTTCATTATTCTGTGAATAATGAAGCTATTGTATAACAACCCATCAAAATGTTTTCTTTTACGTTTCAAGGTACGTAGATTCCAAATACACAGGTGCATTATTCACAGAATAATAGGCCAAAATGTCCGCTGTCCGCAGTATCATCCATATCTACTTTAATTTCGGTCTAAAAAAATTGTTCTTTCGCACACAGGCTCCATTGGGGCCCTAGTTGTGTCCCAAAACTTTGCAACCCGATCGGAATACACCCAAGGGTGTTATAGGTGAAAAATGGGTGTTAAAAGTAGGGTTTTTTGGTGTTTTGGCAACATGAGTTAGTGAGGCATCGTTTTCCAATTTTTAGGACGGGGAGACCGAAAATGAAGTTGATCGAAAGTTTCAGCCCTGAATTTACGTTAAATTTATGTCTAAAATCTTCGTTCTTCCGCACACCGAAGCTCGGCAGCCCGATCGGAATACACCCAGGGGTGTTGCGGGTGGAAAATGGGTCTAAAAATAGGGGTTTTCGAGAGTTCTTGAATTTTAAGTGAACACTTGTGAGGTATCGTTTTCAATGTTTTTCAGGGTGAGAAAACCGAATATGATGTTGATTTGACCAAAGAGTGAAGAATTGAGGTTGTAACGAAGGTTCAGCACCCAATCATTTTTTTGGACCAAAAACCTGGGAAATTGTCTGAAATCACCATTAATTTGTATGATAACACTAGAAGTAATATCAACAGGTGAATCAAAACAATTAAATGGCACTATAAATTATCGAAGATAATCTGTCACTAATAGGAGCCTAATTCGTGTTATTGGGGGCCAAAATTGGTGGAAACAATGAAACATAGCCATTTCAATTTGTACAGGAAAGAAACAATAAATTAATGTGTTTCCAGAATTTCTGTAGGTAAGTCCAGTAGAATTATAGACCCATGTGACAACTACTTTGCAGCGGTTTTTGGACGGCTCTCTCCACGATTTTTCTATCGCATGAGGAATAATCGTACGAGCTCCCCATTTGAATTTAACGGTGGCTCCCGTGCTGGATGTTTCTACAACGGTCTTGCACCTAACAGATGATCGTAAACACGACGTGAACATCATCGCCGGGACTCAAATGCGCCACCCAGGATTCTTAACCCATTTTCCAGCCGGCTCCCGTCGTATCATTAATAATATTTACGCTCTTTTTACGGCTCCCCCGTCTCTCGAGAGAAAGACGTCAAATGGGATATTTTTCAAGATGATTCTCCCCGAGCAGTTTTCGGAACAAGCCGTAAAAAAAACGAAAACGACGGGTTAAACGGGTTTGACGAGCGGCACGCGTCCGAAGCAGACGTTCCACAGTCAAATTACCCTCGTGAGGTCAGAAAAAGGGTTAAGGATGAGTTTTTGTGACCGGTACCTACGAACCCTCCCCTGAAGATGAGCGCGAGCCGAACAGGTTGCTGGCCCCGGGGTTACGCGCTAAACATCAGCTTTGAGATCTCGTTGATCGGAATTATTTTTTTATAAGTATATTTTTTTTATTTTTATTCTCCCTTCGCCGGGCGTTCCGAGCTTGTGGCGCGAGCCGCGTTGGTTCTCTCGTGAGTGGATGATGCTAATTGAATAAGTGGGCGTAAACTGAAGAGAACATCGCCCATTAAATGACGCAAGCTACAGGCGAACTTTACAGTTCGATTTTTACAGATTTGTTCGCCACTGGCTTTTTCCAATGGTTAAATGACTCTTAGAAAACCGTTTGAAACCATCCACAGTACTGTGCCACCTTGATAGGAGTTTGAGAGGGGTTTCATACAGGTTGAAAATCGAGGAGGCAGTGCACGGTCAGTTATCGTCCACCCAATTTTCTCTGTACTGGAATGACAGTCAGAAAACTGTCATTGGATTGGTTAGGGGAACACTGCGAACAGCCGGTCGTGGATACTATACATTCAGAAAAGAGACGGAGAAACACTGCGACTGCCTACTGCCTTTCTGACGCCGGACACAACGGTCAGATGTTCAAACCAACCTTACCTATCAAATCGAAAAGGCAAAAGTAAACGTTTTGCTATGGCTTACTTGATAAAACACCAGCTTTGAGATTTTGTTTAACCTTTAGCTTATTGTTCCGTAAATAATACACCTATGTATTCGCTCAGCAAAATTTTTGTATAACACCCCCTCAAATTTTTTTCTTTTACGTTTCAAGGTGCGTAGACTCCAAAAATGCAATGTCCGTCCGCCGTATCATATCACGCGTATCTACTCTCACTTTGGTATAAAAAACTATTTCATTCGCACATATGCTCCATTTGGGCCCTAGTTGTGTCCCAAAACTTTGCAGTCCGATCGGAATATACCCAGGGGTGTTATGAGTGAAAATGGAAAAACAGGTATATTTTGTGTTTTAATAACATGAGCTTTTGAGGTTTCGCTTTCCATGTTTTTGGGACGAGAAGACCGAATATGAAGTCGATTTTGACGAAAGAGTGGAAAACTGAGGTTCTACCAAATGTTCAACTCCCAAAATTGATTTTTTATGAATCAAAACCTGGGAAATCATCTGAAAATACCAGCAATTTGTATGATAACACTACAAAAAGTGTTAACACATGAATCAAGACGATTAATAATAGTACTACCAATGATAAATGTAACTTTAAAAAATTGCAGCTTTTTTAAAATTGCATTTCCGGATTTTTACATACCTTGAAATGGAAACCATCAAATTTTGAGGGGGGGTAAAATTTTTTTTTTTTTTTTTTCATGTTCGATTCCAAAGGTTCATTATTGAACATAATAAGCCAAAAAGGAGCGTACCTACCTAATTCGTGTTTTGGGGGCCAAAATTTGTGGAAACCATCGGAAATAGCCGTTTAAATTATTTTTTACATGAAAGAAACAATAAATGAGCATCCAGCATTTCTGTAGGTATGTCTAGTAGAATAATAAACCCATGTGACAAGGACTTGGCAGCGTTTTTCTCCGCAGTCCGAATGGCGCGAGCCGCGTTGGTTCTGTCGTGGGTGGATGATGTTAATCGAATAGGCGGATGTAAAGCGAAGTTAATATCGCCCATTAAACGGTCATTAAACCTTCATTAGTCTGGTGTTGTGTAGCAGGTAAATGTTTTTGCTAAATGGAAAAGGGGGGGGGGAGGTCGTCTTCTATGAAAGGGAGTTCTGCAGGTGGGATTCTAAATACAACTTAAGCAATTCGTTTGCGGGTGCGAAAATTTTGAATACCATCACGCAGAATTTAGCGCTATTATTTTTATTATCCTAACAAAATTTGTACGCTACTGCCATGGTTCCGAATTCATTAATACCTACCTACTTAAATGTATTTGAATAGGTAAGTACTGCATTTCAGATGATTCTGAATCCACCCGGAAAGTTCAACACTTTTCGTGTTTCAGGAGGTTTCAGGTGACTGCTTATATTCACACCGTTGATAATATGAGGTTCTCGAGCACAAAATCAAATTCCCCGACCGAAACTCAAGAACCACATACTAACAGCTTGTATTTATTCATAATTATAATATTAAAATTTATTACCTAATTTATTTGTGTCCATACAATAACTGACTTCGCGTACTAAATCCAGATCAAGATTCCAAATCTAGAACACATGTTTGTAATCTAATTTAATTATGTTAGACTCGGTAGGTATGTACAATCTACCTAGTTACCACCATATACCTATTGGTATATAATTACTATAATATACCTATTAGTATAAATTATATATATACCTAATGGTATATAATTACCTATATACTTATTGGTATATAATTACCTATATAAATGTACATCTTCAAGAGCCCAGTTCTTTGGATTCGTGATAGTTCTGCATTTATCACAAACCAAAAACACATATGGGTTTTGGGGGTTTGAGAATTCAGCTAATCGACGTCCAAAAAAACAACAACTAAGCAGCCAGTAGGTAAGTACCTAATTAATGTATGTAATACGTATAATAAACCAAGACATACAGGTTCCCAATCGAAGATGGAGTCTTAACATAACGTCAGTGTCAAGAGTGTGGTAATTGAGTTTCTATAATTAATGATACAAGTAATAATAGCAGGAAACGAATACAAGAATGAAATAATACATCTAGAACATGCGAATTGTTAAATACAGCAATTCTGGAAATTTCCAGGAACTGCACTAAATCACCTGCATCCACGGAGCTATGCAAAAAGATGGTAATTAAGTTATAATAATCACCACTGCCCATTTGAATTTTTGAATTTTTCTCTATGATTTAAGTTCGTATTGTAAATTTATAGTTATTCTACATCCATGTACGCAATGAGGGAACAAAAGTTCCTACGTATATCGTCAGAAAATAAATAAATAAATAAGGTATGCAGCTCTGTATAATATTAACTAAAATAACCCCAGACGACGAAGGGCCCTCGGCCGAGAAGCAGGGGGTTGGCGAAGGTCGCGTGCCGGCGGGAATTTACGTCTCCCGAACAACGCGACGGCTCAGATTTCCCAAACAAACGACAATTTAACGCATTTCGCGCAAAACGCCAATAATATTGCTATGTAACGAATTTCTGACAAACCGGCGAAAACATGGGAATTCGGCTGTCGAAAGATGAAGCATACGCGTGACGTACGGGCCCCGCACGAGATGTTTTGAACTTAGTTGTCAGGGGGACCGAAAACTATTGTATTAAAGAAAGTAATGAATAACTAAATAGTGCCCTACTTATTGAAAAAAAAAACTGTCCAGCTCGAATCTTAAAATTTTTGTGACTGTTTTCAAGGTTCCTCATGTTTCCATTGACGCTTGAATTTATAAAATTGGAGTACTACCTACCTATTTTTTTTTTTCATTCTTGCATTACAGAATATGGAGTACAAACACACATAACATCATAGATTATGGTGTAGTGAAATGTTTGAATCACTCCTTCGTTGATTTTAAAGTTAGAATTTATCGGTTTTTAGCGAGAATTTGACATCAAATTTAAACGTGACCAGGTGCAGAGATCACTGGGTTGAACAGACGCGATTTCGTGTAAGAACGACGGGTTCAAGATTCTTTCAAACTGAGAATTTTACACTTTCGAGCGAGAAGATCGGCATCAAGGTAGGTAGATGGTACCTATGCGGCTGAATATTGGGTCGAAGACAGGTGAGGCTGTTCGTCACCGGTATTTCATCGATCGTTCAAGATAATGTGATTCACAATGTCACGGGTTAATACAAATTTCTGATTCCGCAGTTCATTTTTTGTTCGATAAAATTTCCTTAAAACCAAGTAAAAGAAAGCTCAGGGAGATTTTGTCCATGTGGGTATAGTATTTCACTATTTTCTCAACACTGAGGCATGTAACAGAACGCTTGCTTCATTTTGTTCCACCAAAAACCCACTTTCCGAAAATTGGAACACAGAAAGTTTTTCGCGCAAAGCCATTCATTTTATCAAATCGATGTCCGATATCTTTGCCTACTGCTGTACTTGAGGCCTCCCCCAACTGAAGGATTTCACTTTTATCTCGCACCTTTAAAAATCCACCGATTTCGCCAAATTATGTAAATTTTATTCTCGAAGGACGAAACAACAGATAAAAACCGTGCGACCTACGGTAATATTTAACGATTCCGTTATTTATCTCGGTCCGGTATCGCCTCTCGCCCCAGTTCTGAGTAAGAGCTTATCTATTGTGTACCTACTCATTGTAAAACCGCTCGAAGTTGCTGCAATCATCAAGAAAAGACAATGACTTCCCTAATGATCCGAATGGCGGCCTCATAACAATAACGTCAATTTTAATTATCCTCCCGGAGATTGCCGGCTATTTAACGGGCGAAGAAATTATCTGGATAAAAAGACAATAAGAGACGAATTAAAAAAAAAAAAAAAAAAGGAGTCGAATAAGGTCCGGCTTGGAATTGAGACGGTGACGGAGAGGTGTTTCAAGAATTGGATCGGAATTTGAAGGCGATTTCGTATTTGGTCGTAATCGTACTATGTCGATGGGGAAAAAAATAATATTCGCAAGGGCTTACCTTGTGCGATCCTCACAGCTGGCATTTTTATCCTCATCTTGCGTGGTGCGCGTGATCACGGATTCATACAGGATTGGTGCAATGTCCGAGCAAGGGGTCCATCGTCAGGAACAATTCGACTGCCACTCGGGTGTATAATTTTTTAAACGAACCGGAAAAAAAAAATATTTCGGGTGGTCGTTGATGGAATTGAACTGTGTTGGGTGGACGTAGGATTTTCGGTGTCCGATGTACAAAGTCCGTTGTGGTTCACTTGACACAAGTCACTAACATCGGTCAACTTGCGTGTTTGAAGGGAGAGCGACCCGCTTCCGATACGAAGCGTCCGTGATGCTGGCGAGCGCAGGATACAAACTAAGGGCTTTCGGGAGGGCGAGCGAGTGGACCCGAGGGGAGGGCTCGGCTATGTTCGGGCGTAGTCGGTCTCCCCGGACGACAGGCTGGCCTGCGGTCGACGGGGAAAACTCTGGGGGTCCCCCTTCCGCGCAGGTCCGCCCGAGACGTTGAGGAGGTGGCCGCGGGGAGCGCTGGCGGCGGGATCGGCCTCGTATCAAAGTCCAGTTCTCCTCCTCCTGCATTGGTCACTCTTGACCACTCCCACACCCCCCACTTCCTGGCGGCCCCAAATATACTCAAAACCGTCCCTTCCAGTTTATTGGTTGGGTGACCAGTGATACAGTTTCGCTCGAGCTCAGAGGCAGCCTAAATCCAATGCTCCTGTAACTGCGCACCTTCACTCACGTTTTTGACAACACCGAGCACCACTGCAGACGCAAAGAGGTTACCCAACGGTTTCAATGAGCTCTGACAGGCGAAATGTAGGTACCTACTGTGAATCCCAATGTATCTATGTTGGGTGACCAGTCATAAAAAACGCTGCAAATTATTACACAAAGGTTTATTATTTACCTGTGTAGATGCCCTTTCTGCGTCAATACCCTCGAGCTCCTCCCAGGAAAGCCCTAAATCGAGTACGGGAGCAGGCCCTAGAATTAGTTTCCTACAAATGCGCGGGATTCAATAATTCAATCATTAATATTATTTTGTAGTTATTCATGAAGTATAAGAAATGGTAATGATTCACCTGTATAGGTGCCCCTTCTACGTAGATTGTAGGTATAATGAACCGCTGTGTAATAATTTGCCCATCAATAATACTTCAGCGTTTGTTCAAGTTTCACTAGGTACTTATCGACAAGCTCCAAAAGAGCCATCACTTTTCAAATGAAATAATATCACAGAACAACCAACTCGACTTCATACTCCGTGAATATATATTATAATCAGGTGCTCTCTAACAATGATTATCTCGGGCCAATTCCCGATTGTTGCCGCGTCCCTAGTGATGATATTTGGGCTGAATGTATACAATTTCATTCACCCTCGTATTGAAAAAGCCTGTCGGTGCAAATTTCTGGGCCTTACTGTGAAGGAAAGGCTGGACATACAGTGCTCCGGGTGGTCTTAAAAAACTCCCAAGTTAGAGAAATGTTCAAAACCGTAAAGAAATCGAGATAACGGCGTCCTGGAGATATCATCCCCTATTTTTCACCCCTTAGGGATGACTGACGTTAACGCCGAGCTTCGAGGACCAACTAGACCCCAAGTGGGACCTATCAACCGAAGTTCGTCAATTTTGTTTCATGGTAACTAAGAAAAGTGCGAAGTACCGTACCGCGGACTTACAGAATTTTTTTTATTGCATTTTCGGATTCTACGTAGAAACGGAAACCATCAAATTTTGAGGGGGGTTAAAAATTATTTTTTCATGCTCGATTCCAAAGGTTCATCATTGAAAATAATAAACTAAAATAGTTATAATTAACAGCAGGTATGATCGCCTTCATATCGAACCCCCTTTCACCGTTCTCCAAATAAGTCAGGTGGGTTCAGGGTGGGTGCAGCTCGGTACATCAGAACCGTTTCTTCAAGTTTCCTCGGATGTGTTGACATCAATTTTCAATTTAAATTTAAATTTCTTATTCAACAAAAACGTTATACATCACTCAGTGACCCCAAATGACTTTGTATTATAATCAAACGTTTCCCTTGTATATTATGCTTATGTGACTTTCAGGGATAAAGTTCATTTTCATTTCATTTTATTTTCAAAAGCGATACCTTCCTAGTTAAGATTATGTCGAAGAATTTAGGTGGTCGAGGGGATTGATAGAACTCGTACGATTTGTCAATCAGCTCAGTATTTTCAACTCTTCCTCACTTGAGGTTATTTTTGTTTGAGTCACTTAGTCAGTGTTTTGAAGAACTCTGTCAATTTGTCACCAACCGAATTGGCTAATATCAATCATTATTATCAATATTCATTTAAAAAAAATCAATTTCGATGCAATGGCGATTTGTTTTGTTTGTTTGTTAACCCCATGAATTACACTTATTAAATCAATTTCATCAAACTTCGTCGAACCCGAGGCATCAGGCCCACCTGTGAGGTTCAAGAAGGGAAATTTGGAAGTATGGTAGATACTAATAGCAATATTACTTTAATAACGACACACTATAATAGCTCGAAGTAATCTTCAACGATACGACCCATAGTAGGTACTCAGCCACCATATCGCTCGAAGGAGGGTCAATAAAGTTATGTGATGCTTCATAGCATAGTTGAGCCATAGCATAATCTATGGCTTTATAGCATAGTTGAATTCTGCACAGATATGCGTGGGAAAATGACCCATCAAAGCGCAAATTTGGTGGTTGCTCGAACCATTTCACCTCTGAATCCTCGCACGTATATCGCACATGATTATGCGGTATTTTTCAATGCTGAATCACGAATTGAAGTTAGTTTCAACTTTGGAAATGGCTTGATAGTCTTCAATTCCCCCGAATTATTGTCAAAACTTTACTGGATACTAGTTAGGCAAATACGCTCCCAAACGTGAAACTCACTCCAACACTTGATTCAGCTCTGAAAAATACCACACAATCACATGCAATAAGTAGGGTTTCAAAAGTGAAATTGGAAAACCACCAAATCCATGCACATAATAGGTCGTACGCTGTACCCACTTGAAAAAGTCACGTTTTTGGTCATTCCCCGGTGAACGTTTGCGACTCTGTAATTAAGAGGGGGGGGGGGGGGGGGTTGCGCATGAGTACATATTCGTAAATGTATATTTTGATTCATGGCAAAAACGCTGCAAAGTCCTTGTCACATGGGTTTATTATTCTACTGGACTTACTTACAGACATGCTGGATGTTTATTCATTGTTTCTTTCATGTAAAATAATTGAAATAGCTATATCTGGTGGTTTCCACCAATTTTGGCCCCCAAAACTTGAATTAGGTACCTACGCTCCTTTTTTTTCAAATTATCTTTGATCATTGGTAGTACCATTTAATCGTCTTGATCCACGCGTTGAAACTTTTTCTAGTGTTATTATACAAATTGAAGGTGATTGCAGATGATTTCGCAGGTTTTTGACTCATAAAAAATCAATTTTGGGAGCTGAACATCTGGTACAACCTCAATTTTCCACTCCTTGGTGAAAATTGACTTCATATTCTGTCTTCTCGTCCCCAAAAACACGGAAAACGATACCTCAAAAGCTCATTTTACTAACATGTTACTAAAACACATAATGTATCTATATTTTTGTACACATTTTCACTAATAACACCCCTGTGTATATTCCGATCGGCCGGAAAGTTTCGGGACGCAACTAGGTAGGGCCCAAATGAAGCATGTGTGCGAAAGAACGACTTTTTTAGACCGAAAATGAAGCCGGTACACGTGATACGGCGTACGGCGGACGGCGGACGGACATTGCGTTTTTGGAATCTACGCACCTTGAAATGGAAAAGAAAAAATTTTGAGGGGGTGTTATAAAAATTTTTTGCTGAGCGAATACCAAAAGGGGATTTTAATTTGGTAGTTCTTGAATTTGGATGACCCTGAATTAAAAAAAAAATAAATCGTTTATTTACACATTTTGCATAATACAGGTATATTCCTAGGTAAAATTATGAATGCAACGTTCCTTTGTTTATCTCAGCCTAAGGTCAGTGACCTGTCCAAGCTCGTTTCTTTCCCAAGCTCAGCTTCTAGGTATATGCGTTCGTTCGGTAATACATTTTAGTTTATAATTCTCATAGGTACATTACATATACTTCCTTAATATCTTAATTTTAACAAACTTGAATCTAGATACTTAAACCTAAATCTAGTATGTCTAATGAATGTCGTTGTGGTTTCTGTTATTCAGAATTTTAAATCTAGGGAAGGTGGATTTTTGGAGGGTCATTATGAATGCACATTTTATTAGGAAGCATGCAATTTTTTCAGCCTTTTCTCAGCCTTTCGATGAAAAGCGGAGGTGCTGTCCACAAACAACTGAGTTTCGCGGATCAGGAAAAAGACAGCGACAGGTTGAAAGAAAAAGAAACGAAGATGACAGAGGAAGGAACAATTCTATTCAACGACGCCTCTCCGGCCCCGATCAAGTCATAAACGCGGTCGGATGACAGCGATACTTGAGGGCTTTCACACCTTGAGCATTCCATCCGCGTTTCAAATATGGGAGTCAACCTACAACCCGATGTGCGGCCCCACGGAGTTGTGATCATCGTTTGTGGACCATTCAATGTAAATCACATTCGGTGAAGGCCTTGGGGGACCATGGCCGGGCATTCATTACGACCATCATCTTCTCTCGCCTTATGAATATTATCGCAGCCGAGTTCTCTTTTTTTTTCCTACTCGTCCATATCGGAAAACCTCTGACGAATATAAGGTGGCTCCGGCTCGAGGTGCGGAACGTTGAACTTGTTCTAATGTCGCACGTCAAGATCAATAGTGTGACTACTCAAAAAAAGTCATTTCGAGAAAATTGAGCTCAAAGTTTTTCATTTTACTAGGTGGCATAATTTTCCCCCAAAACCTCCTTTCCTCTCAATCTTTCATGTTTCTGATAGTCAGGAGTATACTCTGAGGTACCTTCATCTTTTAGGCTAAGTTTTTCCAAGGATACATTTTTTTTTTCATTAAATACAAAAAAGTTTTGAGTTGTCACGTTGTTGATTTCCGATATCAGTGGACTCTTTCGAAATGTAACGTCAAAATCTAGTACGATGATGCTGTTTCTATAAACTGGAAGACCCACAGGGTGACCCGACGTGGAGTATTATGGCCAAAATCGGCGCTATGAGCACGCTTGAAGGATGAAAGATAAATTAATGCATTTGTATGGACTTCAAGTAACGAACAAACCTTGGTTGAAGAGTAAGTTATGAAAACTACGACAAAACTTTTTTATTAATGAAAATCATTTCGAAAAATAGGTAAAAAACAGCTTGAAAAGGTAGGTACTTAACGAAAAATCACAATACATATTTTCAATAGAAAATTACCTAGAACCGTAGGTTATTAGAGTACTAGAACATAGGTAGGGAATCATGGTATCACCACTGGGAGGAAAAAATGATGGCGAAAATTGGTAGGATACCATTATTGCAATTCCAAAAGTTATAAGTTTAGGAACAATGCGTGCCTACTACCTTCATTAGTGGCAGTATCGAGGCATCTTAAAAATTATTAGAAAATCACTAGAAACTCGGCGCTGGCGCCTCGCCAGGGGGCAAGCCCCCTGGACCCCCGGATGCTTAGTACTTAGAGCCTACGGCTAAAATTCAAGAAACATGGAACATGCTTTAGCCGCGCTTTTTATTCTGTTTGTAGTTTACTTTTACTGAATATAGTTTATAGTTATAGTATGAAACTACGAAATAAATACCAAGAACAAATACGAAATAAATTCGTGATAAATCAAGAGCTTTCCAACGAATGGAAAACGATTTTTGTCCGATGAAAATGAAAGAAGTTTCATTTCCCTAGCAACTACTCGGTTGTACATGAAAATCATCGTTAAAATTTCGTGACATTTCCGCGTTACCCATCCCGCGTGACATTTTTCGGCTAGTTAGTCCAAGGCTAAAGCATGTTCCATGCTAAAATGAATCGCAAGAACTTATAAGTCAGTCTTCTTCGTCGTCTTCTGATGCACGCCTCTTCTTATTGTGGGTAGGAAGTTCTTCGTAGAATTTACGGTACGATTCAGGGACTACCCCACTGTTGATTAAACTGAGAAGATCTCTTTTCTTTCTGTCCGAAATTCCGGTTGGGGTCGTGTATGCTTTTTTGAAGTCCCATTCGTCCAAAATGTTGAGCCCTTGTCGGAGTCTTTCTTCTTTTGAATTTTTGCAAGCATTGTTCGATTTTGTTGTCCTGTTCGATGTTCTGACTGCAACGGAAGAATCTCGGTGGTTAGTAGTGGAATCCCAGGTGTCTACTGTTTCCAAGTCACCATCAAACGAAGTTCGGTAATGAAACTGCATCGGGTTGGACTGCGTTATCATAAACATTTTTATATCACTGAGCGAAGAGATAATAACATTATTTTTTCCCCTCTGGAAATTGGAACCCTTGAAGTCATTTCTGCAACATTAACAAGTAAAATACCAGTTAATTTTGTTTTAGTCAAGATTCATTACAAGAAAACTAACAGACGCGAGGAGACAAGCCAAAAACTTCCAGTCATGCTGCATGGCTAAAAGCAAATTTTCAGAAATTTTCCTTTTGGTTCATTATCTTCAATAATGAACCATTGGAATCGCCCAAGAAAAAAAAAAAATTCTAACACCCCCTAAAAATTTGTTGGTTTACGTTTCAAGATACGTAGATTCAGAAAATCGAATGAAAATTTGTCCGTCCGTCCGCTGTACGCCGTCCGAGGCACTTTGCCCAGTTAGAATTGTTTTAAAATTTTGAAATTCGGGTTGTGGGTTCGGACCATGCCCACAATGATCCTTGAAACGTTTCGTAATCGTAGTATTACTACGCAATGTAGTATTCGGAAGGGCTCGGGGGCAACGTTCATTGTGGCGACCGTTGCGATACAAACAACACGTGCTTTTGTGATGTCCAGGTAGTTGTTCCGAGATTATTTTGCGTCTATTTGCGTATGCCGGCAGATCGAATATTTGTTGGTGAGTACCAGAAATATGAAAGATTTAATTGCATATTAATTATTAATAATTAATCATCTACTATATAAATGAAAATTAATCATAAATTATTAATAATCTCTTCGTTTATTCACATTGTTTGCAGAGTAGTGATCTAGATAGAAGGGTGATCTAGATAGAAGATAATGAACCGTTGTGTAAAAATTTGCAGCGTTTTTCGTTTCAGGAATTTTCAGAAATCCCTCATACCTACCTAAATGAGAAAAAACCGTATTTTTTTAATGCGTGGAAGGAACACTTTTTTGGAGTTTTGAAGAATTTTTCAAAGGCGAGAAACAAATTTTTATCGTCGAATTTACGGGAATTAGTGCGTGGAATGACAGTAGGTACCTATCTAATCGGCTAATTATTACAATCTTATTTTTAGCTCTTTTGATTCAATTTTCAAACTTTTGCAAAGGTTGATAATCGTGACAAAGGGGGAAAGTGAAACTTTTTGTTCCATTCATCATGAATTTTTGTGTATGCAACACTGGGACAACTAGTAAAAACTGTTTGTTTTCGGTCAATTACATCAAATTTTCTATGGCAATAGCGTGACTTTTCTAAAAGCCTACCACTGCTACTCCATTTCGTGAACTTTTTGTCTATGTTATACTGTGACAATCCAAAAAACTGACGTACTTCAACAATCCACCAATATACAATAGGGTGATTTTTTTGAGTTGTCACAAATCGGCTTAGAGATATTGGAAGAATTACCATGCCAAAGAGTGACAATCCCAAAGAACACAAGGAGCACTTACTTGATTCATTGAGCAATACTGTGACTTTTGAGTTGGCACGGCAGCGATGCGATCCGCGTCGGCGGCTGGAACAAGACTGGTGCCAACTAAAAAAATAACATTGTTGCTCGACGCTCTCCTCCCCCTCCCACTGGGGCAGTAGTGTAACCAGCACTGCCCAGTGGCCGTTATTGCAGTTAGGAAAGTAACTCTTTTCACGAATCGTAGGACTTGGAATTCTACATCCTGTGGTGGAGCTAACTCAAAAATGGATTTTTTTGAGTAGTCACACTATTGATCTCGACGTGCGATGTCACGGGAGGCTGTCGCCGCAGCTTGACAACAGCCGTACAGGAAATAAGTGTCAGGCAACTAACAAAACCAACGTAACGAAATAATTGGAGATTAAGGTTGAGACATTACGATGTGGCATTGAGGAGACGTAATCACAGAAGACAACCCCCTAAAAACGCGTGGATATTTAAGTTCTTTTGGTTTACCTATTATTTTCAATAATGAACCTTTGGAATCGATCATGAAACAATTGTTTTAAACCCCCCCCCCCCCCTCCATCAAAATTTGATGGTTTACGTTTCAAGGTATGTAGATTCCGAAAATGCAATAAAAAAATTCTGTCCGTCCGCCGTATACCGTACTTCGCACTTTTCTTAGCTACCATGAGCCAAAATTGACGAAATTCGGTTTATAGGTCCCATTTGGGGTCTGGTTGGTCTCGAAGCTCGGCGTTACCGTCAGTCATCTAAAGGATGAAAATAGGGGTTGAAATATTCAGGACGCCTATACCTTTCTTTTTTACGTGAATATTTTTACGGTTTTAAATAGTTTTCGAGCATGGGAGTTTTTTGAGACGACCCGGAACATTGTACGTCCCGCCGCTCCTTCACAGTAAGGCCCCAAAATTTGCATGGACAGGCTTGGTCAACAGGAGGGTGAATCAAATTGTATACATTCATCCCAAATATCCTCCCTACGGAGAACCTGATTATAATCAAGGATGGCTGTGTGAAGTCGAGTTGGTTGTTCCGCGATATTATTCAATTTGAAAAATGAAGGCTGTTTTGGATTTTGTCGATGGGTACTTTTGCATCTTGAACAAACTGTGAAGTATTATTGATGGGCAAATTATTTGACAATGGTAAATTATCAGAAACGCTAAATTATTACACAATGGTTTATTATACTACCTACGCAGAAGGTCCGGCTCCAGTACTCGATTTAGGGCTTTCCTGGGGAGAGCTCGAGGGTATTGACGCAAAAAACAGTGATCTACGCAGAAGGGGCATCTATACAGGTAAATAATAAACCATTGTGTAATAAATTGCATCGTGTTTTGCTCTCGCTCTCTTAACTATATGCCGTTGCTTGATTGGGCAGGATTGCTTTTCTCAGGTGTCTTATTCATTAGAAGGCTAATGTCCAGTGGGTAGTAGTGTGATTCTCCGATAAGAGATGGTAGTGCAATCGCCCAATTTCATTTAACGTTTTTCTCGGCAACCGTTCAACATTTTTTAAATCTGAAAAATGGTTTATTCCCAGAGAATGAATACAAAAGAGGCCAACCAAAAAATTTTGAAAACTCTTTCAAAAAAATTTTGTTTCCACATTTAAATGTTAATAATTGTAAGTAAATACCTTTTTTTGTACAAAAAGAGGTACAGCCTGGATCTGGGTACTCATTACCTAATTATGCTTTATTGAAAAAACCGCCTATGTATAAAAAAGCATCGGTAGGCGGTTGAAAAGATCAACTTTTGTGAATAGTTGAATATATACATTTGAAGGGGAGAACGGAGGCTAATGACCTTTCCCTGCTGCCTACCCGTGCCCCAGGTAGGGGGTGTTCCGCTTTCAAGCTTGGAAGGCACCACAAAACATTTTTGTAAATATGTGCGGTGTCTATGGGTGATGAATGTGTGTTTTTGAAGTCTTCGGTTAAATATTTCTTCGAGGAGAGACCTTTTTCCTATGATTTCCCATGCTGACATCAGAATCCGTTGGAAATGCATCAGGGAACTGGATCACGGGATGCTCCAGGGTACTCGATTGTTTCGTAACGCCTCCCAATGTTCCTACTCAGTACTTCTTTTCGCTGCTCTTGTGACGGACGGTTGTGCTGCGATTATCGGGCCTTCTCCTTCGCTTAGTTCATTCCCTGGGATGAGCACCACTGGAAGCCGATCCGTGTCCCTCGCTGCAGCGCCCTCCGCAACGAACCGCGGCACTCGAGCATGCCGAGCACACGTGCACGATCTGCAGGGAAACCATCCTCTGTCACAGCCACGTTAGCAGCCTTGGAGTCGACAAGGAGTACGGTACGAATTAAATCACTCGCGATGAAATCGTGGAAACCAGTTTCAAAGAAAAACGGTGTTTTTGAAAGGATATTTCCACTAACACATGAAAAGACGCGAAAACACTGTTATAACGGTTTCGGCCATCAAACCATCGTCAGTAACAAACAATAACTCGTTTGTTATTGTTTGTTACTGACGATGGTTTGATCACTGAAACCGGTATAACCGGTATAATAGTGTTTTCGCGTTTTTTCGTGTGTTAGTGGAAATAGACATCCTTTCAATAACTCCGCTTTTGTTTATTATTTCCAGTATGAACCTTTGGAATCGAGCATGAAAAAAATGTTTTTAACACCCCTCAAAATTTGATGGTTTACGTTTCAAGGTACCTATGTAAAATCCGAAAATGCAATAGAAAAATTTCTGTCCGTCCGCCGTACGCCGTACTTTTCTTAGTTACCATGAGCAAAAATTGACGAAATTCGGTTTATAGGTCCCATTTGGGGTCTAGTTGGTCCTCGAGCTCGGCGTTAATGTCAGTCATCCCTAAGGGGTGAAAAATAAGGTTGAAATCTCCAGGACGCCATTTTCTCGATTTTTTTTGCGGTTTTAAATATTTCTTGAACTTGGCAGTTCTCTAAGACCACCCGGAGCATTGTACGTCCAGTCGTTCCTTCACAGTCCCAGAAGAAGGCCCAGAATTTTGCACCGACAGGCTTCTTCAACAGGAGGGTGAATGAAATTGTATACAATCAACCCAAACATGATCACCAGGGAGGCGGTAACAACCGGGAATTGGCGCGAGATAATCATTGCTAGGGAGCACCTGATTATATTCACGGAGTATGAAGTCGCGTTGGTTGTTTTGTGATATTATTTCATTTGAAAAATGATGGCTCTTTCGGAATTTGTTTAGGTAGTGAAACTTAAACAAACGTTGAAGTATTATTGATGGGCAAATTATTACACAACGGTAAATGATTACGCAACGGTTCATGGTACCATCTACGTAGAAGTGGCTGGAGTTTGTTGTTAGGTACTTTTGCAACTTGAACAACCGTTGAAGTATTATTGATGGGCAAATTATTACACAACGGTAAATTATTACTCAGAGGTAAATTATTGCACAACGGTTCATTGTACTATCCACGTAGAAGGGGCACCTATACAGGTAATTATTACGCAACGGTTTATTTTTTGCCTTACGCTTCATGAATAACTACAAAATAATTATGATTGAATTATTGAATCCCGCGCATTTGCAGGAAACTTTAATTCCAGGGCCGGCTCCAGTGCTCGATTTAGGGCTTTCCTGGGGGGTGCTCGAGGGTATTGACCACAGAAAACAGTGATCTACGCAGAAGGGGCATCTATAAAGGTAAATAATAAACCGTTGTGTAATAATTTGCAGCGTTCTTTCTTACGGCTCTCACGTCCGCTAGCAACTAAAAATGTTCACTGAGCCATTTTGATTGCAGCCAACTCGTCTTCTAATTTTGAGTATACCTATTTCGCTTATACAGCATGAAAACTGCAAGGCCGAGCTATGGATCCCTGCTGAGCTGTCTATGCTGAATCATGATTTGGACAAGAACATTTCTGCTGGGTCTTCAGGCGTTGGGTACCTGTGCTGTTGGACGCCCAATCGCGATCAGAGCTCCTCCTAAGAGGGATAAGGTAGTGAGTGCTATCCCTACTTGAGGCCAATGTGAAGTACAGTTGTTAGAGTGAGCGGGAAGATGCGGCATAACTTCCGTTGTACCTCGGCGAGGGAATCAATCATTTTCAATCTGAACTGAGTTTCCTTTATTCAATAGAACACGGCCTGAATATAGGAAGGTAGGATATAATAATAAATAATAGGTATCCAATATAACTCATCCATCATAGAGTTGGTAGAGGTAGAAAAGGCAGATTTCCTAACGATTTCAGGAGACAGGAGATTGCACACAAATTAGTGCGATACTTCGAATGAATTACTTAGTTGACTAGATTCTGAGTCCTCACTACGGAAGGATTAAAAAAATTATTATGAAAAATTGGCAACCCTATGTAAAAGGGAGCTAGCTTATTCTGCAGTGTGAAGGAATAACGACTCAACTCAGAATTATTGAGTTTTCAGAAATCAGCTTCGAAGTTTTCCAACGAAAACTCGCTATAGGTTCACTATAGGGCATTCCCGCAACCCCATTTTTTTCCAAATGTCCAATCATGTTCAACTTCATCGATACATGTCAAAAAATACTCCAAACACACGTTTTTTCAATCAATTTATTGCAGTTGAGTCGAATATCGATTATTCATGGTTGATTTTTGAGATGTTTGTGGAGTATAAACAACTCAAATCCCATTTGAGTCCAACGGTTTGGACCCTGATCCTGAAGCCAACGATTTGGAGGAAAAACGACTCAACGCTAGTTGAGTCGTTTTTCCTCAACAAATAAATAACAAAACTTGCAAGTTAGGGTGTTTCAATCGAGGCGTTGAGATTTTTTACTAAAAAAAAACACGGAGTTGAGACGTTTTTCCTCAAAATTAAGCAATTTCCAGATTTCATCCCTAACAATTTCAACCCCTTCTGGGTCGAATTTCGGAATTTCGATTTGACCATCAAAAAGGTAGGGTTGAAATTAGGGGGGTTACGTGAAAATCCCATTTCCGACAATTTTTGAGTTGAGTCGTTCTTCCTTCACTCGGCAGTATTGTATGCAGGTAGTTTCGACACCCTTCCCAACCACCCAGCCAATCGTCCGCCTTCCTTCTTTCACCGTCTCTCAACTTCGGCCCCCAATTTTCAATATTTATTTATGGAACTGGTTCTGAACATTAGTGCACATCTTTCCAAATGTGGGACGTGCGTGTTAAAAAAAAAATCGGGTTTAAGTATCAATAATAATTAATCCTAAAGTTAATCTAATCCAAAAAAATTTCGACTTTTTTTTCATAGCCGTGTTCTATTGACTAAAAGAAACTCAAATAAATTTTCAGATTGAAAATTGTCTGAAATTTGAATATTTAAGAATGGATGTTCTTTCGGTCGATCGCAGCGCCATCTCTTATCGTAGAATCTCACTAGAGGCCCGTCCACACTGGCCTGAACCTCCATGGCTGCACGAAATGCGTTGCCAGTTGTTATGGGCTGAATGATTTATTTTAGACTTCGTCCAGCTCCTTCGGAGAGGTACCCGACGAGGTACCAGCTCAGCTCAATATTCCACAGCAGGACTTCGTATGTTTAATATTATGAAAGAATTCTGAGATGTGCTCATAAAATTCGTAAGGTCATAGTTGGCCTGCTAAGACCATCCGGACTGTAAGGGAGGCACCTATTGATGTAATGATATTTATTTTATGAATATCAACGCTGTTAGTGCCGTATTTTTACACCTCGAAACGAGTTGGATGGAGGGAAGTTTTGATCGTATTCTCCCCGACCGCGGGGAAAAAAAGATTAGCGCCACATAATTAAAAGGCCTCTGTTTTTAAAAGGCGTTCCACGCCTCAGACCGCGCGCTGAATAATGAACAGGCTACCTGTTGCTGGCTTTTACGCTTCCACGGTTACTCCCGACCATTTCGACTGGGATTAAAAGTCTTTTTACGATAGTTTTCCTTCCTCTCATTTGAAACTTTGAAAGTTCCCAACCCTTTCCCTCCGCAACCCCTCGAGACGGTCTCACTTCGTTTTCCCAGACGAGGCCAAGGACTCTTTGGGGTTGGAAAAGAAAACATCGAGTCCTTGAGGAAAGTTTCGCGTCTCGAAGCCTCGCGGCATTTGGAACTCGAAATTTACGACGGCAAAAATATTTTTATTGGCATCAGCTACGATGGAACAGTTTCGAAACCAAGAGCTGCGCATAACCTTTATCAGTAGGTAGGCACGTACATCACACCTTCAATAACCTGTGACGTAAGCAGTTCATTTATCAGAACGAAAAAAAAAACGCTGCAAATTTTCACACAAAGGTACCACAAGGGGTATTTACCTTTATAGATGCCCCTTCTGCGTAGATCACTGTTTTCTGTGGTCAATACCCTCGAGCTCCCCCCAGGAAAGCCCTAAATCGAGTAATGAAGCCGGCCCCGGAATTAAAGTTTCCTGCAAATTCGTGGGGTTCAATAATTCATTCATTAATTATTATTTGTAGTTATTCATGAAGCATAAGGCAAATAATAAACCGTTACTGTATAATAATTTACCTGCATAGATGCCCCTTCTACGTAGATAATATAATGAACTGTTGTGTAATAATTTACCGTTGCGTAGTAATCTACCCATCAATAATACTTCAACGATTGTTCAAGTTGCAAAAGTAACTATCAACAAAATCCAGCCCCTTCTACTTAGATGGTATAATGAACCGTTGTGTAATAATTTACCGTTGTGTAATAATTTAACATTGTCTGATAATTTACCCATCAATAATACTTCACCGTTTGTTCAAGTTGCAAAAGTACCTATCAACAAAGTCCAAAACAGCCTTCATTTTTCAAATGGAATAAATCGCGGAACAACCAACTCGACTTCATACAGCCATCCGTGATTATAATCAAGTGCTCTCTAGTGATGATATTTGGGCTGAATGTATACAATATGATTTCCCCTCCTGTTGACCAAGCCTGTCGGTGCAAATCTGGGGGCCTTACTTAGTGTGAAGGAACGGCGGGACGTACAATGCTCCGGGTGGTCTAAAAAGACTCGTAAATTCAAGAAAAATCTAAAAACGCAAAAAGATTCACATAAGAAAAAGGTAAAGGCGTCCTGAAAATTTCAACCCCTATTTTGAACCTCTTAGTGATGACGGAGAGTAACGCCGAGCTTCGAGGACCAACTAGACCCCGAACAGAACCTATAAATCAAATTTCGTAATTTTTTGTTCATGGTAACTAAGAATAGTGCTACGTAAGGCCTACGGCGTTCGGCGGACAGACAGACATTTTTTATTGCATTTTCGGATTCTACATACCTTGAAACGTAAACCATCAAATTTTGAGGAGGGGTGTAACAATTTTTTTTCATGCTCGATTCGAAAGGTTCGTTTGAAAATAATAAACCAAAAACGCACTTTAGATTCGCCCGAAAGCCTTTTAGATAGGTTAAACAGGAGGGGAATTCGCGCTGGTGCATTAGCTCTCAGTTGATTGGGGTGGCTCAGTTATCCCGGCGGTCCTTACGAACGCTAACAACGTCATTTATTGATTAATATAGGCTTGTTCATTGTTGTTGTTGTTGTTGTTCATCGTTTTCAATGGATTTCAATGGAAACTTCAATTGGAATTGGATTTCAATTCAATCAATCTATCAATTTATTCACAAATTTCCCTTGGCGATTGTTTTGGAAGATAATAGACTTGTTTGTGTGTATTTCAATTGAAACTGTATTTTAATTGAAATTGGAATTCACTTGGAATTTCCAGTTGAATCAATCAATCAATTTATTGGAATTCAGTTGGAATTCAATGGTTTCCAATGGATTGCATGTAATTCAATTCATTTAAGCATTAAATCATTGGAAGAAGATGGTCCGCAACGAATTTCACTCAGTCAGTTTATTCACAAACTTCCCCGGGCATTTTTATGCAACTATAATTCCCGGTCCGGCTCCACTACTTTTTCACTTCAATTCAATTCTTTATTCAAATACTTGATTTAGGGGTTTCCTGGGTAGGCCACAGAAAACATTGTTCTACGCAGAAGGGGCCTCTATACGCGTAAATTATTACAAAACGGTTTCTTACACGTTTTATTACACAACGGCTTATTAGTTATCTTATGCTTCATGAATAACTGCAAGTAATTAAGGATTCGGTTTAGGGCTTTCCTGGGGGGAGCTCGAGGGTAGGTGTTGACCACAGAAAACCGTGATCTACGCAGAAGGGGCATCCATACGGGTAATTAATAAACCGTTGTGTAATAATTTGCAGCATTTTTTAAAGTTTGTATTAAAGGCTATTGCAATTTTATAGTGATACGGAAAGCAGTTATGTATCAAGTATTTTAAGTAAATCAAGTATTTTACACTTGTGCGTAGATAAAACAATTTGTCACTGAACTAACTTATCTTCCAGGTGAAATGAAACTCGTGGGGGCTGATGAGTTGACGTTGCTTTCTGTGAATTCCGACACGCAAATATGCAACGTTTTTCATTGGTTACTACACAGTTACTACCTTCTGTTGTAGCAACCATAAAGAATATCGCACTCGAAAGAAACAAGAGTCAATAGCTACGTTTTTCATTGGTTACTACACAGTTACTACCTTCTGTTGTAGCAACCATATGTTGATGGCGAGTTCTATAATAAGTACAGTAAATGCAACATTATACTTGTAGAGTTCAGTGAAATTGTGGCTTTCATTTTTTCTTGACATTAAAAAACTATATCTAATTTCTCCCTTGCGAGGGAAAAACATTAAACATGATTTAATGTTTTTCCCTCTCAAGGGAGAAATTTAAACTGAGATCAATCCATCGGTTACGTTTGATTTTTTGAGTCAGTCCTTTTGCCCGTTCAATCACTACCCACTTTGCTCACCTCAAACACGATGACAATATGATAGTTCCACTATACTTGAAACTTTAATAATTTATAACCTTGAAAAATAATTGGTTCTCCTCGCGGTAGATGATTGTTGACATTTTTTATCGTATGATTTTGGCTTATTATTTTCAATACCTATTGAACCATTGGAATCGACCATGAAAAAAACAATTTAACACTCTCTAAAAATTTGATGGTTTTCGTTTCAAGGTATGTAGAATCCGAAAATACAATAAAAATATTTCTGTCCGTCCGCCCTTCTTAGTACGCCGTGCCTACTTTGCACTTTACTTCGTTACCATGTAGCTCGACAACTTTCAATAGAAGGGTATGCTTTTTTACGTTTTTAAATTGATCTTGAACTAATGAATTTTTTGAGACCACCCGGAGCACTGCACTGCCGTGCGAAGGAAGAACGACTCAACTCAAAATTATTGAGTTTTCAGAAATCAGCTTCGAAGTTTTCTAACGAAAACTCGCTATAGGTTCACTACAGGGCATTCCCGCAACCCCCTTCTTTTTCCAAATGTCCAATCATGTTCAACTTGATCGATAGCTGTTAACAAATACTCCAAACACACGTTTTTTCAATCGATTTATTGCAGTTGAGTCGAATATCGATTATTCATGGTTGATTTTTGAAATGTTTGTGGAGTAAAAACAACTCAAATCCCCTTTGAGTCCAACGGTTTGGACCCCGATCCTGAAGCCAACGGTTTGGAGGAAAAACGACTCAACTTTGTTTTCAGCTTGTTGTGTCATTTTTCGTCAACAAATAAATAACAAAACTCGCAAGTTAGGGTGTTTCAATCGAGGCGTTGAGATGTTTTTACTAAAAAAACACGGAGTTGAGACGTTTTTCCTCAAAATTAAGCAATTTCCAGATTTCATCAACCCCTTCTGGGTCGGATTTTGGAATTTCGATTTGACCGTCAAAAAGGTGGGGTTGAAATTAGGGGGGTTACGTGAAAATCCCATTTTCGACAATTTTTGAGTTGAGTCGTTCTTCCTTCACACAGCAGTGTAAGACAAGCCGTTCGTTTGCACCGAAAAGCGTCGTCAACATGATCGTGAATCAAACGGTACGAATCCGGCCCCGATATCATCGCTAGGGAGCACCTGATTATAATCACGGATGGATGTATGAAGTCCATGAAGTGGTTTTTCTGTGATATTATTCCGTGTGAAAAATGACGGAACTTTTGAATATTTCTGATAGGTACATTTTCAATACTTTTGCAACTTGAGCAAACGTTGAAGTATTACTGGGTAAATTATTACACAACGGTTTATTATTTACTTTATGCTTCATGAATAACTACAAAATAATTAATGATTGAATTATTGAATCCCGCACACTTTTACGAAACTGTAATTCCCAGGCCGGCTCCAATACACAATTTAGGGCTTTCCTGGGGGGCACTCGAGAGTAGGTATTGACCAAGGGAACGGTGATCTACGCAGAAGGGGCATCTGTACAGGTAAATAATAAACCGCTGTGTAATAACTTGCAGCTTTTTTATTTGTATCGCATTTAATTGAAAAAATCCCCCAGACTTTCCGGGTCTGAGGGTTTCTTTTTTTTACTGAACCTTCACACGGAAGTTGGGGTGCCTCCCGTGACACTGCGGGGATTGACAACTGTTCGACTTACCGTCTGCCATTATGAAACTGAGATTTCACTCTTCACCTTTGTCGTATAGGACCGAACCCCACCCTCGCCCACAGCTTTCAGCTGTTGCCAATTATCATCACAAAGAAAACATTCGTGTCCCGGAGTTTCTTGCCTCGCACCGAGATATACCATAGGCCGCAAAGGAAGGGTAAAGAAGTGTGGAGGCTCAGGGGGGGTTTCCTTCTCATTTCATTCCAATTTCATTATTCTCCCGGCTTCCTTATAGGTTAGTACGCTAAGGTGAAATTTTCTATTCGTTCTCGCGGTTCGTTGTGTAACGAATGACACATTTCTAAAGGCATTAATTATTTATTCCACAACATTTCGAGGTTTTATTTATTTAAATATTATTATCATCTTTTATTATTATTTTTTTTTTTTCTGGGCGAACATGATGAAGTTGAGATAAAATACCTATAAACAATGCAAAGCCTTTGTCACATGTGTTTATTATTCTACTGGACGTACGTACAGAAATGTTGGTTGTTCATTTATTGTTTCTTTCATGTGCAATAATAATTGCAATATTGTTATTTTTGATAGTTTCCACCAATAATACTTCAACGTTTGTTCAAGTTGCACTACCTTTCAACAAACTCCAAAAGAGCCATCATTTTTCAAATGAAATAATATCACAAAGCAACCAACTCGACTTCATACTCCATGAAATAATCAGGTGACCCCTAGCAATGATTTTATCTCGGGCCAATTCGATTGTTAGCGCGTCCCTGGTGATGAGATTTGGGCTAAATGTATACAATTTCATTCACCCTGCTGTTCAAAAAGCCTGTCGGTGCAAACTTCTGTGCCTTACTGTGAAGGAACGGAGGGACGTGCAATGCTCCGGGTGGTCTCAAAAAACTCCAAAGTTCGAGAACTATTTAAACCCGTAAAAAGATTAACGTAAAAAAAAGGTATAGGCGTTCTGAAAATTGCAACCCCTATTTTGAACCCCTTAGAGGTGACTGATGATAAAGACGAGCTTCGAGGACCAACTAGACCCCAAATGGAACCTATAAACCGAATTTCGTCAATTTTTGCACATGGTAACTAAGAAAAGTGCTCAGTACGGCGTACGGCGTATAGACAGAAATTTTTTTATCTACATACCTACCTTGAAACGTAAACCATCAAATTTTGATGGGGAGGGGGGGGGGGGGGGGGTAAACAAATTTTTTTCATGCTCGAGTCCAAAGGTTCATTATTGAAAATAACAAACCAAAAGAACGGGTCGAAATTGAGCGTTTGGGAGATTTTGAGCAGTTTTTCGCTTTTTCTGAAGAGCGGCTCATCTCAGAAACAGAGAATTTTGCAACTCAGCGCCTTATGTATAAGTTTAGATCCATAATGAAAATCGCATCAGTGTGAAATCGAATCGGAATGAAATAGTAAGTTTGTAGCAGCTGTGTAGGTCTGTGTGTACCACGAACATATTTTACGCTAAATGTGGTTGTCGGTGCCGGTCGATTATCGACGATTAATTAAAATCGTATGCTAAACAGACATTGTGTGTGGTGTGGGTGAAGAACGGTGGGGGGGGGGGGGGCGCACGTGTTACCACCGGAGACAGATAAGGGCTATCTGTAGAGGTACGCGGGCCCACCTGCCACAAGCAGCTGCAGACGAGATACGCGCTCATATGGCACCTCATCTCTTCCTTCCGCCTCCGTCCGAATATCCCAGCCTGCCGACGACACTTCCCACCTGTTTCGGAGAGGGGAATTGAAAAAATAAAAATAAAATAAATAAATAAAATAAAAATATTTAACAGGCCTTCGGAGTCCTTATGAATGGGAGTCATTCGAAGGAAAATTGGAGTTGAGTGATGTGATTTACTGCACACTCGATCATGGAGTCGACCGAAGAAAGATTCGAGGATGGATGATACATAAGAACTGATGCTCAGACAAGTTTTCATCTCTAATCATCCTAATCGTCAGTTTTGGTTTATTATTTTTCAATAATGAACGTTTGGAATCGAGCATGGAAAAAAAATTGTTATCTCCACCTCAAAATTTGATGGTTTCCGTTTCAAGGTATGTAGAATCCGAAAATGCAATAAAAAAAGTCTGTCCGTTCGCCGTACTTCGGATTTTTCTTAGTTACCATATGAACCAAAATTGACGTAATTCGGTTAATAGGTCCCATTTGGGGTCTAGTTGGTCCTCGCGTGAAAGCCAAATTGGCTCCCGTCCTTTGTTTCGAGATTCCCAAACGGCTCCCTGAATTCTCAAAAAGACGATTCCCACTCGGCTCCCACTACGTAGGCATGGCAGTTAGTAAACAATCCCACCTGAGCAAACTGTAGTGAAAGAATGATAGGGCTGGGTTATGTTACTCCTACACAGTCTAATAACACTGAACTCTACAACATTCGAGATGGGCCCAACCGTTGCAATGCCAGTTTGCTTCAGTCAATTCGTGATAATGGAAGGAAAAAGTTCTATGCTGAGTCGCATGTTGTGTAAAAAACTGTTGGTGATTGAAAATTTTACATTTTCGTTCCATAAAAATCTCGCTGATGACGCGGAGCGCTGGAAATGTACGACTCGTGGCTGTAAGTCCTATTTTGAGCGAAACACCCTTGGTGAAATTTATGATAAGCACCTAGAACATAACCACCCAAATCTAGATGACACGGTTTTAAGAAGGAAGGATATTAGTAATAATTTAAAGCGCAAAGCTCTAGATAATGTGCACGAGACCAACACATTTTCAACCACACCTCAATCGTGGCAGTCCTAAGTCTGCATGAAGTGGGAAGGAATTTGCGATGATGAAAGCGGGAGCCGTTTGGGGATTTAGTATTCCTATGGACGGGAACCGTTTGGGAAAAACGGGAGCCGAGTTAGCTATAGCCGGTCCTCGAAGCTCGATGTTACTGTCAGTCATATCTAAGGGATTAAATATAGCGACGTATCCGTATCGGCTCCCTGATGTAGAGGTCCGTTTCGGTTCCCTTCTGAAGCAAAAGGTAAGGACGTTTAGGCTCCCGGTCAACAATATTTCCCTTCCCATTCAACAGGCTTAGGACTGTCTACAATTACTGTAGGCATGGTTCAAAATTCTTTTGAAGCAAAAACTCGTTGATCATGCAATGTTTGAAATATTTAAAAAAATGTACAATGAAATTTAAAACTGTGGCTTGAACTTGAACGAAACTTTTTTCGCAAAGTCTATTCTCGTAATACGTTCATTTTTAAAATAATCAACGAACCCCTGAATTACTTTGCACACTTTTCGCTGATTTTTTGTTATTTTCCTGGTGTTTGTGTGGGCAGTTCGGGAAACATTCCAAGTTTAGCAGCTGCTGAATGTTTCCGAAGTCTGATCTTGCCTTCTTCAGTTAGATCTTTGCCACTGTTAGCCATTTCGCCTCTAATAATCTTTGTTGTACGATGCTGCTCTCAGTTTCAATGAATTACTGATTTGTTGACGTGCCAAAGTAGTATCTCGTAAGATTCTGGTCCATTATGATTATCACCTTGTTCAAAAGTTTCAAAAAAGAGGTACACGGAAGGGGAACCGAAACGGACATGATACAGATGGCAAGGTTGATAATCCGGAGTCAATACGAACTCATTATCACTTCACGGAAGCCAATGCGGTATCATCCGAAAAATAGGAGTTGAAATCTCCTATTAGGTAAATTATTACATAACGGTTTACTATTTGCCTTATGCTTCATAAATAACTACAAAATAATATTAGTGATTGAATTACTGAATCCCGCGCATTTGTAGGAAACTTTAATTCCGGGGCCGGCTCCAGTACTCGATTTAGGGCTTTCCTGGGGGGAGCTCGAGGGTATTGACCACAGAAAAACAGTGATCTACGCAGAAGGGGCATCTATACAGGTAAATAATAAACCTTTGTGTAATAATTTGCAGCTTTTTTTGTAAGTCCCAGTCATGCTGCGAAGTTTCGGAGGACAGCCCCCTCCTATTCATTTCCACCGCTCTGTCAACCGATGACCAGTAAGTAAGATGCCGATAATGATAATAATTATACAGGGAGAATACGGGTAGTTCGATTTGTAAATTTCATTTTCGAATCGAATACTGGTGACTTGGCGAGCAGGATAATGAGAGCGGTTAGACTAGGACCTCTTAATTTAAATACCCACTCAAAACATCCAGCCAGTTGGAGCCAGTTGGAAGAAGGCTTAGGTACTGATCGGTATCAAGAATTTCTGATAAATACCTATTAAAAGGACTGCTACCTTGATTCAAGCGCTATTGTGATTCTACGATAGTAATATGATTAAGTATTGTACTGATTGAAGCGTCCTGCTGCTTTGGACAGATTATGGAAAAAGCTAGTTTCAGTAAATAAAAACTACCCCAAGAACCCTCGTCTCCAACGAATTCTCATTCCTTCCATTCGAGAATCGGTGCATGTAGGTGCCCTTATTTTGGCTCCATCGAGAGATCATCTCAGTGGACTCTTCTGTAAAGTCGAACTATTGTCTACATATCGTTCCATTGCATGCATTGTGTTGTTGTTGTGTATTTCTGAAACTTACCCACACAGATAGATACCAATAAATTTACCCATGTTTCAGTCTGCAAGACGGATCGCTGAAGGTTCAATTATCGGACACTTACCCCCAGCTCCGCAGTCTGAAAGCCACTGACTGACGCGTAAAGGCACAGTACTGTTGCTGCTCCTCTACAGAACGTAAACCTACACATTCCACGCTGAGCATAGACGTTACTGAGCCTCTGGACCTATGCTGGCAGACCAGGAGATGATAAAACCCTTATTCTCATTTTATTCTCTGAAGAACTGAAATCCTTTACCATAACCTTCCTGTATCTGTATTATTAAACTCCGTACTACCACTGAAAAATAAGCTGCACTGAAGAGAGGCTGAGTCAAACTATAGCTGACCGGCTTGGATCAAGGCGTGTAGGTAGAGACTGCTTGCCTGGGACATTGGTCCCAGTGCGGAAGAAAGAACCACCCGCAAATTCCAAAGGAAACGAATTTGAACAAGGAGAACCACACAGTTCTCCCGCAACCACAGTACGAGTTTACGTATTTCTTATTATTGAACTAACAGCCGTTAAAGCTGTCTGCCAAGTTTGATGACTCATAGCTTCATCGTATCGATAGAACATGATTGTATATAAATCATGAACATATCAATAACAATCAATTCAGTACAGATTAAGGTGGGTTAAATAATTCTATAAATCTATAAATTTGATCTGTTTTTAAGCATGAAGCATAACGTGTAGTTTGTAAAAGTAGAAGAAAAGTTACTGAAAAATCCCATCAAAATCGTGTCATAGGTTCTTGAGGAATTGAGTACTGCAGATGTCACGTTTGCGCATGCACAGTGGCCATTCCAATGATCCAATGGCGTTGAATTCTAATTTTATTATATTTATTATATTTTATTATATTATGCCGTGTCTATATATATATATATAAAAACTGTTACACAATAAATAAGACATTAGGTAATTGTAGAAATAGCTATACGTATTTCTTTTTTTCAAAACATGGCAAAACACATATTTATATGAGTTGACTTAAAATCACTTTTACTTTTTTTAATGCAAGGGAACTTCGTCTTCAAGTTGTCGTTGAATTTGCAGCTTCGTTTAGGCATCGCGCATCGATTTGGCAGATATATAAAGGGAAACACAAAAATAATGTTGAGCTCAATGATAACCTCAAAGCGGTATCTATCTGCTCTCTAGCGGGCAGTGCCTCCAACTCAAACGTTTCCCGTTCGTCAGCGCCAAATTTCCCGTTTTCACAAAACTTTCCCGCTTTTACAAAATTTTTTTAAAAGAGTTTTGAAAAAGTTGGTGGTTGCCCAAAACAGGACAGGAGCAGGTCCTTGCAGGACAACAGGAGATTCCATGCGAAAACAGGACGGTCCCGTTCAAAACAGGACGTCTGGTCACGTTAAGTATGATGTGCTGTACTGAAATGCCTACAAATCCAACAGGTAAAGAATCAGAACGGAGATGAGAAGAAGAGTGAAACCCAAGAGTGAAAACCGCACTACTTTGATATGTAGCAAATAAATATCAATTAATTGACGTTGATGTGATGATGTACACAAACCTGCGCGTGTCTGGGTGTGGAACTGATTGGTTTTGTGTTGGTCGTTGGTTTGACTAGTACTGTAGTTTAGATGGGGAGCTCTCGTTGAAGTTATTGAAAAGGTCGAGGTGGCCTGTACGCGCAAGGAGCCATCGTAAAGATGGGAGGCGGTGTATTTTTGGAGGCATATGTGAAGGAGTTAACATGTGTAGGGTCCACACATGGTCACGGCTAAGGATGTCACCTACGATACGAGACAGTCCAGCTGCTTCCCAACAAAAAACCCTAGCGACAAAAAGGGTGTATAGAAGGGGGAAATAGAAAAAAAAAATCCGTTTTAAAAGGGTCACGCTCGCCTTATCCCCCAATATTGGGCATGGAATCATCATCATGATTTCAGTCTCCGGAGACACATGATGATGTTATTAGAAACAACAATACATAAAATGAAAAAGTTCAATGGAAAGAACGGACGGGAACTGCGACAGATGAACAATCCAAGCCGGTAGTTGAAGACGCACACCTGAGGAAGAAAAACATGCTGAAACCACCTGAAGTATGAAATTCGCATGGAAATCCTAAAATAGGTACACACACGTCTCCTACATTCAAGCCCAATCAAGAGAGCTTTGTGAGTATCCTGCTAGCAGTGCTATAGCTACATATCCAATATCCACTATTTTTAGGAGTTCAAGTTCGATCTGCAGAGCTACTACCTACCTAATTAACCATTATATTATATCGTCCCCACTGTGCCAAACTATCGAATCTTTTTCACTCCCGAAAACAAGCGAAACCGCAATTTTGCAACTTTTCAGGAGAGCGCAATCCAACTTTAATTCAGCGCATAAAATCTAGTTATGGCAGTATTTTAATTCTGTTTGTTTTATACTTACTGTCCATACGCTCTGTTGACGAGCAGCTTAAATTGTCCTAATTCTGCTAATAATGTGTGCTTCAAAGCACGAAAAGAAGCGAGTGTTGCTGGTTTACGGAATGAAAAAGTAGATTTTTAACGAATGTTACGACAACGGGAACACTTCATTTTAGCGAATTTTCAAAGAAAATGAAGCTATTGCAATGGCTTCGAAATTTAAATAATATAAATTTTTGGAAATTTTCTTCATAGAAATCCGTTTCAGACCATTCTAAAACGATTCCTGAAATTTAACACTTTTTTATATGTATATATATATATATGTGTCACTCCAGACGATAACTCTCGATAGAATTGAGATAAACAGCTCAAATTTGCACAAAAAATCTATCTTGGCAATCGAAAGGCTAAGTTCGAAGATGGGCGAAATTGGCTTACTCTAAGGAGGGTTTTGGCGCATTTAAAGTGCGCAAAAATTACCCAAAAATCCCCAAAATGTTATTTTCCAACAAGTGACCCCTCATTTTAAAGGTTTTTGCACGCTGAACACGATGGTGGAATCGGATTTTAGATATCTTGATCCGTTCTCAAATTAGAGCATTTAAAGTGCGCAAAAATTACCCAAAAATCCCCAAAATGTTATTTTCTAACAAGTGACCCCTCATTTTAAAGGTTTTTGCACGCTGAACACGATGGTGAAATCGGATTTTAGATATCTAAATCCGTTCTTAAATTAGAGCATTTAAAGTGCGCAAAAATTACCCAAAACTAGGATAATCTTTAAACTCTTACCCCCCCCCCCCCACCCCCTTAGAGTGGTCAGATTGAAAAATGTGAGAAGTATTAATTGAAGACGAGAGTTCGAAGCAAAAAAGGGGGAGGCAAACGATTAGTACAACTCCTTGAATTTCCCATTTGACATATAATTTATTGTTATGATACCTTCATAGATAGACAAGTACCGGCCCACGTATTACTAGAAGGAAGACGAAAGAAAAAATCTATTTCAAATTATTCAATTTAGGTACTAACAGTAGGAGGAAGAAGGTTAGGTAGGTATCTTATCAATTTATTATCAGTATCATACGAATATTTGATATTCAAAGGTAGGTAGGTACTTAACATGATAAAAATAATATCAATGAAGAAGGAAGGATCTACCTACCTAGTAGAGCAAATCTTGAACTGGTTTTAGATACCAGGCCTGAAATCGTAGTCAAGAGGAAAGGCCATTCAGAAGGAACAAGGAATCTACTCATAACAAACGGTAGAATCAGGATGGACAAAACGTACAAATTAAAATAAATACGAAGAGAATATACAATACATAGAAAACCAAATTTTAGACCGAAGTTTTCCTTTATTCAAAACCATAGCCATTAATTCGAATATTTCTTTGAAAATTCGCTCATTAAGACATGCTGCATGACTGGTTTTTTTTATTACAACGCTTATTAGGTCATTTCAAGACAATAAAACTGAAAGTAATTATCTCTTGAAGCAAATACTTATAAATTATTAGGCTAAAATAGAAATAAAACAAATGGGAATATTAGAATAGGACAGAATAATTTATATGGACGCATAGGACAAGCGTCCCACCTTGCGCGTCACAACATAATCAATTCCCACACCACAACACTCACACCACAAGGTGAAGCGGAATCACATATACGGTGACCATAGGTACTCCTCTTGGGAGTACAGGTCCTACTTTTTGAGCTTGTGTCCTCCTATTGTTTTGAACTCATCAAAAGGAACATAAAGTCCTACTTTTTGAAATGGTACTCCCAAGTTCCTACTTTTATAAGTTTTAGGCCAAACCCATGTATTTTCGATGGAATTCGTCAACAATGATGTAACACCTACACCGATATAATTATATTATATAAAAACTGAAGAAGAGTGAAGAGGAAGAAGAAGCAGAACTTTCGTTATCACGGTGATACGACCTAATCATCCGGCAATGTGATAATCAAGGAGGGCTTTTTGTTACTTTCTAAATTTCTTTGAACGATGTGATATTTTTACAAGCCACGGTTTCTTTCTGACTGCATATTTGTGTGTCTAAAATTAAGCGTGTTCGCAGTAATCTTTGTTACCACCTACCTTGCTGTGTGAGTTCAATTGTATTATTTAGTTTTAAACGTTTCTATTTTGAATATTTATTTTATAAGATTAAAAAATATAAGGTACTAGTAAATTATAGGGACGATAAACGCGACTATCGATAATCGAATGTTGCGATTATATAACGATAACTCCAGTCAGAAATGGCCGGATTATCTCGGTTCGATTACCTCGATAGTCTCGTTTATCGTCCCTATAATTTACTAGTACCAAATACTTAAAATTGGTTGATAAAATTTGTGTTACATTTCTTAAAAGGTCCTCCTTTTTTTTATTCAAAATTATAGTCACCGTACGATATACCAGGTGGGGTGCGCCGACACCCCGGGTATTTTGAGGCTCATTTCGAATCAGTATAGCCCAACTATCACTTCTAAACTATTTGCTGACACTCAAGAATGTTCTTAAGCACTTTTGTTCCAACTCTTCAAGACATTATCATGTTTTGAAGTTTTTTTTTTCTTTCAGAAATAAAGTATCTCACAGGCAGTTTCATGTAACAATATGTTTAATAAAATAAAATATGTCATGACGCAACATTTTTCAGTCATTGAATATATATTATCAAATGAAGATTATATTATTACCTATGAACGTCAAACTAGATGAGACTATCAAAATTTTCAAAAGGAACTAAAAAACCTTTGCAATACAATAAAATTGAACACAAACAATAGCTGGAGTCACTAAATATCATAAATTTTGTTTGCACACACTCAAAAAACATTGTAGAATGAAAAGAAAAACATCAAAACATTCGAAAAGTTGATAATGGTAAAAAGGTAATACACTTATACACAGGCACACTTGTAGCAAAACCTGGTAACCTTTTCATGCTCTCTACAAATTGGTTCATTGCACTTTGAGCAAGTGCTGGTCTTCTTCTTATCCTTCTTTCGGTCAAAAAATTTGCACCGCTTGTACCTTTTGGTAGGAGGTTCCTCTCCCATGTGCTGCGGTTGCTGAGAAGGAGCAGGTATGCCCAAAACAGTCTGGATTTCATTCCGGAGGACTTGGTGAATTCTATCGTTGTACATCCTCTGTCTCTTAAGGGCTCAGAGTTGGATTGCGAGGGTTTTGAAAAAGGGGTGAACAAATCTGATTTGGACCAAAATTTACTAAAACAAAACGAAAACACCCTGAACAAGAAAAAATATGGCAACAAAAAAGTGTTACATTACTAACAACGTGGGGTGCTAGCACACGCCAACTACGTTTTTCCGAGGAATACAATGATTTGAAGGGCTTACAGCATCCTTGTTGGAGTCGCAGCGCCGACAGCATGTAGAAGACATCTGAAGAAGAGGCTACTGGAGGCCTTAATCCTCTTCTAGCGCCTCAGCCCCCCACCATGCAAAAAAATGGCGCCCTGGGGTGTCCCGACACCCCACCTTGGGTGTGAGGGTTAATAATAACGTTATTAAAAATCATTATTAAGTGGAATACAAATTAAGATTAATATCAATTAAGAGAAAAATTGTATGATGAAAAATGGAACTTTTCAGAACTTTTGCACCATTCACCATCTTCTTTTTCGTTAATGTCAGGTTCCGGGAAGACATCCGCAATGTCGTTTGAACAAGGTAGACTTGAGTAGAATTCGTGAAGGAGACAATGAAGACTTAAGGCAAAAGCATTTACAGTGAGTTTCATAGCCTTGAGAAAATCAAAGAACAACGGCAGTTCTTGATTCGTCATGTCAAAGAACCAAAAGCTGCTCGGCCTAAGGAACTTTCTAGGAGACAAAATACTAAAATTTGTCATTTCACCAAGGAAGTAACAATATGCCGTGAATTTTTCCTCGACACAATGAGTATTTCAGGCTGAAGCTTAGTGCGAGGGGCCTTTGACAAACTGAATGCTGAGGGTATTTTACAACCTGATTTAAGGGGGAAACATGCTCCGAAAAATAAGCTGTCTTCAACCGATTCGACGAAGGAGATTCCACTAATTTCACTTCCTTTTTTCACTTTTGAAACCCGACAGGAGGTCGGAAAATAACAAAAAAACGCACCGATCCTAGGCACGCCAAACCTCGAGGGAGCAGAGAAGAGCGATCTGGTTCGACAATCATGCCTCTGTAAGGATACTGCTGTTTTATTGATAGTGCTTCACTTTGGCAAATGAGCGAAAGCAGCTGATTCGTCGATTGTTTTCAACCAACATTCTACAAAGACTACGTCAAATTAACGAATAATCGGATTCGCTAGTTTACTGGAGTGGAAAATGGCCCACATGCATATACGCTTATTAATAACAAGCTGTAGGCGGAAAACGGTGCACGATATTGACGCAAGATTTTGCCAGCTGGTAGGCCTCGTGGAGACAATATTCATAGTAACTAAAACTCAAATTCGTGAAAATTGCGGTTTCGCTACTAGTTTTCGGGAGTGTCAAAAGATTTGATAGTTTGGCATAGTGGGGACGATATGCTACGAGTATTCGTGTACACACAAGTAGGCACAGTATTACACGCAATACTGCGTACAAGTAGGCACAGTAATGCACGCAGTACCTACTACGTACAAGTAGGCACAAGTACATAAGTACAAGTACAAGTAGGCACAAGTGCACAAGCGTACACACAGTAGTACAAGCAGGTACTAATACAGTGTGTACACACAGTATCAGTGTAGTAGGCACAAGTAGGGAGTACACACTGAAGTCAACTAACATAGCCCGGCAGTTTGGAAAAACGTAACACGTCTCTTCCCAACTCTTCTGCAATATCCATTCTAATAACAAAGAATCATGAACTCTTGTTTCCACTTCTTTTAAATGATTCGCTCACCGACGTATCCTACTTACAGTGAAGTAGGTTTGCCAGAGAAAGGTTGGTGGGAAACGTTTCTTCAGAGGAGTAGAGCGACTGCTAGGAGCCAGCGCAGCCATCAGTAAACAATATTGATCTTGACGCACAACCGTATTCTACATATTTCCAGAAGCGGATCGTTTCCAATATCAAAAGTTGCTGCGTTTTCTAACCTAGAAACCACGGAGTATAATAACATACCTGGTCGTTCCGCAGGAATCGACCTGTCCCGTGAAGCCTGGCTCGATCACGACCAGTAGTGGGTGGTGAAGTGTAAGTCGTGGTGGAGTGGTTTGTCTTGTATTCCTTGCTGGAGGAAACCCATCCGGGAGTAAGACGGTTTTTCGGGAGCTTGGAAGGATAATTAATATGAGAGGGCTGGGGGTTTATGGACGACTTTGGTAAAGGGGTCTCGTCCACGCGGAGAGCACACATGTGGACCACGTGTTCCCACGGATATCAGGAAACCGCCTGCCCTCCTCCATCGTTGAGGCGACCGAGGAACAGCTATGTACCCAAAAATGTATTCAAATAGCAATTATAAGTACCCTGAGTTTTATTCCAACACAAGGAATCCGATGTTGCAAACCGATCAGTTGTCGTTATACAAATAACCATCAGCCTCCTCCTCAATGGAGTGTGCATTGGCTGAACCACCATGAATAATTTTAGCTGAGATCCTTAAGCCTTTTGAATGGTAGCCGTCCGAGTTGCAACATGGAGAGTGAGAGGTTTGTTCTGTTGTTGCTTTGTTAACTTCCTTGCACGGATTGTCTTCAAAAGACAGAGCTGCGTCAGAGCACTTCAAAAAGTTGCAATAGGAGAAAGCTTCGGATAGCGAACATACATTTTAATATTAATTTACGAAGACGCCAAGCTTCAGTTAGTTATTCCGGTACTGCAGGGCGTATGATCAGTGGGCTTAATCTCTCGACCTTACAGACTCAACGATCCTTGAGGTTACAGTCAGAGAGTACCTATCTAAATGCATAGTAATTATATATAACTATATAATACCTTCTGTAGTCTTGAATGCCTGATTTTAACGTGATGATTTGAACCTATTTGCATACCGAGTGCCTACCCCTATATTCATGGCTTCAATGGTATAATAGAATTTTATTACCGTCCCTAATATTAGAGTTTTCAAAACCAATCGAAAACTGCTGGAAATTATTACACAGCGGTTTATTATCTACCCTTAGGTATTACAGATGCCCCTTCTGCGTAGATCACTGTTTTCTGTGGTCAGTGCACTACCCAAGTGCTCCTCCCAGGATAGCCTTGAATCGAGTACTGGTACCGGTCGGAGAATTAAAGTTTCATAAAATATGCGGTGGATCCAAGAATTCTATCATTAATAGTTATTTGTTGTTAAACGAGTACCAATAAATAAATAAAAAGTTGAACAAAGTTAAACGAGTAAAAAAACAAAGTTAAAATACCTCCAATAAAAAAAATCATCAGAAATATACCCAGGGATGTTATGGGAGAAAAATCAGAAACAGAGTAAAGACATAACGAAACAGTCGTTGATAAACGCTTGCATACGAGTCTGCAACGCATTGGGACATTTTCATGTCTTTCCCCTCCTTCCTTCTCACCTACCAAATTAGGTAGGTACCTAATTATAAAGTCGCAATCTAAGTTTTAGTGTTGATCATAAAAGAATTGGTAATTAGACTCAGTTCTTCGATTAATGTAATAAACGTTGTATTATTGTTTAAATGAAATGTCGGCTAAGATTGAAGAGTGGATTTGAATTTGGCCAATAGATCTTCAGCAGAGCGCTGAGCCTCCCTCCATTGTGCTTGACCGCGTCGTTATTCTGTAAGAATTTGGCACGTATGTATAATCTTTGCTTGGTGGTTGGAAACCATTCTCGCGGCTCTATCTCTTTCCAATTGTAAATGGTGTATTGTGGTGTCAAGAAGTGACGTCTTGACAAGCTGTAAAAGAGGATAATTGGTCAGCGTACACCTGTGTTGTTAGGGGTATTGGACGGCTGTAACACGACACATGGTAGCAATTCCATACAGGTTAGGGTGAAGAACACAGCAGATTTGTAGTAATACAACTCATTATTGAGTCAACTAACTGTTCTATGTAATATAGATACCTAGTTATATTCCCATGGGAATACTCACCTTCTTATCAACCCAATTCGATGAGAGAGTGGCATCTAAGAAGAGGGAGGAATCATCATCACCCGTCTCGAATTTTTCTGTCTTTCGAGTAGGTTCGTCATCTGTGGCCGAATCAGGAGGGTTCGTAGGGTGTGAAATATCCAAATCTCGTTTTAAACTTTTCTTAGTTGTCTTCTTCGCAGCCATTGGGGAATAGAGAAATAGAAGTTTAGGGAGAAAGACAGTCTCAATGAAATGAACTCACAAACGGCAAACTCACCTAAGCATCAAAATATGAAAACAGTTGATTGTTTCACATGGTTTTCTCATACAACGAAACGGAAAAATCACATGTTACTAGACTAATTTTTGACGTTGGTAATAACGTTACTGGAGAACATCACAAGTAAATGTGAGGCGGTGGATTCCAAAACTCTCTCTGTCCGATTTTGCGATTTTTCAGGAAATGCAAAAAACGTACCTCAACTCAACCAATGACCTGGGGGACGCGATTTCTTTTGCATTTGACGCATTTTGCAACACTAGATAAGGGAGAGAAATTAGAAGTAAGAGAATTGAGAAGGGAGCCAGTAAATTAAGGCTGAAAAATGAATGGGGAAAGTTTTGGCATAAGCCGACGAAAGTAGAGAGTTTTGCTTCGAGCTAATCTCGATGTAGATAGTTTTGGCATATACTGAAGTCGCCTTAAAAACAGTCTCTACTTCAAAAGAAAAGAAGAACGGAAAGAAAACAAGCATTGCAAACTGGAATAATACTTTTTAATTAAAAAAAAAAAAATATGTGAAACAAAAATACAAAAAATCACAATTTTTCAGTAGTTTATCACAACCATTTTCACATATTTCAAGCTTTTCTTATGTTGAAAAACAACTTATGTTGAAAAAAAAACTTATGTTGAACTCGTAGTTGAAAATTTGGAGGAAGAAGACGTATTTCACCTGCAAACCACGATCGACTTGGTCATTGTACGCTCTCCACAGTTTCTTGACGGAATTGTCACTTGGAAGGTATTTTCTGCAACTTTTTTCCCTGGTGTAGTGAGACTCGACGAAGTGGAGCTGACTGATGTATGTCTTGACACCTTCTCTTTTCTGCTGAAACTTGGCTGACAATGTGTCTCCTCCTCTTCGTTCTTTCGGAGTATCTCCATCCAACAGATATCGTCTCCCAATGTTTTGAACTCGATACTTCGAGATGCCTAACATGCTGAGAAAGGCCTTAGCGCAGACCTGCAATCAAAGATACTAACATTGTAGTTTTTCTGAAAATCATTATCTAGTAGGTATGTTGCCTAGAATGAGTAAAAACAATAACAAAGCACGAAACAAAAACCCGATTTAATTTCCCAAACTCATCAACAACTTTTCCATATCAACAACAAGTGGTAACCAACCACATGCTTGTGTGGGTTTACCACAATATTACAGTGAAAACTGAAACGAAGGTGAATGATGGCTTTAGGAATTTTGTTGCTAACGAGAATTATGGCAAAAATCTTTGTATACCTGCACATCTCCTTTGCTCCGTGTGTTCACGAAGTACTGAGTAGAAACTTGGGGTTGATTCTCCCTTCCTCGTCGGGTCTTTGGAGTCATTTGCTTCGTGTGTTTCAATATAAAGTTGTCTTGGTCCGTTTTAGTAGAGTTCTTGTAGAAATTTTGATGAAACCGCCGCACATCCTGCAGGCCTAGTTCAGAGCAGTGGTAAGCATGTTTTTTCCTGCCATGATTACACCTTGGCAGGTTGGGAAATCCTTTCGCTTTGTACCTTGAATGCGAAAAAACGAATACTATCAATAAAGAAAACTATTGGGAATATTGCACTTCTTATTAGTGAGCCATTTCCCAAAGCTATTGCAAAATTACACATTTAGCCTCAAACGTCATGAAAGAAGAGATTTACCACGTACCTTTCAGTTTTGGCCTTGGTTTTCTTCCACTGTTCTTTGTCCCCTTTTCTCTTCCGCGTTAACCCCATCTTCACTTTACGATAAAAGTAGAATAAAAACTGCAGAAATCGGTGAGAAATCAGGAGAAACGAAAAACGAGAGAGGAAAAATACGAGCAAAACAATACAGTAAATAAGGCGGGCTGAGAGAAGGTTACATCCAGCACAGGACCTTTGAACGTAGAAAGTTTTGGTGGTCATTTCAACAAGAGGCAGTTTTGGAATACACTGACCCATGAAAGAAGACAGTTTTGGAACAAATCGCAACTTTGTGAAGGCAAATACACTGGAAACGAGACAGTTTTGCGTGATTTTGACACCATTTTTCGATGGAGCGCGGAAAAAGGCTTCAGAATCCACTGCTACCTAGATTTCGTAAAAAATGAATGTAGACAGTTTTGGAATCCACCGCCTCATGTAAGCATTGGGCGGTGATGACTGAAATACGAAACATATGCAATAGTTTGTACATTTGGTACGTTTCTAGTGAAAATTCCATCGACGCACGTCATATTACGTGTTGTTGACACATCCACAGAGTTATTCAGTGTACAACCAAATGTTTCTGTCATAAAACGAAGAAATTGTTGTCCTTCCTCCGAACGAAAGTTGATATTGAAATCGCCGCAAAGAACTATTGGTATATATAATATAATTTCAACCGTTCTACGAACATGAACAGTCCTTTTAGTTTGATGGAATATGGCAATAAGAATTTTTCGAAGAATTCCATCTTGTCTGTCAGTGTTGTTCCATTTGAAAGGTATGTAGCCACAAGCAACACTCGTTTACCATCAACTGTAGTTTCTGCTTTACAAATGTCGCCAATATCGTTGCTGCATACTTTTATTTCTTCGAGTCCAGTTTGTTCTTCGTTGATGCGAATCAAAGGGCGATGTTCAGATCGAAGTACCTGTAGATCTCTTTCGTGTTCGTAGATTGCCACGCCTCCAGCAATGTTACCGTTGTCGCGTTTGCAGCGTGTAATGAGGTTGTATGGAGTTAGACTCAATTTATCACACTGTAGGTTTGATAACCAAGTTTCAGATAAAGCCAACAGTCCACACAACGGTATAACGAAGTCTGTTGTTATATCTTTTACGTGACAGGATAACGATTGCACATTTGCCGAACATAATAGTAGCGCTTCAGCTGATTTAGAGTGGGCGCAGTCAATGATGTTGCGACACCGAGAAGCGTGTGTCTGTAATCGATGACGTTCTAAACGTTTAGGCGCGGTGCCCACTGGAGCGATACGATATGCGATGCAACACGAGCAACCTTTTATCGTCCGATGCAACTTTTATCCCCGCAACACTCCAGTGCACACTGTAGCGACACGATAGCCGATAAAATAAGCAACGGAGCAGTTTATTCCATCAGTCGCAGTCATGAGCTCCTCAGAGGAGGACGTTGTTCTTGCTTATCATTTCTACATTTCTATAATACTTTTTTTACGCCAGTACGTTCATTAAATTGTTCTGCATAGGTCTCATCCTAAAAAACATACATGAAATAAAAAGGTCGAAAGTATAGAAATAAATTGATGTACATAGCTTTTTCTTACCTGTATCCTTCAGCTTTTCAGCTATTTTCTTCCACGCAATACTTGTCAAATCGGTCCTGGAGTAACATTTCAATGAATAATTCCATAAGCACGGGTTTTGCTCGATCAATTTCACAAAGGAAATAGAGGATTGAATGTCCTCTTGCTGACCCGACATGATTTATCAGACGTTCTGAACGATGAGCGACCCGGCAGCTTTGTCCCCTCGACCGACGCGACACCTATAATTATCGTTGTAGTATCGCTATCGCGCTAGTGAGCGCTAGTTTAGTTGCTTCCATTACGTTTGCACCACTATGAGCGATCTGTGTCGAATCAAGATCGCGTTGCTTATTGGATCACCTGTCGCATCGCATATCGTATCGCTCCAGTGGGCACCGCGCCTAAAATTCAGTTCGGATCTCTTCAAACTGCTTCCGTTGTCCGTGGTAGAATCGGTGATCCCCACTCCTATTAGTTAGAAATAAACCTTCGTATGCAGAACATCGGGACAGCGCTACATAAACAAGCTGTTGGTCGTGTGTTTTTGAATATTCGTACACAACAATCGGATATGTACTGCCTTGTGATTTATGAATCGATATTGCACAAGCGGGTGTGAGAGGAAACGTTGTTCGTTTACACGATATGATCTTACTGCATAAGGTAATTGACGACGTACGTAATCCAATTGGAGACCAATGTTTATCGATGCAGGGGTGTGCAACGTAGTGTCCAGCCGCTTTACTCCTCAATATTTTACCAATTTTACTGTCGTCGAAGAAAAGCCATAAACGGACAATCTGATTCGTCTCGCGAGATCGCTCTATATACTTGAGCAGTCCAATTGCACCGTTCACCAATCCATCCACTACGTCGATATTTATGCGAATCATGTATGGTTTGTTGATAAGCAGCTCGATTTTAAACGGAAGTCCCCCTGTTTCATCTAGTTTCATTTTGTGCACTTTTGTACGAGCCGACATAAGCTGTTCGTTCGTTTTATAACCACTATACTCATCTCGGGCAACGTACGTTTCGAACGTAGAATCTTTGAAAACGGTGGCATGATATTCGTCAATCTCATTATTTGTGTGGAAGAGTCGGATGGCAGTAGAATGTGTTTGATCGACCGATGCTCGATCGACAAAACGATGTTCAATGTACTCACATTCCTCTGAAGTCAGTTCGTTACTGTGATGAATTTAAAATTCTCATCACGGTGGCGTGGAAGGTGAGTGAGTGAATTTAGGTAAAGGAGAGAAAAGAAGGAAAAGTCGCAGGCGGCTGTAGTCAACCGAACATCTACGACTTTGGAGGAGAGAGAGGTGGATGAGGGAATTTTACCTAGGCGGCTGTAGTCAACCGTTCATCTAGGTAAAGGAGAGGAAAGGAGAGGTCCCTTGTCTAGGCGGCTGTATTCAACCGATCATCTAGACAAGGAGGAGGAGAGAGGAGGTGAAATTCTCAGGCGGCTGTAGTCAACCGATCATCTGAGAGGGAAGGTAAGAGAGAGAAGAGAGAGCTGGTTAGAGGAAGTGTCGAATGAAGCTTGAGCGCCAGGATCCGGGGTTTTATAGTACTTGGGGGCCTCCCCCTCCAGCTCCTTGCAGGGAGCTGGTAGTGGGGCCCCAGGTTGAGTAACCCTGGGTTCTGTCGCCTGTCCCCACTCATATCTTTATTTACGGAGCTTTAGTTTGGCGTTTGGATATTGGTGAGAACTTAATATGATAGGAGTGTTCCCGGGAGGGGCTCACGACAGAGGTCCCCCCAGTTTGAACCAATATTGGTGGAGCTGAAGGCGCAAGGTGACAGGAGCTGAGGGCTACGGCAAACAAAAGGTGGTGCTGAAGGCGCAAGGTGACAGGAGCTGAGGGCTACGGCAAACAAAAGGTGGTGCTGAAGGCGCAAGGTGACAGGAGCTGAGGGCCGATGCAAACAAGTGGGTGAGCTGAAGGCGAATCTTAAGTCTAGGAGTAACATGGTAGTATAAGAGAGGATTAACATGGTAGTATGAGAGAGGATTAACATGGTAAGTATATAACATGGTAGTATAAGAGAGGATTAACATGGTAGTATAAGAGAGGATTAACGTGGTAAGTATATAGTACTAGAGTATAGAGAGGATTAATATGGTAAGTAGACAGTATTAGCATAGGTTAGAGTTTAAGTATTGGGGGATCATGAGTGAGTGGATGATATGTACAATAGTGGTCAACAGATATAAACATTAGGCATTTATAAATGTGATCAACGTGAGTGGGTGAGTATTTACAATAATGAGGATGGATATGGGCTATTTACAAAGGATGCATGAGTATGTACAAATGATGGATGAGTATGTACAAAAGATGAAGGAGTATTTGCAGGAGATAAAGAAGTATTTACAAACGACGAAGGGTGTGAACAAATTTGGTGAACATGTGGGAGACGGTTGTGGGAATCCGCCGTTCCCTGGGTGTGGTCGGTGTGTGGTGAGTGGTCGTGTGTGTGTGAGTGTAGTGTTCTGGGGGTGGTCGCCGGCGGCCGATGTGACGAAGAGGCCACGGTGGGGCCTCGAGTTCCGGTACAGTGCGAGTGGGTTGATAAGACACCAGCACTGCCCCGGAATCTCAAGGCCCCGCCGTGATTGCTCATAGCGGGGCGGGGGATTTGGCCGCCGGGACGTGGGGGGTGTGGGGACGCTCCCTCCGTCCGTTTCGCCGCCCGGGCCGTTTCGTCCCGGCGGAAACTATTTGGGATATCCCCGACGATGGAGGGGGGGAGGGGGGTGTTGTGGGTTTGGGGGTTTGTTTCGTTTGGGGGGGAGAAGTCGAAATTGGGGGGGTCGAAAATTGAAAACATTGGCGGGGGGGTTAAAGTTGGGGGGTCCAAAATTTCCGGTTGAAGGGTGGGAGGAGGCTTTCTGAATTTTACGGGGGGGGTCGCGATTTGAACGGGGGGTGGGGGGGGGCATGAGTTCTGCGAGGCGGAACTCTTGGAGGATGGAGGACATCAAGGGGTCCGTGGGGGTGTAAGGGGGGTGTACCCCCGTGGCTTGCGCTGTGCGAAATTCGCGCAGAATTCGCCACTGGGGGTACTTCCATCGTCGGGGCCGGGGAGGTAACCCGGAGATCCGTTGCGGAAGAAAAAGAAGCGTTGAGGTCGGCCCGGGCGAAGGGGGTAGGGGTGAGAGCGGGTCCGGGACGAAAACGTCCCGGAGAATCGCCGCCATTTCCGGATCCGAATCGAAATCCGGAAACGACGGAGGTGACAGGTGCTGGGAGAAGAGGTGATGGTTCATCGCGAACGGACGGCGGGAGACTGATAGTGTTAGGTGGTTCGGTTAGCACAGGTGCGGGTTTGCACCTGGCTAACGGGACTGTATGAGGTTTGCCGTCAATTAACAGGGTCGCGGTGGTGTGTGTTGTGCGGATGACTTGAAAGGGCCCGGCATAAAGGGGACGGAAAGTTTTATGGATGCCGGGCTCTTTCAGGTACATGTGTGTGGTGGTGAAAAAGCGTTTGGGATAAGTGGTGTCGTTTGTCGGTGTTGTTGAGTGTAGCGGCTCCCTGTTAATTGACGGTGAGTGGTTTGGGGTGAAAATGTCGGCCGGTAAACGTAGTGGGTCTTTAAAGGCATTTTGTGCGGGGCTAGTTTGGTCTGATGGACGGGCGGATGTTCGAAGGCTGAGCAAAATGTAGGGGAGAGATTTTGTCCAGGAGGGGGAATTGGCTGATGTAGAAATGGCTTGTTTCAGGACCGAGTGCCACCGCTCTATTTTCCCGTTGGATTGGGGATGGTAAGGGGTAGTGTGGATTTTCTGGATCCCGAGGGAGCGTAGTAAATCGGAGAAGTGGGCCGATTCGAACTGCCTCCCTTGATCGACCGTGATTGTTCGCGGACAACCGTAACGGCTAACCCATTGAGTGAGGAAAGCCGTTGCGAGGTTTCCGCGGTGATGTGGGCGAGTGGAATGCACTCTACCCAGTTGGTGGCACGATCGATCATCGTGAGGCAGTATTTCTTCCCCTCGGACGGGGGAAGGGGGCCCACTAGGTCCAAATGTACATGCTCCCACGGGAGGGAGTCGGGGATAGGTTGAGGAGGGACATGGGGGTGGGCCGAGACCTTGTAACGCTGGCACTTCTGGCACCCCAGAACCCAGTTACGAATATCTGTATTCATGTGGGGCCAGAAGTACCGCGTTTTGATGAGGTCCCGGCTCGCCCGAATGCCAGGATGGTGAAGAGAATGGTAATGGAGGAACAACTGCCGCCTCAACTCTGGTGGGACGTAAGGGCGCGGTGAATCGGCCGTCACGTCGCACCAGAGGTCGAGGGGAGGCAGTTGTTCCAATTTGGATGCGGAAATAAGGTTGGAAAGGGCGGGGTCAGAGGTTGGATCTTGTTTGGTTTTGAGGGATTGTGGGGAGGGAAATGGCAGCAACTCCGCCACCGGCGCGGGGGTAGGGGTGGGTCGGGAGAGCGCGTCCGCCACGCAGTTGTCAGCCCCCGGCAAGTATCGGATATCGGACGTGAATTGTCCGATAAACTCGAGTTGCCGGAGGCGACGCGGGGAGGCGGATTTGCGGTTCTGAAGGAGGGCGTGGGTCAGGGGCTTGTGATCTGTAATGACAGAGAACTTCCTGCCCTCCACGAAGTCACGAAAGTGCTTGATGGCTTCGTGGATGGCGAGGAGTTCTCTGTCGTTCCGTCTCTGTCGTTCCGTGGTGGGGGAACGGTAGTGGCGGCGTGAGTGGTGGCCGGAAGGGTGGCTGCCCTGGAGGCGGGCGTGGAGAGGTCGTTCGGGGGTGGGGGAACGGGAGCGGCGGCGTGAGTGGCGGCCGGAAGGGTGGCTGCCCTGGAGGCGGGCGTGGAGGGGCCGTTCCGAGGTGGGGGAACGGTTGATTGTGGGGTGAGGGTTTTGGCGGCGCTGGCAGGCGCGGCCGGGAGGTTGGCAGCCGTGGCGGCGGCGTAGGAGGGGTATCGGGGCTTGGTGGTGGTGGTGTGAATGCGGGCGGGGGGGGGGGGTTGGTCATGGTCCCCCCTGTGTTGGCGAGGAGGGGGGCCCGCCGGGTTTACCGGCGGGCGTCTGCGTTTCCCTGCTTAGGGGCGAAGGAGCAGGGGGGTTGGCATTTGCGGGCCTCCCCACCGAAGTTGACGTGATAGAAACAACGGTGGGGGGGGGTCCGCAGGGAGGTAGGTGGTGTCGGTGGGGCGGGTCGAGGCGGAGGGGCGGGCAGCGGCCGGGGACCGCCCTCTGCGCTGGCGAGGAGGGGATGCGTTGCGGCGCTCGGGCGAGCGCTGGCGACGGCGGTCGGCGGAGGGGTTGCGTCGGCGATCCGTCGAAGTGGGGCGACGTCTGTCGAGGGAGGGGGGCCGGTCTCGGTCTCGGGACTTGGTGCGGTCCCGTAGGGGGGGGGTGACGCGGCGCACGAACTTCGCCGACGGCGGCCGCTGCGGCCAAGTCGTGAACGGTGTCCGCAAGTCGTAGGAGGGGCTCGTCGGGACCGTCGAGATGGCTGGCCAGGGCCATCTGGATGGGGTGGGGGAGGGCACGTAACCAGAACGTGCGTGCGATGTCAGCGGTCATAATGCCCTGCAGCTGGTGTCGCAGCCGTCGGTAGAGGTGGGAGGGCTTCTGGTCGTCGAGGTGTTGCGGTTGGGAAAGGGCGGCGACTCGGGCGAATTTTGACGGTTGGTAGGTGCTGATGAGGCGGCTGCGGAGGTCGTCGTAAGCCGCGGCGGCGTCGGGGGAGATATCGGAAGTCTGAAGTAGGATCTCGTAGGGAAGTAACGAAACGATCCGGGAATACCGAGTTTTCTGGCTGCGGATGTTGGCGGCCGAAAATGCAGCGTCCACTTGGAAAAACCACAGTGCGGGGTCGTGTGCGTAGAAGGGGGGCAGCGACAGAGGGAAAGCTGCGGACGCTGTCATGACGTCGGTTGCGGCCGCGGCCGTAGCGGCGGCGGGTGGCGGCGGCGGCTGCTGCGGATGCGGCGGAGCCGGCTGGTGAGAGGCTGGTGAAGGGGTTGTCGGCGTCAGTCGTCGCAGCGGTCGGCGGCTGCAGCAGGGACGGCCGGAGGATCGGCGGCGTCGGTGAGTTCGGGTCCATGTCTGTAACGAAAATTCAAAAATTTGAGGTAGTTTTGAATTTTGAAATTCGCAATAGGCGGAAGCGGAGGTGCGTTGAGAGTTGAGCGGTGAGGTTGGGCCAAGGATTGCGAATTTACACTGACTGATTGAAATTTGAATTTAAAATTTGGGACACCGAACTATTTGACTGGGGCGACACATGAGGTGGGAAGGTGGGAAGGAAGAAGGTTGAGTGAACGTCGGGTTCACCACTGTGATGAATTTAAAATTCTCATCACGGTGGCGTGGAAGGTGAGTGAGTGAATTTAGGTAAAGGAGAGAAAAGAAGGAAAAGTCGCAGGCGGCTGTAGTCAACCGAACATCTACGACTTTGGAGGAGAGAGAGGTGGATGAGGGAATTTTACCTAGGCGGCTGTAGTCAACCGTTCATCTAGGTAAAGGAGAGGAAAGGAGAGGTCCCTTGTCTAGGCGGCTGTATTCAACCGATCATCTAGACAAGGAGGAGGAGAGAGGAGGTGAAATTCTCAGGCGGCTGTAGTCAACCGATCATCTGAGAGGGAAGGTAAGAGAGAGAAGAGAGAGCTGGTTAGAGGAAGTGTCGAATGAAGCTTGAGCGCCAGGATCCGGGGTTTTATAGTACTTGGGGGCCTCTCCCTCCAGCTCCTTGCAGGGAGCTGGTAGTGGGGCCCCAGGTTGAGTAACCCTGGGTTCTGTCGCCTGTCCCCACTCATATCTTTATTTACGGAGCTTTAGTTTGGCGTTTGGATATTGGTGAGAACTTAATATGATAGGAGTGTTCCCGGGAGGGGCTCACGACAGTTACCATTACCAATTTTTGTTAGCACCAACGAAAACGCAATATTCGATTGACGCATAACTTGTTCAAGAGGATAGTATCGAAGTGTTTGCCATGCTGTTTCGGACGTAAAATTCAGCGCCACACGCTTATAAATTGGTATTTGTGGAACGGCGGGTAATTGTCGTAAATCGCCACAAAAGATCATATGTTTTCCGGCGAACAGTTGTTCGTATTCATGAAAGATTTGTTTCATACGTCCATCAATTTGAGCCAACAACTTTGCCCCAATCATACTACGTTCATCTACAAACACTGCCCAGATATCCGCAAAGGCCATGCGAAACTGATTCAGTGTTTCAGTTTTCAATCCTCCTGCGTTCGAATTGTTTGAAATTCGAAAAGCCGAATGAACTGTCGTACCTCCGAGTGCAGCTGCAGTCACTCCAGTCGATGCTGTTGCTACAAACGCGTTGTAAACGTGGTTGCGCCTTGTTTGTGTAAATCGATTATATGTTTCCATCATTGCGCGCATTGTAAATGTTTTACCACAACCTGCCGGTCCTGTCAAGAACATTTGCATTGGCGTTCGTTCACCGTCAGCGTATATGTTGTGTATCACCTCGAGAACGAGTTCGCGTTGCAACATATTTGTCTTGCGCATAAGATGGCAATATTGTTCAGCAGAAAGATTGTTTTCCCGTTTGCGGACAATGGTCGACATACATTCCATGATTTTAGATACCATATCGTCTGTCATTGCGTCACGTACCTTTTGAACAAAGTCATCGTGTACCTCCTTTGAAGCTATATACGCTTCTTTTGTGGTATTGTCGTTGTCGTGTGTATCCTCATCTTCGATAAACAATCGGCGACATTCCGCAAGAACCGCTTCAATGTCAATTCGCGCTTCAAATTCCTTCTGGGCGTCAAGTATCTTGTCCAAATGGTGTTCGTACAACGTTCGATATTGATTTTGGTCGAGTATGTCCAGTTCTTCGTTGCGAAATGGTATGTGCAACAAACACTGTTCTCGGCGATAATCGTCTTTCTTTGTAGTGTCGTAATTAACGTATCGTATGATTTTAGGTTGTGTACGACGCTTCCATTCGCCTTTCATCGTTTTGTCATACCAGGCAACAAATTGAGCCAACGTGGTATCGTTGAGACTTTCTGGTCGCTTTTCATACTTTTCGACAATGTTGTCATACCATACATCTGTCGAATTTGCTTCCATTTGTTCTTGTTCCATTCGATGTGCTGTTTTACGAACACGGTGCCGTTCGTGCGGCCACGTTGTTGGGATATACTCACATTTACGCGACGATTCACTCATATGAAGGTTGAGTAGGTACCATGCAGCCTCTTGGCACGACATTTCAACTGAATCGAGGAGATTTGTAACTGCTTTTATGGCAAGTTGGGCAAAGTCGAGATCGGGAAACATGTCTCGTAGTTTACTTAGCTCTCGATTCAAATCGCTGATCCCTCTATTTGGTTTGTTCACATACTCAACGACGTACGAAGCACACGAATAGTACTCTTCAAGAATGAATTGGATATCAGTATTGGAGCGCAGTACTTTGGCAATCCACGGATGGAAATTGTTAACCATTTTTTGTTGCATCGTTCGCTTTAAGAATAGACGGGGTCGTGCAATTCCAGCGCGTAACACGTTTAAGTAATGCTCTTCATCGTGTATGTGATACTGCGACCAAAGAGATTCGAGCGTTTCGAAATCGCCAAATTCCAAGCCTCGATGCATGTCAGCGTAAACAGCTCGCAAATGTTCGCGTCGACCATCTTCTTTTGCCATTGGAAGTAGTACGTGTGTCGATTTCATTGGCCAAAATGGTGCACCGAATCGACACACTTTGTACTGTTCGTCGGTACACTTTTTATAGCATGTAAACGTATGCTTATGGTTTTGGCGATACGTACGTTCAATTTTACGTTCGTCGACGCTACACAACGCATCTACCAACGCTATTGTTTGAGGCATATCTTCACTTATAGTTTCCTTTGGGTCGTTTTCCAGCCACAAGAGAATATGAGCATGTGGACTACCACGTTGTTGAAATTCAATACGCTTGAACCGATCAATAACGCGGTATTTACCGAATGGGCTGTACGACGATTTTGAAAGGATGTACATGATTGTATCAACCAGTTTGTTAAAGTACAAACAACAAGTAACTGGGTCTTCATTGACAAGTGTGGTACGTAGGTCACTGCTCATTGAAGTTTCTGGTTCGCCTGTACCAGACCATTCACGACCGTTAGTCTCGAGACGATATAGCAGACGAAGCAAATCGTTCCATTCGTATTCAGTGGCACTCAATGTAAGAAATATGGTCGGTTTACCGAGTTGGCGTATCATTGCAAACACGTCCTTCTTGCGTGCTGACCAATAATGTACAGAGTTTGGTATCGATTTTAAGAAGGAAAAGTTTTGTTCTATCATCGACTCCATCAACTCAGTGTCCTCTAAATTAGCTTTCGTCAATTTTTTTTATGTCGCCTGTCGCTTTAAATACATGTCGCATTCCATCAGTCAATCGTAAACGCATGACTTTCATCGCCATGTATAGGATGTGCTCAGGTTTTACACCTCGTCTATCGGTACGACGGATTTCGCTTGTAGCCATTGCGTACACCATATTTGAAATGTCCTCTCGTTCGTTACTGGTGGACGTAATATTGTCGTACACACAACGGCTAAATTGACGCCTTTGGCCAAGGTATATACTAGGGAATGACCACTCTTCGGCGTGTTCGTCGTATCCAAGTGCCAAAACACTGCGAGTCATTCCGGGCGCAAGCGACAGGTATTTTTCTTCGTTCCACATCATCGTATGTTGTTTAGCCAGAAGAAGCGATTTTGCTTGGCGCGGATCCTTCTCGTCTATTGGTTCAATTGTTGGTTCGTCGCTGTTTTGGTCGATGTCAATATTCCCATCAGTCGTTGTGTCGTTCAAAAACCATTCCTCGATTGTTATTCCGTGTTCTTTGTATAAAGGAGTTTCAACGAGGTAGCGTAACCATGCCTTCACTATACTCTTTTTAACAAAACCACTGTACGCAGACGATTTGTGAATTTGATGTCTTTTGATGTGTACATTGAACGAATAATCGTCGTCAAGTTGGCGGGGTAATTCGCACACCATATTGTTCACTTCCACCGGTACGTTGATAACTTGACCGATAATTGCTTTTGATCCTTTTACAAATCGTAAACGACGTATTTGCATGAACGGTAGTCTCGGCGAAATAAGGCGTTCGCAAATTGGATCGAGTGGAGGTAGGTGGGTCGGTATGGGTGGATAACGAAAGCCGTTTGATCGTGATAAACGTGGAATTTTTTTTCGACACAATATTCACGATAACAATTATCGCACGCCTTAAAGTTCGATACGACCTCACCTGGAAAGTCGTTGACCAGTAAGTTTAACGCATTTTTAGGAGTTGGTCGTAAATCCCTTTGAAACCATAAACGATCGCAAATCGAACATGAAAATCCAAAAGGATTGTTGGTAAAACGTTTTTGAAATTCGTAATCAGCCACAATGTTGACCGGTGGTATATACGTACGATTTATTTCGATACAATCTCCGTCGGATGGCGCCGCAGTTGTTTCTGTTTTAAGCATTTTACGAGCGCGATATTCACGTTGTTGGTCGGCGTTAGATTTGGCGGCTGTAGACGATGAACCACTTTCTGCTTTACGAGCGCGGTATTCACGTTGCCGTTCGGCGTGGGTTTTGGCGGTAGTAGTTGGAGTCGTTGAACTACTTTCTGCTTTACGAGCGCGATATTCGCGTTGTCGTTCGCCGTGGGTTTTGGCGGTAGTAGTTGGAGTCGTTGAACTACTTTCCGCTTTACGAGCGCGGTATTCACGTTGTCGTTGGGCGTGGGTTTTGGCGGTAGTAGTTGGAGTCGTTGAACTGCTTTCGGCTTTACGAGCGCGGTATTCACGTTGTCGTTCAGCGTTAGATTTGGTGGTCGTAGTTGGAGTCGTTGAACTACTTTCCGCTTTACGAGCGCGATATTCACCTTGTCGTTCGGCATTCGATGTCAATGAATTTGACCCCTCTTTCAATTTCTTGTTTATAACCTCTTGTTCAATGTCCGATTTCCGTTTAAGTTCGAGCGGCACTACCGAGTCCATATTGTACGGATACAACAATTGTACGAATACAACTGAAGCTTGTATAATATTGCCACGAATTGAACGACAGTAAATTATCTTACGACAACGGAATGCAGGTTGTATAAAACGTACAAACAGACGCACATGTAACGAGGGACATTTTATGTCGATTTGTATATGATAATAACTGGAGAAGTTAAAGTTCCGTAGCAACGAATCGGTTGTAAGCGAAAATCATCAGAAACTTATATGAAGCTTGCATTCGTGTTGACAATATAAATTATTGAGAATGATCACCTGTGTGTAAACAATTATTTAAACAATCACGCTCATACCGCAGCTTGTCGGCCACGCACTCCGCAGTGGTTAACGTAATATGGTTAGGTAAATCGAGAGCTATCCAACGAGTGGTGAACGATTTTTGTACGATGATAACTGGCGAAGATAAAGTTCCGTAGCAACGAATCGGTTGTAAGCGAAAATCATCAGAAATATATAACGTAACGGTATTTCGTCACGCAATTTCGTCACAGTATTTCGTCACTAACGATTTTTAGGTTGTGTGCCACGGCAAAGACATGAAAATGTCAAAAAATCCAAAATAACCGCATCCTTCTTCGAATGAAATAGTTATCATGGAACAAGCAACTCGATTTCATACAGCTATGCGTGGTTATAAACAGGTGTTCCCAGCCCAGTGATATCTGGGCTGGAGTTATAGGTACCGTTTCATTCACGATCATGTTGACGAAGCTCTTCGATGCAAGCGAACGGCTGGTCGTGCAATTTGGGTGGTCTCAAAAAATGCTTTAGTTAGAGATCAATTTAAAAACGTTAAAAAAATCATACACTCCTACTGAAAGTACCTATTCGAGCTACGACGGCGTTCTGGAAAAGTATACCCCTCGTTTTCACCCCTTAGAGATGACTGACAGTAACGCCGAGCTTCGCGAACCAACTAGACCCCAAACGGGACCTACAAACCAATTTAATTTAATTTGGAAAAATTGAAGTACAGCGTACGGCGGACGGACAGAAATTTCTTAATTCCATTTTCGGATTCTTCGTAGGTACCTTGGAACGGAAACCATCAAAATTTATTGGGAGGGGGGGAGAGAATTTTTTTTTCCTCATGCTAGATTCCTAAGGTTCATTATTAAAAATAATAAAATCTAAATCCAGAAATATTTGCAATTTTCCATATTGAAATGTGAACTCTTCCGGTTTTAAAACAGTGCTTCTTATCACGGAGATTGGAAACCTCATAGGTACTGACTAAATGGACAGTATCACACTTGTTTTGACATACATTTTACCTATATAAATATTGTTAGCCCACCAATGCCCTTAGTGGTCTCGGTTGGAATTGTTTGTTGCTCTTCAATTTTCTGTTCATTTAGAGGTTTTTTTAATGAAGAAATGCGGTGATTGCAATTTTAAATTGAATTAATCAAAATTTAGAGGGGAGCCACCGGTAGGTGACTAAAAGCAATATGACCACGCAGCCATATCAACAGTACTCGAGTTATGTTGTTTTGACTTATAGAACCCAACATATCAGTTGAAGACATTTTTATAACAAGAACGAAAAATTTTGTTTTGAAACTTGATAAATATAAATAACCACAAGTGGTGGTGTTGAAGGATAATTTAAACACGAAACACAGAATATAAATACGAAAATAAACAGGAATTATTATGAAAAAGAGAATGACTAAACCCAGAGATATAGGCACTAGACAGGCAAAAGGTGACCAAAACAATTCTTTTAGTCACCCACAGGTGACACTCGATGTTTACAGGTCGGTTATACACATATAATAATTCACTTTATATTCTCAGAAAACATTTTATAAACAAAGTTTATCATCTCTTCTAATGAGAATAACCAAGTTTTAGACCTTACATACCGTTTTTGGGGCATTATTTTGAGCAGGGAGCGACGCAGTCTCTGACGGATCGAAACAGTGGAGGTTGCAATGTTTTGATGATGATGACCTTATGGAATTGAAATTTTGCGGGCATCCATAGACCTAACCTTGTTTGCCCACTTATGCAGAAGCCCCAGGAGTGCGTATTGATAGCTAAAAGGCATTTAACCGAGCACAATTACGTTGCAAACTTGTGTGACTTGAGGGTGACAAAAAGCGTTTAGGTTTTTTAATGCTCACACTCCTCGAAGAGGAAATAATAATTGTAACAGGTCTACTGGGTATTCTAGCTCGTTTCAGTCAAGACCGTAGCATGGAAATGATGAAATAGTGTCAAAAGTACCTACTAATTCCTCCAAACAAATTGCCAGTGGGACTTCGCTCATCTATTTACTACAACCGGATGACTACTTTCCGTTTAAGATAGAATTCAGGTACAAACACCAGCAGATATTAGCAGCAATTCTAAACTGTATGACAACAAACTAATGATCGGCATCTTAGGAGTTGAGGCAACTAATAGGTACATTGTTGCGGTTAGCACGATGATCCAGGTTAGCTTTCATTTTAGTGTATTATATAGGGAATTTGTGTTCTTTTTACCTGCCGAAGGTCACAATAATATTATATAGTCTTACCTACTTCATTCTCGGCAACAACAATTATGAGAAAGTCATATGAGAATGACCATCGTACAAGAAATTTATCAAACTAACAAAGAAAACGCTGATAATTATTACACAAGGCCCGTTCTGCGTAGATCACCGTTTTCTGTGGTAAGTACCCTCGAGCTCCCCCGAGGAAGGCCCTAAATCGAGTACTGGAGCCGGCCCCGGAGTTAAAGTTTTCTTCACATGCGCGGGATTCAATAATTCAATAATTAATTATTTTGTAGTTATTCATGATTCATGAAGCATAAGGCAAATAATAAACCGTTGTGTAATAATTTACCTGTATAGGTGCCCCTTCTACGTAGAAAGTATGATGAACCGTTGCGCAATAATTTACCGTTCTGTAATAATTTGCCCATCAATAGTACTTCAACAGTTGTTCAAAATGCAAAAGTACCTACCAAAAAACTCCAGCCCCTTCTACGTAGACGGTATAATGTACCGTTGTGTAATAATTTACCGCTGTGTAATAATTTACCATGTGTGATGTATTTACCATTGTGTAATAATTTACCCATCAATAATACTTCACCGTTTGTTCACGTTTCACTACCTATCAACAAACTCCAAAAGATCCATCATTTTGGTTTATTATTTTCAATAATGAACCATTGGAATCGAGCATGACAAAAAAAATTCTAACCCCCCCCCCCCCCCCCCCTCAAAATTTGATGGTTTACGTTTCAAGGTATGTAGAATCCAAAAGTGCAATAAAAAACGCTGCAAAGTCCTTGTCACATGGGTTTATTATTCTACTGGACATACCTACAGAAATGTTGGCTTTTCATTTATTGTTTCTTTCATGCGTAATAATCGAAATAGCTATTTCTGATGGTTTCCATTAATTTTGGCCCCTAAAACACAAATTAGGTACCTACGCTCGTGTTATTTCATTTTTTTATTTTTTTTAAACTATCTTTGATCATTGGTATTGCCATTTAATCCTCTTGATCCACGTGTTGACACTTTTTCCAGTGCTATTATCTAAACTGATGGTGATTTCAGACGATTTTCCAGGTTTTTGACTCATAAAAAATCAATTTTGGGAGCTGAACATTTGGTAGAACTGAATTTTCCACTCTTTGGTCAAAATCGACTTCATATTCGGTCTTCTCGTCCCGAAAAACATGGAAAAAGATATCTCAGAAGCTCATCTTACCAACATGTTGCTAAAACGCAAAAAGTACCTATTTTTACACACATTTTCACTCATAACACCCGTGGGTATATTCCGATCGGGCTGAAAAGTTTCGGGACACAACTAGGGCCCAAATGGAGCATGTGTGCGAAAGAACGATTTTTTTAGACCAAAAATGAAGCCTGTACACGTGATACGGCGGACGGCGGACGGCGTACGGCGGACGGACATTGCATTTTTGTAATCTACGCACCTTGAAACGAAAAAGAAAAAAGTTTGAGGGGGTGTTATAAAAATTTTTTGCTGAGCGAATACATAGGTGTATTATTCACAGAATAATAAACCAAAAACGCTGCAAATCCCTGCACAACGGTTTATTATTTTGTATAGAATACCCTCCTGTTACAGATCACAGCCCTATGTATAGATAACCCTTCTATATAATATGATATGTACTATTCTATTATATACATATTATGTAGATCGCAGACCCTCCGTAGGTTAGTACCTAACCCCGTACTCGTTACTAGGTACCTACCTAAATCACGAGTTAAATGTTGCTAAAATAATTCTGCCGATGACAAACAGTACCTAACAAAAAGAAACGCAAATAATGAAGTTCTGAAAAGAAATTGTTGATGAGGAGTGAAAAAAGTTGCAAAAGTACCTACCAACAAACTCCAGCCCCTTCTACGTAGATGGTATAATGAACCGTTGTGTAATAATTTACCGTTGAGTAATGATTTACCGTAGTAATAATTTACCCATCAATAATACTTCAACGTTTGTTCAAGTTTCACTACCTACCAACAAACTCCAAAAGAGCCATCATTTTTCAAATGAAATAATATCACAGAACAACTAACTCGACTTCATACTCCGCCAATATAATCAGGTGATCCCTAGCAATGATTCTATCTCCGCCAAATTTCCTATTGTGGGCGCGTCTCTGGTTACGAGATTTGGTTTGAATTGTATACAATTTCATTCACACTGGAGTCGAAAATGCCTGCCGGTGCAAACTTCGGGGCCTTACTGTGAACGAACGGCTGGACGTAGGTACGATGCTCCGGATGGTCTTAAAAAACTCGCAAGTTCAAGAAGTATTTAAAACCGTAAAAATATTTACGTAGAAAAATGGTATAGGCATTTTGAAAATTTCAACCCCTATTTTGAACCCCTTAGAGATGACTGACAGTAACGTCGAGCTTCGAGGACCAACTAGACGCCGAACGGAACCTATAACCCGAATTTCATCAATTTTTTTTTCATGGTAACTAAGAAAAGTGGCCCGTACGGCGTACGGCGGACAGACAGAAATATTTTTATTGCAGTTTTGGATTCTACATACCTTGAAACGTAAACCATCAAATTTTGAGGGGGGGTAAGCATTTTTTTTTTTCATGCTCGATTCCAATGGTTCGTTATTGAAAATAATAAACCAAAATTTCTGTCTGTCCGCCGTACGCAGTACGCCGTACTGGCCACTTTTCTTAGTTACCATGAAACAAAATTGATGAAATTCGGGTTATAGGTTCCGTTCGGGGTCTAGTTGGTCCTCGAAGCTCGGCGTTACTGTCAGTCATCTGTGAGGGGTTCAAAATAGGGGTTGAAATTTTCAGAACGCCGTATCTCGAAAACTTTCGATTGAAGGGTATGGTTTTTTTTACGTTATTAAATTTGCCTTGAGCTGAACAATTTTTTGAGACCAGCCGGAGCATTGTACGTCCAGCCGTTCGTGTGTACCTAAAAGCTTCGTCAACACGATCGTGAATCAAACGGTATAAATCCGGCCGGGATATCATCACTAGGGAGCACCTGATTATAATCACGGATGGCTGTATGAAGTCGAGTTGGTTTTTCTGCGAAATTATTTCATTTGATAAGTGATGGACTATCGGGACTTTGATTTTGTTGATCGGTACTTTTGCAACTTGAACAACCGTTGATGTATTATTGATGGGCAAGTTATTACACAACGGTTCATTATAGGTATCGACCACAGAAAACAGTGATCTACGCAGAAGGGGTATCTATTTCACTCCACATCAACAATTTTCCTTCAGAACTTCATTACTTGCGTTTCTTTTTGCCGTTTTAGTTACTGTTTGTCATCGGCTCTATTATTTTAGCCACATTTAACTCGTGATTCAGGTAGGTACCTAGTAACGAGAACGGGGTTAGGTACCAACCTACGAAGGGTCTGCGATTCACATAATATTATGTATAGAGTAGTACATATTATATAATATAGACGGGTTATCTATGCAGAGAGCAGTGATCTGTAACAGAAGTATTCTGTACAAAATAATAAACCGTTGTGCAGGGATTTGCAGCGTTTTTAAAATGAAATAATATCACAGAATAACCAACTCGACTTCATACAGCCATCCGTGATTTTAATCAGGTGATCCCTAGCAACGATTATCTCGGGCCAATTCCAGATTGTTACCGCGTCCCTAGCAATGATATCTGGGCTGAATGTATACAGTTGCATTCACCCCTCTGTTGAAGAAGCCTGTCGGTACAAAATTCGGATCCTTACTGAAAGTTACCGAAACCGAAGCTCGTCAATTTTGGTTCATGGTAACTAAGAAAAGTACTGCGTTCGGCGGACGGACAGAAATTTTTTTAAATGCATTTTCAGATTCTACTTACCTTGAAACGGAAACCACCAAATTTTGAGTGGGGGTTACCAAAGTTTTTTCATGCTTGATTCCAAGGTTCATTATTGAAAATATTAAACCAAAAAGACGTACATTTGATTGAAACCCACAGAGCTCCATGTGCACGGCACTTGATCTGTTTTATTTTATATTAAAAATCCAAAGGGTTTGCCCCAACGACTCCTTCGGCGTCTATTAAAAAAATCCGGTTTCTGGACATTTTAATTTGGGGGTCATTCCCGATAGAATCTCTGGGATTGCAGGTATCCCTGTGAGGCCAGCACCACTTGAGCCTTCTCACGGTCGGAAACTGTCCGGTCCTTTTTTTGCCAATTTGTCCGGGACACATCCTCCGCCACTTGTTTTACTTAAACTCGGAGTTTACGCTTCCAACGTCTGCAGGCGGCATCCAGGCGTCACTTGGGGAATGAGCCGCTTGTTGTAGAAAGTGGTTTGTCTTGTCTGTCCGTTTTGAGTTTATAATAACAAACTACGGGTTCTTCCTTTTTTGGGGGCCTCCAAGTCATAAAATCATACGCGCAGAGCCGTTGTGGCAGGAAATGTTGAACGAGGGCGTCTGGGGAGGTTTGTGTTTTGAGAATCGACACTGAAATAGGTGTACGAATAAACCGTAAGTAGCAACAGAACTGAAGCTGAACCTTAAGTAGTCTAATCACGACTGGTGGCCTCTGTGTGGGTGTAAATCCCAACTGAGAGAACTAGAAGCGAAACCTAAAAATGGTCCGTGCTGGTGCAGAGACCGGCTGTAGTCGTGGTTATGTACAATATCGGTAGTTGAAGATAAAGGCGGAGTTATATGGAAGCGTTGTCTATTACCGCTAAGAACATAATACAATAATAGCAATGAGTAAATAATGAATGAAATGAAGAAATAATAAATGAAAAGACAAATCCCAAGCAGTCTTTCAAATCATAACCGGTAGCTTCTGTCTGAGTTCGGGAACTCTATCAGTCTAATAAATACCGCTTGAAAAAAAAAAAAAAAAACGCTGCAAAGTCCTTGTCACATGAGTTTATTATTCTATCGGATATAGTAGAGAAATTTTGGCTGTTCATAATTTATTGTTTCTTTCATGTGCAATTATTGAAATGGCTATTTCTGATGGTTTCCACCAATTTTGGCCCCCCAAAACACGAATTGAGCTCGTTTTTTTTAAACCAGATTATTCATGATAATAATTGATAGTACCATTCAATTGTCTTGATTCACCTGCTGATACCACTCCTAGTGTTATTATACAAATTTATGGTGATTTAAGACAACTTCCCATGTTTTTGACTAATAAAAAATGAGTTTCGGGAGGTTAACCTTCGTTACAACCTCAATTCATCACTCCTCGGTCAAAATCAACTTCATATTCGGTCTTCTCGCCCTAAAAAACATGAAAAACGATACATCACAAGCTCACGTTCACTAGAACCTCAAAAAAACCTCGAAAACCCCTATTTTTACACAGATTTTTCTCCCATAACACCCCTGGGTGTATGCCGATCGGGCTGCCGTGCTTAGGAGACCAACTAGGACCCAAATGTGTTCCCGAATGGGGACCCAAACTGTGTGCGGAAGAACGACGATTTTAGACCAAAATTTAACGTAAATTGAAGGCTGAAATTTCGTTAGAACCTCAATTTTCCACTCTTTGGTAAAAATCGACTTCATATTCGGTCTTCTCATCCCAAAAACATGGAAAACGATACCTCAAAAGCTCATGTTACTAAAACACAAAAAGTACCTATTTTTATACCCATTTTCGCTCATAACACCCCTGGGTATATTCCGATGTGGCTGCAATGTTTCGGGACACAACTAGGGCCCAAAAGGAGCATGTGTGCGAAAGGACGAATTTTTTAGATCAAAAATGAAGCCGGTACACGTGATACGGCGGACGGACATTGCATTTTGGTTTATTATTCTGTGAATAATACACCTGTGTTCGCTCAGCAAAAAATTTTTATAACACCCCCTCAAAGTTTATTCTTTTCCGTTTCAAGGTGCGTAGATTCCAAAAATGCATTGTCCGTCCGCCGTCTGCCCTACGCCGTCCGCCGTCCGCCATATCACGTGTACAGGCTTCATTTTCGGTCTACAAAATTCGTTCTTTCTCACACATGCTCCATTTGGGCCCTAGTTGTGTCCCGAAACTTTTCAGCCCGATCGGAATACACCCAGGGGTGTTATGAGTGAAAATGTGTATAAAAATAGGTACCTACTTTTGGGTTTTAGTAAAATGTCTGTAAAATGAGCTTTTAAGGTATCGTTTTTCAAATTTTTGGGGACGAGAAGACCGAAGATGAAGTCGATTTTGACCAAAGAGTAGAAAATTGAGGTTCTAACAGATGTTCCGCTCCCGAAATTGATTTTTTATGAGTCAAAAACCTGGGAAACCGTCTGAAATCACCATCAGTTTGAAGAATAACACTGGAAAAAGTGTCAACAGGTGGATCAAGACGATTGAATGGTACTATCAATGATCAAAGATAATTTGAAAAAAAAGGATAAAATGGAGCGTACCTACCTGATTCGTGTTTTGGGGGCCGAAATTGGTGGAAACCACCAGAAATAGCTATTTCAATTATTTTATATGAAAGAAACAATAAATTAACATCCACCATTTCTGTAGGTATGTCCAATAGAATAATAAACCCATTTGACAAGGACTTTGCAGCGTTTTTGGAATCTATGCACCTTGAAACGTAAAAGAAAAATTTTGAGGGGGTTATAAAAATGTTTTGCTGAGCGATTACATAGGTTTATTATTCACAGAATAATAAACCAAAAAAAGAAAAAAAAACTGCAAACCATTGCACAACGGTTTATTATTTACCTGTATAGATGCTCCTTCTGCGTAGATGATTGTTTCCTAGGTCAATACGTATCCTCGAGCTCCCCCCAGGAAACCCCTAAATCGAGTACTGGAGCCGGCCCGAGAATTACAGTTTCATAAAAATGCGCGGGATTCAATAATTCAATCATTAATGATTTATTTGTTGTTATTCATGAGCCGTAAAGTTTGTTCAAGTTGCAAAAGTCACAGAACAACCAAGTCGACTTCATACAGTCATCCGTGATTATAATCAGGTGCTCCATAGCGATGATATTTATGTGGGCCGGATTTATACAGTCTGATTCACGATGTAAACGAACGGCTGGTCGTACAATGCTCCGGGTGGTCTCAAAAAATTCTTTAGTTCAAGATCAATTTAAAAACGTAAAAAATCTATTGCAAGTATACGAGCCACGGCGTTCTGATAGCTTCAACCCCTATTTTTCATCCCTTAGAGATGACTGACAGTAACGCCGAGCTTCGAGGACCAACTAGACCCCAAATGGGACCAACAAACCAAATTACATTAATTTTGGTACATGGTAACTAAGGTAATGGAGCACGAGGGTAGGTCAATTGACCACAGAAAACAGTGATCTACGCAGAGGGGGCATCTATTATACAGGTAAACTATTACACAACGGTTTGTTACACATTGGTTTATTAATTACTTTATGCTTCATGAATAACAGCAGGTAATAGTAATGATGGAATTGTTGAATTCCGCGCATTTCTGTGACTGTAATTCCTGGGGCCGGCTCCAGTACTCGATTTAGGGTTTTCCTGGGGGGAGCTCGAGGGTATTGACCACAGACAACAGTGATCTACGCAGGAGAGGCATGTATACAGGTAAATATGTAATAGTTTACTGCTTTTTTTATTTCCATTTTCGGATTCTAAGTAGTATAGAAACGGCGATTCTGCGTATCACTGTTATCCCCCCCGCCCAAGGCCACAGCTGATGTGACGTCACAGGCTCTTACGTCACAGGCTCCTACGCTATGTCCATGGGTGCTATACAGATATACATGTAGTACCCATGTATATTCCTCCTTAATTGGTTCCCGCAAATTTTCCAAATGCTGTTTACCTCTAATTTTCAAACACCTCCTCTCCTCCCCTCATCTAATAATAGGTTGGATCAGCTGATTTTCGAGGGTGGTGGGGGGGTGGGAGAATTCAAAAATTGGCGGTAAAGCGGGAAATTGATTACCAGCTGATCCAACCTATTATTAGACGAGGGGCGGAGAGGAGGTATTTGAAAATTAGAGGGAAACAGCATTTGAAAAATTGGAGGGAGGTGGAAGGAGGAATTTACATGTATATCTGTATAGCATCCATGGACATAACGTAGGAGGCTGTGACGTAAGAGCCTGTGACGTCATATCAGCTGTGACCTTTGGCGTGGCGGGGGGTGGTAATAACAGTGATACGCAGAATCGGCGTTTCTATACTACTATTCTACATACCTACCTTGAAACGGAAACCATCACATTTTGAAGGGGGGTTAAGGCGGATATTTCCATGCTCGATTCCAAAGGTTCTTATTGAAAATAATAAACCAAAACAAAGCTTCAGTCGGAAGCGATCTGAGTTCAGAACGTCGGTTCTGTTGCCTCCTGCACCGTCTCGCTCCTCATTAGAAACTCCCCTACCTCCCCTACCCGCGGCAAAACCAAAAACAGACTCGAAACTTCGATGAAGTCCTCTCAAACTAAATTTAGACGACCTGACCGTCTCGAAGGACCACATGTTTCGTCTAGACCGAGGTGACGCGGGCGGAAAGCACGTCTAGTGGTAGCAGACGGGGTTTTTGTCGCTCGGAGCCGAGGTCAGCCCGTGGTCATCCCTCATCCTCTACAGCAATCAAACCTCCCCTTCATTCGAACCACCTACAAACCTGGTATTTTTTTTCCTTCCCTTTTTTTGTCTTCCTCAGGGGTAGTTCGTCAGGTGCATGGCAGGTCTGCTCGACAGGTACCTGAAACTTTCATCCCTCTCAAATGCATTTTGGTTTATTATTTTCAATAATGAACCATTAGAATCGAGCAAGAAAAAAAATTGTTACCCCCCTCAAAATTTGAAGGTTTACGTTTCAAGGTATGTAGAAACCAAAACTGCAAACGCCGTACTGGCCACTTTTCTTAGTTACCATGAAACAAAATTGATGAAATTCGGGTTATAGGGTCCGTTCGGGGTCTAGTTGATCCTCGAAGCTCGACGTTACTGTCAGTCATCTCTAAGGGGTTCAAAATAGGGGTTGAAATTTTCAGAACGCCGTAGCTCGAGAACTTTTGATATAAGGGTATGTTTTTTTTTACGTTATTAAATTTGTCTTGAGCTAAAAAATTTTTTGAGACCACCCGGAGCATTGTACGTCCAGCCGTTCGTGTGCACCAAAAAGCTTCGTCAACACGATCGTGAATCAAACGGTATAATTCCGGCCCGGATATCATAACTACGGAGCATCTTATTATAATCAAGGATAGCTGTATGAAGTCGAGTTGTTTGTCCTGCGATATTATTTCATTTGACAAGTAATGGACTATTGGATTTTGTTTGTAGGTACTTCTGAAACTTGAACAAACGTTGAAGTATTATTGATGGGTAAATTGTTACACAATGGTAAATTATTACACTACGGCAAATTATTACACAGCGGTAAATTATTACATAACGGTAAATTATTATACAACGGTAAATTATTACACAACGGCTCATCTACCCACAAGGGGCTGGATTTTGTTGATAGGTACTTTTGCAACTTGAACAACCGTTGAAGTATTATTGATGGGTAAATTATTACACACCGGCAAATCATTACACAGCGGTAAATTATGACACCACGGTAAATTATTACACAACGGTAAATTATTACACAACGGTAAATTATCACACAACGGCTCATCTACCCACTTTTGCACCTTGACCAACCGTTGAAGTATTATTGATGGGTAAATTATTACACAACGGTAAATCATTACACAACGGTAAATTATTACACAACGGTAAATTATTACACAATGGCTCATCTACCAAGAAGGGGCTGGATTTTGTTGATAGGTACTTTTGCAACTTGAACAACCGTTGAAGTGTTATTGATGGGCAAATTATTACACAACGGTTCATTATTCTGTCTCCGTAGAAGGGGAACCTATACAGGTAAATTATTACACAACGGTTTAGGTAGGTACCTAGTAACGAGTACGGGGTTAGGTACTAACCTACGGAGGGTCCGCGATCTACATAATATGTGTAGAATAGTACATGTTATGTTATATAGAAGGGTTATCTATACGGAGACCTTGTGATCTGTAACAGGAGGGTATTCTGTACAAAATAATAAACCGTTGTGCAGGGATTTGCAGCGTTTTTACATGCAGACCAGGATACAGCGCTTGACCTTGACATGAGATGCCAAATCAAGCTGTCATCAGTACAGGTAATTGCAACTGGGGGCCTATTCACTAAGCCAAAGAGACAAAGTATACAGATGTACATTGAAAATAGTGGGGAAATAGCTCTTTGTATGTATACACTGTACTTTATTCAGATTTACAGCGTGTTATTTAAAAAAAAACGCTGCAAATCCCTGCACAACAATAATTCGGTCATTGATTATTTGCAGTTATTCATGAAGCATATGTAAGGCAAATAATAAACCGTTGTTTAATAATTTACCTTTGTGAAATAATTTGACCATCAATAAATCTTCAACGTTTGTTCTAGTTTCACAAGTACCTATCAACAAAATCCAGTAGTCCATCACTTATCAAATAATGAAATAATATCACAGAACAACCAACTCGACTTCATACAGCCATCCTTGATTATAATCAGGTGCTCCCTAGCGATGATATCCGGGCCGGATTTATACCGTTTGATTCACGATCGTGTTGACGAAGCTTTTGGGGCAAACGGACGGCTGGGCGTACAATGCTCCGGGTGGACTCAAAAAATTCTTTAGTTCAAGATCAATTTAAAAACGTTAAAAAAACCGTACCCTTCTATCGGAAGTATTCGAGCTACGGCGTTCTGAAAAGTTCAACCCTTATTTTTAACCCCTTAGAAATGACTGACAGTAACGCCGAGCTTCGAGCTTCGAGGACCAACTAGACCCCAAATGGGACATACAAACCAAATTACATTAATTTTGGTACATGGTAACTAAGAAAAGTGGTCAGTACGGCGTACTGCGTACGGCGGACAGACAGAAATTGTTTTATTGCATTTTCGGATTCTACGTACCTTGAAACGTAAACCATCAAATTTTGAGGGGGGGGGGGTTAGAATTTTTTTTCATGCTCGATTCCAAATGTTCAGTATTGAGAATAATACACCAATATAATTATATCATGTACCTTCATACCTGAATTGGCCCTAATACGTAGATCCGTAGTGTTCGGGATAGGTAGGTACATTGCCTGACTTCTTCCTACTGGTTTCATCTGTTCGAGGTGAACCTGGGAGCCGCCTGTTGCGGCGCAACGGTTTTTTTTTTCTTCATAAACTGAGCATGAAAAAACGCGGCTCACCCCTCAGGATTAGAACCAGAGTCTCCGCCTTCCGGAATAGGAACTGAGGGGGTTAGCCTATCCAGGACCCGCCTCATCTGAAGATTTATACCCCAACTTCCGGCCTCCCGGGAAGCAGTTTTCACTATTTTGGGGGAGGATATTGGGAGGGAAAAAAGCAGAAAAAACCGTACGAGGAAGACTAACAAAAATCACTATTAAAAATCTCATTAAAAAGTAGCCGTGATGTTAGACGAGACGCCTCATGAAGCATAATATATACGGAAAGGCGACCCGTTAGGTACCTTCCTCGGTATAATCGGAATCGAACGAAGTGATCCTTATCCTATCATTTTCAAAAATCAGATATTTCCTGTAAAGAATATAAAGTGTTTTAGTCTAAGGGAGATGGGTATTAGTCAATTAAGTACAGTGAGATTGAAATCTTATAATTTCCAAAAATCCGAGTTTAGTGTTATAAGAAACCTTTTTATCCTTATTACCTTATAATGATTTTATCTCATACACATTATGACTCATTGCGTCTGAGTTTGTGACAGAGTGTGACAGTGGGGATGGACCCTCGAGAGTCCCCTAGACCAGCGAGATTATCGCCGGTTAAGAAGGGATATCGATTAGGCTTCCCCAAGCGACCCCGTCTCCACCGGAAGAAAACATGTATCGAGAACAGCCACACTGTTATAACCTTCATAGCTCAACTTGCAACCATTGTACGCGTTGCCTTAGTTTGGTCTAAGTGAATACTGAAGTTCCATTGAGAAAAACCCTCTAAATTGCCTCTTCTTCTTCTTGCGCCTCCCTGTCCACAGTCCTTCTGAATAGCTCCTCAGCACGCTGAATGCCTGTCCACTTCCTAATGTTGCTCAACGGCAACATGGCGGTGACATGTGACGGTGGGGAGTACTCGAGTCGATTGTGTTTCCAGTGAAGATGGGGGCGGTTAGGCTGAACCTGATCGCTATCCCTTCTTAACTGGTGATAATATCGCTAATCTAGAACGGGAGTCTCGAGGGTCCACCGTCACTCTTCTCACTCTGTCACATGGTACCAGAGCGTGGTTCGGTAGTATGCGCTGAGTAAATCACCATACTCCATCCACTTTTTGAGGGCTTACCAGGAGGATAAGCCCAAAGGTTTCCAGAAGGATTCCTTTGCAAACATCCAGTCCCCCCTCCCACTGTTACGCCTTTAGAAGCTCAGTATAAATATTTATGTATTGAGCTCATATGAAGGAGATTGATGCCGTGTCCCAATTTACAACTCCCAATAGTTGTTCCATCCTAACGATGGAGTTTGATCCACCTAGAGTTTGCCCAGGTGAGCGGAAGCCTCATCGATATCCCTTCGTAACAGGTGATAATCTCGCAGGTATAGGAGGGGGACTCACAAGGGTCCACCCCCACTGTCACACTCTGTCACATGGTAGCAGAGCGCGGTTCGGTAGTATGCGCTGAGCACTTCACCATACTCCGTCCACTTTTTGTGGGTTTACCAGAAGGATAAGCCCAAAGGTTTCCCAGAAGGATTCCTTTACTAACAACCTGTCCCTTTGATAATACATACATCTATTGGCTTCCCCACCCACTTTCCTCCCTTTTAGAGTGTCAGTATAATTAAAATATACTGAGCTCATTTGAAGGCGATTGAGCCGCGTCCCAACTGACAAGTCCCAATAGTTGTTCCTTCCCAACGATGGAGGTTGATCCACCTAGAGGTTGCCCAGATGAGCAAAATTCACTGGACAACAACCTCTGACAACATTATCCGCCAATACTCGTATTTAGGAGTATGGTGAATTTAAGTTGATGTAAAATTCACCATGAGAGGTGAGGTAGTTTGGATATTGGATAGGAGTGAATTTAAAGTTGAATTTGATGTGTGTGGTTTATATTATGTGGTTGCGGTTAAGGGCGGACCTCCACCGAGCGTGTGATGATAATGTTGTTTGGAGTGAATTTAGGTGAGTGAATTTTAGATGAGTGAGGTGAGTGAAATTTGGTGAGAGTGTGTGTGTGCGGTTAAGGGCGGACCTCCACCGAGCGTGTGATAAATTTCGCCAGGTTGGTTAAGGGCGAGACCTCCACCATATCCTGACTAAATTTATGTGTGTGTGTGAATTTAGAGTGTGTGTTTGTGCGGTTAAGGGCGGACCTCCACCGAGCGTGTAGTGTGTGTCATCGGGATTGGTTAAGGGCGAGACCTCCACCTAATCCTGATGAAATGTGTGAGGGTGAACGAATTTGAGAGTGAATTTGTGAAGAGTGTGTGAGCGGTTAAGGGCGGACCTCCACCGGGTGTGTAGTGTATTTCATCAGGATTGGTTAAGGGCGAGACCTCCACCAAATCCTGATGAAATGTGTGTGTGTGTGATTTTACTGTGGAATGAGAGGTGTTAGAATTTGTGAGTTGAATTTGGAGAGAGGAGGTAGAGGATAGAGAGAGAGTAGCCAGCAGCTAGAGGAAGTGTAGAATGGCGAAAATGGCGCAGGATCCGGGGTTATATAGACCCTGAAGCCACCACCCTGGTGGTGGGGCCTCAGGTTGTGTACCGGATCCTGCGTCGGTTGCCCCACTCTTACCGTTTATTCCCAGAGCCTTATTTCTACAGGTTGTTTTTAGCGAGAACTTAAATCTACTTGAGTTGGAGTTCCGGGAGGGACTCACGACAAGGAGCTTTGTTCTCCACCAGTAAACTATTAAAGAGGTAGTACCATTACGATGGAGGTTAGTCACCTTGAAGTTGTTCATATTATGTCGTTTCCTGAACCAGAACTTCATACCACTTTTCAACCCTCCTTTTCCCTCTTATACTTCTGCGACCCAGAAGTATGTAATATGTGGGGAAGTGTGACGGTGGGCAGTTCTTGAGTCGCTGTGTTTTCAGTTAAGATGGGTGCGGTCAGGCTGGTACCTAACGCTATCCCTTCTTAACGGATGATAATAATGCCAACCTAGAAAGGGGACTCCCGAGGGCCCAACGTCACTCTTTTCACTCTGTCACAGCCAGTCATAGCCAGCTTTCTTTCACTACCGCGCCGGCTCCCTTCATAATCAACTTTAGAAGGCGGTAGTTGCTGCCTCGGAGGATGTAGGTACTCCAGCCAGTACAGGAGAGCTGAAATTTGATGTGCAAGTCAACATAGTTACCCAACATATTGTGCCCTTTTCCATGCCAGGAAAGGCAATATCATGCTCAAGGATGGCAAAACCACATCATGGGTCAACGTACAGCATTTCACCATCCCTCGGTGCGAGGGAACAGGAAACATCACGCACAGATGGCTAACCGTTGATTTATGGCATTTAGCCAGATCTGATTTACTTATAATAATTGTTTTGACTTATACATTTTGCCAGGTTCTAGGTATAATGTCTTTGAAAAGTTGTAAATATTTTCAAGCAACTAAACTATGCAAGGGAGGCCTGAAGCGGCAAAAAACCCAGATTTCCGCATTAAAAACGCTGCAAAATCCTTGTAACATGGGTTTTTATTCTATTGGACATACCTACCGAAATTATGGATGTTCATTTACTGTTTCTTTCAGGTGCGATAATTGAAATAGCTATTTTTGAGGGTTTCCATCCATTTTGGCCCCCCAAGAAAACGAATTAGGCTCCTACTTTTGACAAATTATCTTTGATCATTGATAGTGCCGTTTTGTCTTGATTCACCTGTTGACAGTACTTCCAGTGAAACAAATTTATGGTAATTTCGGAATTTTTGATTAATAAAACGCTGCAAAATTGTCACATGGGTTTATTACTCTACTGGGCATAACTACAGAAATGTGGGCTGTTCATTTATTGTTTCTCTCGTGCAATAAATGAAATAGCTATTTTTGATGGTTTCCACCGATTTATATATGAAAACTTATTTCAGACAATTTACCAGGTTTTTGATTAATAAAAATTAATTTTGAGAGCTGAACCTGCGTTACAAACTCAATTCTTCATTCTTTGGTCAAAATCGACATCATATTTGGTCTTCTTGCCCTAAAAAGCATGGAAAACTATACCTCACAAGCTCACTCATGTTCACTAAAACCTCAAAAAAAAAAAATCGAAAAATCCTATATTTACACCCAGTTTTCCCCTATAATACCCCTGAGTGTAGTTCGATCGGGCTGGCGAGCTTCGGAGCACAACTAGGACCCAAACGGACCCAAACTGTGTGAAAGAACGATGATTTTAGACCAAAAAGTAACGTAAATTCAAGGCTGAAACTTCGTTAGGACCTCAATTTTGCACTCTTTGGTCAAAATCTACTTCATATTCAGTTTTCTCGAAAGAACGAATTTTTATGACCGAAATTAGAGTAGATCTGGATGATATGGCGGACGTTGTACGGCGGACGGACATTGCATTTTTGGAATCTACGCACCTTGAAACGTAAAAGAAGAAATGGGGGGGGGGGGGGGGGGTTGTAAAAATGTTTTGCTGAGCGAATACGTAGGTGTATATTATTTACAGAATAATGAACCAAAATTGACAGTGCATTCCAGCATCTGACCATTATGATGTTCAGATTCCCGGAATGAAAACAGTTTGTTGCCAGGCGAATGCGGACGGCTTCTCGTCCGAGCGGGGTCTCGGGATATAACTTTTCTTTTTCTCGAATAGGCCATATCACTTTACCGGTCTCTTGAATTTCAAGTTTTGGAAGTCGGCTCTTTGGTTATGGCAATGCTAGGAGGGGTGTGGGAGAGAGAGAAAATGCTGCTATTTACCTGACAATGAGGTTTCCCAATGCGAACTTATTTCAAATTGCGTTCGCCACTTAGCGCTTCAAAGAGCCCGCACTTGACGGCCCCGATTGAGCCGGAGGCCGCCGAATCGGTCAATCCTCACCGACATCGGGATCCAGTCCCCCTCGAAAGGGACAGAATGTGTTTCTTGTGAACCTTGGATCTCGTGGACGCTCAGTCACGTATCTCGTCAGTCCTGATGGGGAAGGGGTACTGCGCAGGTGTCTTCATTGATGTGGCGCAGGCCTTTGATAACGTTTGGCACCAGGACTTATTACTCCGGAAGCTCAAAGACCTCCTCCCCTTCACTTACGTTCTAATAATTAAATCCTACCCCAGTGATATAGGTTTTTGGTTTATTATTTTCAATAATGAACCATTGGAATCGAGCATGAAAAAAAAAAAAAAGCTAACCCCCCCTCAAAATTTGATGGTTTACGTTTCAAGGTATGTAGAATCCAAAACTGCAATAAAAAAATTTCTGTCTGTCCGCCGTACGCCGTACTGCGTTCGGGTTATTATAGGTTCCGTTCGGGGACTAGTTGGTCCTCGAAGCTCGACGTTACGTCAATCATCTCTAAGTGGTTCAAAATAGGGGTTGAAATTTTCAGAACGCCGTATCTCGAAAACTTTCGATTGAAGGGTATGGTTTTTTTTACGTTATTAAATTTGAGCTAAACAATTTTTTGAGACCACCCGGAGCATCCTACGTCCAGCCGTTCGTGAGCACCAAAAAGCTTAGTCAAAACGATCGTGAATCAAACGGTATAAATCCGGCCCAGATAATCATCACTAGGAAGCACCTGATTATAATCAAGGATGGCTGCATGAAGTCGAGTTGATTGTTCTGCGATATTATTTCATTTGATAAGTGATGGACTATTGGATTTAGTTGGTAGGTACTTCTGAAACTTGAACAAACGTTAAAGTATTATTGATGGGTAAATTATTACAAAATGGTAAATTATTACACAACGGCAAATTAGTGCACAACGGTAAATTATTACACAACGATAAATTATTTCATAACGGTAAATTATTACACAACGGTAAATTATTACACAACGGTTCATCTACAAGAAGGGGCTGCATTTTGTTGATCGGTACTTCTGAAACTTGAACGACCGTTGACGTATTATTGATGGGCAAGTTATTACGCAACGGTTCATTATACTTGACCAGGAAGGTATGTATTGACCACAGAAAACAGTGATCTACGCAGAAGGGGCATCTATTTCACTCCACATCAACAATTTTCCTTCAGAACTTCATTATTTGCGTTTCTTTTTGCCGTTTTAGTTACTGCTTGTCATCGACAGAATTTTTTCAGCAACATTTAACTCGTGATGGTACGTAATAACGAGTACGTACGAGTACGAATAGTACGTATTATATTATATAGACGGGTTATCTATACGCAGAGCTGTGATCTCTAACAGAAGGGTATTCTGTACAGAATAATAAACCGTTGTGCAGGGATTTGCAGCGCTTTTCCATGTACGACATAAATCCGCCTATTCCCCCATTTTTTCTGTGAGAGCTGGTGTCCCTCAGGGCAGTATACTTGGACCCGTGTTACACTCAATCTACACCTCCGATCTTCCTGTTAGCCCCAAAGTTTCCCACCCATAAATTCGCTGATGACACAGCCCTCGTCATACTCCATGAATCCATTTAACGCCACCAAAAATCTTCAAAACCACCTCAACATCTAAAGTCAGTATACTTTAATAAGTGGATAATCGAACTAAATGGGACAGAATCCCTGCACATTGTATTCACGTTAAGTCGGAAACATGTCCCCCAATCGTTTTCATCCAAGTTCCCATCCCTCGTACTGACTGCGTCCGCTACTTGGGACTTCACATAGACAATAAATTAACAAGGCAAAACACACTCACATCAAAAATATAGAAACCACCCTTAGATTCAGATTTTCAGATTACTTTCTCGACTCATTGATTACCGTTCTAAATTGCAGCTCACCAATGAACTATTGATTTACAATTTATTCTACTATAAAACCATTATGGGCGTATGGGTGCGAGCTCTGGGGTTCCACTCGTCCTTCCAACTTATTCAAACTCCAAACGAACCAATCCAAAATCCTGCGATCCATCTTGGACGCCCCATTTTACGTGTCAAATAGAACGATCCACCACTACCTACGTCTGCATTCCTTCCACCGGGGATTATATCAGAAAAAAAACGGTGCAAAGTCCTTGTAACATGGGTTTGTTATTCTACTGGACATACCTACAGAAATTTTTGCTGTTCATTTATTGTTTCTTTCATGTGCAATGATTGAAATGGCAATTTTTGATGGTTTCCACCAGTTTTGGCCCCCAAAAACTCGAATTAGGCTCGGCTTTTCCATTCAACATATTATTTTTAATCATTGATAGTACCATTTGATTGTCTTGATTCACCTGTTGATACTACTTCTAGTGTTCAAAGTATTCTAGTGTTCTAGTGATACAAATGTATGGTGATTTTAGAAATTTTCCCATGTTTCTGACTCATAAAAAAGAAATTTCGGGAACTTAACCTTCGTTACAACCTCAATTCTTCACTCTTCGGTCAAAATAAACCAAATATTCGGTCTTCTCGCCCTAAAAAACATGGAAAGCGATACGTCACAAGCTCATTTTCACTACAACCTCAAAAATCCTTCGATAATCCCTATTTTCACACCCATTTTACTCCCATAACACCCCTGGGTGAATGCCGATCGGGCTGCCGTATTTCGGAGCACAAATAGGACGCAAATGTGTTCCGAAATGGGGACCCGAACTGCGTGCAGAAAAACGACGATTTTAGACCAAAATTTAACGTAAATTTAAGGCTGAAACTTCCTTAGAACGTCAATGAGTCTTTGGTCAAAATCGACTTCATATTCGGTCTTCTCTTCCCAAAAACATGGAAAACAATACATCAAAAGCTCATGTTACTAACATGTTACTAGAACACAAAAAGTAGGTACCTTTTTTTATACACATTTTCACTCATAACACCCCTGGGTATATTCCGATCTGGCTGCAAAGTTTCGGGACACACCTAAGGCCCAAATGGAGCATGTGTGCGAAAGAACGGATTTTTTAGACCGAAAATGAAGCCGCTACACGTGATACGGCGGACGGGCATTGCATTTTTGGAAGCTACGCAGCTTGAAACGTAAAAGAAAAAATTTTGAGAGGGTGTTATAAAAATTCTTTGCTGAGCGATTAAATAGGTGTATTATTCACAGAATAATAAACCAAAATACACAGAATTCCACGCGTCTCTACCAAACCACCCAAATCCCCTTGTACAACAACTTTCCTCCACAACCAACCCCATTTCCTCCATCCGCCGGCTGAAACGTCGCTGGCCACGCGATTGGCTAGTGACTGACGTCCCGCATGATTATTTTGTAAAATGCTAGATTTCATTTTGGTTTATTATTTTCAATAATGAACCATTGGAATCGAGCATGAAAAAAAAAAATTCTTACCCCCCCTCAAAATTTGATGGTTTACGTTTCAAGGTATGTAGAATCCAAAACTGCAATAAAAATATTTCTGTCTGTCCGCCGTACGCCGTACGCCGTACGCCGTACGGGCCACTTTTCTTAGTTACCATGAAAAAAAATTGATGAAATTCGGGTTATAGGTTCCGTTCGGCGTCTAGTTGGTCCTCGAAGCTCGACGTTACTGTGAGTCATACGCCTATACCATTTTTTTACGTGAATATTTTTACGGTTTTAAATAGTTCTTGAACTTGCGAGTTTTTTAAGACCATCCGGAGCATCGTACGTCCAGCCGTTCGTTCACAGTAAGGCCCCGAAGTTTGCACCGACAGGCATTTTCGACTCCAGTGTGAATGAAATTGTATACAATTCAAACCAAACCTCGTAACCAGAGACGCGCCCACAATAGGAATTTGTGAATACGGCCAATCATTGGTAGGGATCACCTGATTATATTGGCGGAGTATGAAGTCGAGTTGGTTGTTCTGTGATATTATTTAATTTGAAAAATGATGGCTCTATTGGAGTTTGTTGGTAGGTAGTGAAACTTGAACAAACGTTGAAGTATTATTGATGGGTAAATTATTACTACGGTAAATCATTACTCAACGGTAAATTATTACACAACGGTTCATTATACCATCTACGTAGAAGGGGCTGGAGTTTGTTGGTAGGTACTTTTGCAACTTTTTTCACTCCTCATCAACAATTTCTTTTCAGAACTTCATTATGTGTGTTTCTTTTTGTTAGGTACTGTTTGTCATCGGCAGAATTATTTTAGCAACATTTAACTCGTGATTTAGGTAGGTACCTAGTAACGAGTACGGGGTTAGGTACTAACCTACGGAGGGTCTGCGATCTACATAATATGTATATAATAGTACATATTATATTATATAGACGGGTTATCTATACATAGAGCTGTGATCTGTAACAGAAGGGTATTCTATACAAAATAATAAACCGTTGTGCAGGGATTTGCAGCGTTTTCTATTAACTTCAGCATCATCACGCCACTGAAGTGGCACTGATGGGTACCTTCTTCACTCCAGCCAACACTTCACAATTACCTCTGTGAAACCTATTAGCACATCTACTTGTAATTTACTAGTGTAAATTGTTGCAGATCACAAATAAAACCTTTAAAAAAAACCACAATCCCGGGATGGAACCCCTACAACACCGGTATCCTCTACTGTGCGCTCAATTCAAATGAATCAATTGGTTCGATATGTTCGTCATTATAAACCCAAGAGGTTCATAATTGAAATGAGTATACAATTAGTTCCAGAAGTGCGGGTTACGTAATAGTAGATAAATAATATATTTTTCCCTATAGCCACAACATTATCCATACCATATCCACACGAAAGTACTACCTACCTCTACCCAATCTAATTTATTTACTATTTTATTTACTATTTATTTACTACTTTTATTTACTATTTTATTAGAATTTATTTAGGTACTATTTATTTACTATTTTATTGGAATTTATTCACAACTTTATTTACGTGGCACCTGTTTATTTACGATTTATTTACTTATCACATCACTTTTTGATGTGATAAGTCAACTAATGGCTCAAGAGCCGTGACTGATCGGCGTAAGGTAAAAAAAAAAAAAAAAAAAATCACTTTTTGCTTATCACTCATCACTCATCACTCATCACTCATTACTTATTACTTATTACTTATTACTTATTACTTATTACTTATTACTTATTACTTATTACTTATTACTTATTACTTATTACTTATTACTTATTACTTATTACTTATTACTTATTACTTATTACTTATTACTTATTACTTATTACTTATTACTTATTACTTATTACTTATTACTTATTACTTATTACTTATTACTTATTACTTATTACTTATTACTTATTACTTATTACTTATTACTTATTACTTATTACTTATTACTTATTACTTATTACTTATTACTTATTACTTATTACTTATTAATTATTACTTATTACTTATTCGTATTACGTATTACGTATTACGTATTACGTATTACGTATTACGTATCACTTATCACTTATCACTTATCACTTATCACTTATCACATATCACATATCACTTATCACTTATCACTTATCACTTATCACTTAGGTATCACTTATCACTTATCACTTATCACTTATCACTTATCACTTATTACTTATTACTTATTACTTATTACTTATTACTTATTACTTATTACTTATTACTTATTACTTATTATTTCTATAACACCCCTTCAAAATTTGTTCCTTTAAGTTTCAAGGTGCGTAGTTTCAGAAAATGCAATGTCCGTCCGCCGTCCTCCTATTACGTGTACCGGCTTCATTTTCGGTCTAATAAGTTCGTTCTGTCGCGCAAATGCTCCATTTTGTCACGTCCGTAAAGGAAGCACTGGAAGGTGGACTCCTAAGACCCTCGACCAAAACACCGATACATGATAATTGGGACAGAGGCAGTTAGTTGCCTCCGATCACCAATCGCGCTACCAAGTATCTGTGAGTTCTCCCCGGCCCAACTTTTATATAGTGCGAGTCAGTACTGCTCCGCGTACCCGTGTTTTCCCCCCTGAAAGGTGCGTGAAAAAGGATTTCGAATCACGGGCCGACGGTGAGGCGTAAATTGTCCTTTTTATTTTTTCAAGAGTCTTGGTGGGGCTTGTTAAAATTTATCCCCAGGGGACTGGAGACGCCAGTTTGGTAGTTTTTGCCTGTTGGCAGTTTTTTGTGCGCAAAGGGCTTTTAATTATTTTTCCTAACGAGGTCAAATTTTCTTTTATATCCGTTCTTTTTTTAGGGAGATATTGACATTTTCTTTTACTACCTAACAAAATAAAAGGGTTTCCTCCTATGTTTTCCAATTTTAGAATTTTTATGAGCAAATCCCTTACATCTCCTTCTCGTGGTGTTGGAGAAAACCTTTATAAATAAATAAAGGGGAATATTCTTTTACGCCCCTGCTCCCAATTTTTCCGGGCCTTAGATTCTTGCTGGATAGGACCTTTCCCATCTTATGTTTTTTTCTACGGCCCTTTCCAGAAAACAGGAGCGCAATAAAGTGGTAGCAGAGCAAACGACGTATTACGTCACATCAGGAAAAAAAACCTCTATCTTTCGTTGGGGCCAGCCCACTTCCTTCTTTTTACCAATCCCTACCTATTACAAACGCCGACAGTACAATTCCTGAACACACAGGCGTTGTCACCATGAACTGCGGCAAGTGTGGAGAAGCGACAACGGATGAGATTCGTTGCGCTGTTTGTAAATATTATTTCCATCCAGCCTGTTGTAGGTTACAAACGGCCGAAAAATCGGTGAAGAAAAGTCACACTGATAGGGCAGTCTGGAAATGTGACCTTTGCAAGGAACCTCCCGCGGCCAGCAGACCGGAACTCCACTCTATGTACGCGGTGATCGAACAATTACAAGCCGAAGTCTACCAAATAAAGGCGGAAAACGCCGAACTCTGCAATCGAGTCGCCGCCCTGGAATCGACGAGATGTCAACAACATCACTCACAATCAAACCTTCAACAATCAACGGAGCCAAATCACCACGACAAGATACCTCAGTATATCGAGAACGAGATCGCTAAGGACCCGAAGCTGTGCACCGATAACCCGTGGACTCTAATTAAATTCTTGGATAAACTCCATCTTTTGAACGGGATGAATGAGAAACAGTTTAAGCCGATGTTCCAACGGCTTGCAACTCTTCAACAAAACTCTATTTTATTACGCTTGGCAACAACGCCTAACCGCCCTATGCATGGGAAAGCAAATAATACCCCTCCAACCAATGATCGCAATAAAAGCCGGCAACAATATGGGACATCATCCCAACAGAAGTCATTCGCACAAAAAAATCCGAACTTCACGAGGAAGTTTCAGCAACATAATTTTCAGCCTATGATGCAAACCCAACTGCCTCAATATTATCATTATCCGATGATGCCGTCCTACATACCTCCGTCACCGATGATCAATACCTTCGGATACCACCAACCTCCGCGTGCCCGATCGAGCCGTGGTAGTGAGTCGTCGGCCTCATCGCATCAGAGTTATCCATCCCAGCCAACGAAGAACTCAAATAAGAACTCGACAGCCCATTGGAAAACCTCACCGAGCTCATCAACGAAACAAAATAACAAAAATAACAATGACAACAAAAATCGGGCAGACAAAAATTCAAAAACTAATTTCAGGGGTTCCGGTCGAAAAAGAGGGCGAACATAAGGCATATTTAGGCAAATTAAAATTAAATAATGGGCATTCTAACAATTTAACTAAAATCATCGTAAATAAGTGTACCACCGCGATAGCCATGATTGACACTGGTGCTACATTTTCCTGTGTAAGTAAAAATTTCCTGGAGGTACTAGAACTAGACACAAACATATACTACCACCCACCAACTATCAACCAATATTACGGCAACTCTCGGGGACTCATCGCATATCGTGATCAATTTTAAAGTCGTTCTGCACATTAAGATTGGGACCAACTCCTGGCGGCATACCTTCTATGTAATACCTAGGCTCCCACAAGACATCGTATTGGGATTGGATTTTGTAAAACAGACGACCTTGTTGATGGACGCATCAACTAACTCCTTTTATTTCAAATTTAATAAATCTGTCAAATACGAGCTCCACGATGGCTCCACTATACACACCCATGTCTGCGAAATTCGACAACGAAAGCCAGCTACGATATTGGAATATTTCAAACGTAAATACCCGCATGTTTTGACGGAGAAACTGGGGACAACCAACGTTATCGATTGTCGGTCGTCTCTGAAGGTCGGGGCCCGGTTAAAAACCTCTAAAGTTGTTTACACCCAAGGTCCAATGAGACAGCTAGCAATGAAGACGATAATCGACCAGCTGATTTCGGATGATGTTATCGAAAGGGTGGATACAGATACAGCATCTCCGTGTTTTCTAGTACCCAAAAAAAATGCCGAGACGGCCGATTCTTGGCGACTAGTGGTCGATTACAGAGATTTGAACCGAAACCTCCAATACGTGGTTCAGCCAATTGAAAGCGCGTTTATGAATTTATATGACGCCAAATACTTTACCCTTATCGACTTAAACTCCGCCTACCACCAAATTCCACTGACTCAAACCTCCAAACAGTTGACAGCTTTCCAGTGCGAATTTGGCACGTTCGCCTATAAGAAGTTGCCTTTTGGTGTTAATATCGGGGGTCAAATTTTGTCAAAGTTAATGAACCGGATTTTTGGAGATCTTCGCTATAAATTTTGCATTTATTACTTCGATGACATTTTTGTATATAGTCCATCCTACGATCAGCATATAGCCCACTTGAAAGTGATATTTCAACGGTTAGCTGACGCCCATCTGACGGTAAACCCTTCAAAACTTCAATTGGCCCAAACAAAAATTGATTTTCTTGGCCATCAAATTTCTCACAATGCAATTTCGATTAACCCTAATCGTACTAATGCCCTCCTCAATATTCCACGACCGAGAACCCCTAAAGAAATCGCATCTTTCCTGGGCAGTATAAATTTCTTTGCCAAATTTCTTCCTAATGTAAATATTATTGCCAAACCGTTAAATGACTTGAGGAAGAAAGACAGCTCCATGATTTGGGCCCAAGAAGCTGAAAATGCTTGGCAAACATTGCGAAATTTGATCACAACGCCCCCTGTACTGGTTACACCCAATTTCAACGAGCGGTTCCACCTATTTACGGATGGTTCCAAACAAGGAGTATCGGCCGTTTTGTCTCAAAGGCATGAAGGCAAATTGAAACCAGTTGCTTACGCAAGCAGGAAACTCTCCAACGCCGAACAAAATTACTCGGCTTATGAATTGGAGGCTTTGGCAATTTCATTTGTTTTCAAACGCTACAGGATTTTCCTCGAACACAACGAGTTTGACTTGCAAACGGACCACAAGGCCTTAACAGCTATCTCAGACCTAGCCAAAAACGGTGGTCGAATAGCTAGGTGGATCGTTCAATTCATGCCGTTTCGCTACGTCGTTCACCATATACGAGGGCAAGACAATACTGTGTCAGATTACCTCAGCAGAAACCCTACTGATGATAACCTTCTAGAGCCAAACAGCGTACCACAACATCCTCCACCGAAATCATCAACCTCACCGGAATTTTTTCGTGGCGGCCAAAGGCCAAACACAACAATTTGTTTACTTCGCGATTTCCCAGATATTTTCCACAATTTCAACGAAACCCAACGCCAAGATCCAGAATTGGCACCAATTATTGATTCCATTCGACATGGTACAAATAATAACAATAAGTATTCCATTAATAGCAAACGGTTAATGTACGCAATAAAGGATGGATCGCTTAGAGCTGTCGCCCCATCCTCTCTAATATCAACAATATTCAGCTATTACCATAGTTCACCATTTGGCTCCCATTGGGGTATAAAACGGACTTTTCAGATTGTAAAGAAATTCTTTTATTGGCGGAATATGTACAACGACATTAAACAAAGAGTGTCCACCTGCGACACTTGTTTGAAAACCAAAGTGGAACGCACGAAACCAAAAGGTAAACTCTCGTCCACTGTTGATGTTAGGGTAGGTCAAACCTTATATTTGGATACCGCTGGACCGCTACCATCTTCACTGGGTTACTCCCACATCCTTATCGCTGTTGACGGATTTTCACGATATACTATCTTAGTTCCCCTGACGTCGACGAAATCGACAGCTATTATCAACGCACTGAATAACCATATTAGCGAATTTTCAAAGAAAATGAAGCTATTGCAATGGCTTCGAAATTTAAATAATATAAATTTTTGGAAATTTTCTTCATAGAAATCCGTTTCAGACCATTCTAAAACGATTCCTGAAATTTAACACTTTTTTATATGTATATATATATTTATATATGTGTCACTCCAGACGATAACTCTCGATAGAATTGAGATAAACAGCTCAAATTTGCACAAAAAATCTATCTTGGCAATCGAAAGGCTAAGTTCGAAGATGGGCGAAATTGGCCTACTCTAAGGAGGGTTTTGGCGCTTTTAAAGTGCGCAAAAATTACCCAAAAATCCCCAAAATGTTATTTTCCAACAAGTGACCCCTCATTTTAAAGGTTTTTGCACGCTGAACACGATGGTGGAATCGGATTTTAGATATCTTGATCCGTTCTCAAATTAGAGCATTTAAAGTGCGCAAAAATTACCCAAAAATCCCCAAAATGTTATTTTCTAACAAGTGACCCCTCATTTTAAAGGTTTTTTCACGCTGAACACGATGGTGAAATCGGATTTTAGATATCTAAATCCGTTCTTAAATTAGAGCATTTAAAGTGCGCAAAAATTACCCAAAACTAGGATAATCCTTAAACTCTTACCCCCCCCCCCCCCCCCACCCCCTTAGAGTGGTCAGATTGAAAAATGTGAGAAGTATTAATTGAAGACGAGAGTTCGAAGCAAAACAAAACCATAGCCATTAATTCGAATATTTCTTTGAAAATTCGCTCATTAAGTCATGCTGCATGACTGGTTTTTTTTTTTTAAGCACTACGGGTATTGGGAACGTATTGTGTCCGACAATGTTAGCTCTTTTACGTCACAACAATTCAGGAATTTCATCTTTTCGTCCGGTATGCGCCATACCTACCTAATCCCTTACTACCCCAACCCAAACATGGCTGAACGCCAAATCCAAAATTTAAAGTCTGCCCTCAGAGCCAAATGTTCGGATGATCATTCGAAATGGTCACATGACCTTCATTTCACCCAGATGTCTCTTAACTCAGCGGTAAATGAATCGACGAAATTCAGCCCCGTCGAGATATTTTTCGGAAGGACAATGAAAACTCCTATTAATCTTGTTTGGGATATACCGAACGAGAACCTCGATTTGAAAACAGCTTGGATAACAGCAGTCAGCAATATCACCGCAGCTCATCGACGCTATGCAGCAGTCTACAACCGCAAACATATTCCCACCCAGTTCTATGTAGGTGACACGGCCCTCCTCAAAACCTTCATTCTCTCTGACAAACAAAAGTCCATTACGCAGAAATTAGCGGCTAAATTCCTGGGACCATTCAAGGTTGTCAAGATTCTGTCCGACGTCTCCTATCTGTTAGAACATTGCGACAAACCCGATTTACTCAAGATAGCCCATGTCTCTCAGTTGAAAATGTATAGAACTAGATGACAGGTATAGTTTGCCTTTGCTGCGCATGTACTTTGTGGACAGACACTGCTGTCTATTCGATGTAATTTCACACCACAATGATCGCCAAGTGTAGGTTCGCAGTGTTAAGTGCAGTGACCGCGGAGTGACACCGAGGATTTTGTTGGGGGTTACTATTCCTTACCAAGAGACCTTTATTTTGAACTGTACATATATACATCCTACTGATTTACGTTGATCGCTTCTGCGTATGCGCTCAACATTAGGACCTATCATGTGACGCGACATAGGGATTTGTTGCCGCCAGCCCTGCACACTACAATCCTAACTAGGTTGCTCACTCCTTTCTCCTTATGCCTAAGGATTCCCCAAGGAGTTTAGGTATCCCCTAGCGGTTTTTGTGCAGAGAGGGTTGATGAGGCAGTCAGTGATACTACGGCCGTGACATACGGGCAACTTCACTAGCACTGATGGATTCCTTTCACTTGCAATCACACATGCTTTATTGTTGTGGGAGGTAGTTCCCCCGCCATGGTAACCGTTTTCCGTTCACCATTCTACTAATTTGTCAAGCCTCTCTGTTTTTCCGCCTCTCTATGGTGTTTTTCCCTCAATACAAACAGCCAGAGGTTTTCGCCATAAGATCCCGTCATTATCATCATGACCTCAAAAAATAGGGAATCAAAGGCGCTCCACTCCTGACATCCACCACATTGCCGACCTAACATTTCAGTAATATCCACCATCTTCAGGCTCGCCTTTTCATCCCCAATTTTTCCTTAAAGGGAGGGGTGATGTCACGTCCATAAAGGAAGCACCGGAAGGTGGACTCCTAAGACCCTCGACCAAAACACCGATACATGATAATTGGGACAGAGGCAGTTAGTTGCCTCCGATCACCAATCGCGCTACCAAGTATCTGTGAGTTCTCCCCGGCCCAACTTTTATATAGTGCGAGTCAGTACTGCTCCGCGTACCCGTGTTTTCCCCCCTGAAAGGTGCGTGGAAAAGGATTTCGAATCACGGGCCGACGGTGAGGCGTAAAATTTGTCCTTTTTATTTTTTCAAGAGTCTTGGTGGGGCTCGTTAAAATTTATCCCCAGGGGACTGGAGACGCCAGTTTGGTAGTTTTTGCCTGTTGGCAAAGTATTTTTTGTGCGCAAAGGGCTTTTAATTATTTTTCCTAACTGAGGTCAAATTTTCTTTTATATCCGTTCTTTTTTTAGGGAGATATTGACATTTTCTTTTAGTAACAAAATAAAAGGGTTTCCTCCTATGTTTTCCAATTTTAGAATTTGTATGAGCAAATCCCTTACATCTCCTTCTCGTGGTGTTGGAGAAAACCTTTATAAATAAATAAAGGGGAATATTCTTTTGCGCCCCTGCTCCCAATTTTTCCGGGCCTTAGATTCTTGCTGGATAGGACCTTTCCCATCTTATGTTTTTTCCCCCGGCCCTTTCCAGAAAACAGGAGCGCAATAATTTGGGCCCTAGTTGTGTCCCGAAACTTTGCAGCCCGATCGGAATATACCGAAGGGTGTTATCAGTGAAAAATGTGTATAAAAGTAGGTATTTTTTGTGTTTGAGTAACATGAGCTTTTGAGGTATCGTTTTCCATGTTTTTTAGGACGAGAAGACCGAATATGAAGTCGATTTTGACCAATGAGTGACGAATTGAGGTTGGAACAAAGATTAAGCTCCCGAAATTCATTTTTTATGAGTGAAAAACCTGGGAAATTGCGTGAAATCGCCGTACATTTGTAGATATAATAACACTAGAAATAGTATTAGCAGTTGAATCAATGCAATTACATAGCACTATCAATAATCAAAGATAAGATGTGAAAAAAAAAGAAAAGAAGGGAGCCGAGGTCGTGTTTTTGGGGGGCCAAAATTGGTGGAAACCATCGCAATAATAACTGTTTCAATTATTATTGCGCATGAAATAAACAATAAATGAACAGCAACATTTCTGTAGGTGTGTCCGATAAAATAAAAAACCCATGTGACACTTTGCTGCGTTTTTTTTTCTTCATCAACCCAAGTGAAAACCCACGCCGGAAATCATCAACTTCATGAATAGTTTTAGGAAGTCGGTGTTGGGGTGCATCCAGTAAAGCCAAGTTTCGCCAGTTGTCGTTGGGCAAGGGAATCCACGTTAAAACCACCCGTGGCGGGGTTAGGCCGTGGATCCCCAGCGAGAACGGAAAAATCTCACCTAGATAAATAAGAAGACCCATTCAACCCATTGTCCGCGACTCGAGGATTTTTTCCTTCCCCCTTCTATATATGGCCTTTTGTGATGGCTTTTCGGGAGGAAGACCCGGTGTTTATGACCATTCATTAATGGATGGAAAAAGGGATGTTCGTGCAGAGGTGAATAGAAGCTGGGCGATGGAAGGGTAGCATCAGATGGCGTCCAGGGTCCCCACGGATCATCCCCATTCTATCTCAGAGGGAAAACACCGCTTATAAAAAAAAAACCGTCTCAGCCTTTACCTGCCCAAGAGACCCCTCAGGCCGTTTTTTTAGCGCGTTCAAAAACTTCTGGGGGTCGAAAAAAGATGTGAAAAAAAACACCCATTCTCACGGTTGCCGCTCCACGCTGCGCAGGGGTTGAGAGAAAAAATTCGGGGGGTGATTTAGTTTTTTATTGCGAGATCCGAACCCAAGGTTGGGTCAGTTGTTTTGGACAATGGCTCCCAAGATGGGTCTCGATTCGGGGCGATTACACACGAGTTTATCCCGCAGGCGAACAACAGGTTTTTCCGTTCATTTCATGGTTTTGTTCGCCTTTTTTTCGGCTTAGGTGAGCAGGGGCCATTGTGAGCTGCGATGAGTCCCAAGAGCCAGGAGAATCATCGCACACAAAACAACTGGGTGCTGTGGAGATAATTTTGGTTTATTATTTTCAATAATGAATCTTTGGAATCGAGCATGAAACATTTTTAACCCCCCCCCCCCCCCCCCCCGCCACCACGAAATTTGATGGTTTACGTTTCAGGATTTGTAGAATACGAAAATGGAATTGAAAAAAATTTCTGTCCGTACGTCTCCTTAGTTACCATGAACCAAAACTAATGAAATTTGGTTTTTAGGTCCCATTTTGGGCTAACCGTTGATGTCTGTCATCTCTAAGGGATGAAAAATAGGTGTTGACATTTCCAGGATGCCGTTGTCTTTGCCGTTGATTTGTTTTACTTTTTTTAATAATTGTTCTCGAACTTGGGACTTTTTTAGATCACCCGGAGCATTGCACTTCCGGAGCATTGTTCGTTCACAGTAAGGCCCTGAAATTTGTACCGTGAATCGTGAATCAAATGGTACACATCCAGCCCATACGTACCTATTTCATTGCTAGGGTACACCTGATTATAACCGCGGATGGCTGTATGAAGTCGAGTTGGTTGTTCTGTGTTATTATTTCATTTGAAAAACGATGGATCTTTTGGATTTTATTTATAGGTACTTTTGCAACTTGAACAAACGTTGAATTATTATTGATGGGTTAATTATTACACAATGGCAAATTATTACACAACGGTAAATTATTACACAACGGTTCATTATCCTATCTATGCAGAAGGGGCTTGATTTTGTTGATAGGTACTTTTGCAACTTGAACAACGTTGAAGTATTTCTGGGTAAATTATTACAGAACACTAAATTATTACACAACGGTTTATTATAATATCTGTGCAGAAGGGGCATCTATACAGGTAAATTATTACACAACGGTTTATTATTTACCTTCATGAATAACTACAAATAATTAATTATGTAATTACTGAATCCCGCGCATTTGTATGATACTGAATCCAGGGCCGGCTCCAATGCTCGATGTAGGGCTTTCCTGAGGGGAGCTCGAGGGTATTGACCGCAGAAAACAGTCTCCGCACAAGGGGCATATTGTATACAGGTAAATAATTAACCGTTGTGTAATAATTTGCAGCATTTTCAACTTTGCAACTAAAATGAAAACGGTATGACGACATATTATTTGGATGGGTTTGCTTTTGAAATGTTATATTTCCTTGTAACCCATTATGGTTATTACTAATTTTGCATTTAAATCATAAGTAAATTGTAGAATCATTCAAATAATAGGGAAAACCAAAGAGGATCTATTTTAAAATGGTGACCTACAGATGAATGTAACCAATTTGTAAACGTGCCGACCTTGAGTCGGAAAATAACTCTTGTATACTAAAATCTGTTGTGTTTGTACATATCTCTGTAGCACCACCGTCGTGGCGACTTACAACAGTTTTATACAGATATCTGAGGTCTTGGTGACTTCAGCTTTCTTTACTACAGCATATCCGACGTCGTTAGGACCTCATAATTCCGTACTGCAGATATCCGACTTCGTGGCGATATGCAACAGTTCTGCCGTCAAAAGGAAGAACGCCTCATCTCAAAAATTTCCGAAAATGGGGTTTTCACGTATCCCCCATAAGTTTGACATGCTTTTTCCATTCGTGAAGTCAAAAATGGAAATTTCAAATTGGAAAGCGTCGAAATTTCCATCCGAAAAACTGGAAAATTGTTGGTGTTGAAAGGAAAAACGCCTGAGCTCATTCAAGTCAAAGGTAAAACGACTCAAGTGCGGCACGATAAACGCCTCGAATAATTTATTCTAATCCTAGCTTCTGAGGAAAAACACCTCAAATCGGTGAAAATCAAGATGAGCATTGGCTTAATTACTGGGTCGAGTCATTTATTTATCGCCAGATGAGCGAGGCGTTCTTCCTTTGATTATTACAACAGCTGAGCCCACATGTGGCGTTCTTTGCGTGGTATTCCACTTTTATTAATAGTTAATAATAAGAAGACAGAAATAGTCGAACAACTTTGTCGTCTCATAGCAGAAAGCAGGAAAAGTTTTAGGGAATCGCTTCCAGTTGACGAATAAGCAAAAGATTTAATACCTAGTTGAAGAAAAAGATTTTAATATGTTAACAAAATAAAGCTCGGCGCTCCGCGCCTCGCCAGGGGGCAAGCCCCCTGGACCCCCGGATGCTTACTGCTTAGAGCCTACGGCTACAATTCAAGAAACATGGAACATGCTTTAGCCACGCTTATACACATCGAAACAACCAAGTGACAACCAAACAAGCGTCATTGTTTACTATCGATTTATAACATCCATTTATATAGTTATATTATGAAACTAGGAAATAAATACCAAGAACAAATACGAAATAAATGCGTGATAAATCAAGAGCTTTCCAACGAATGGAAATCGATTTTTGTCCGATGAAAATGAAAGAAGTTTCATATCCCTAGCAACTACTCGGTTGTACGTGAAAATCATAAGAAAATTTCGTCACCCATCCGCGTCACCCATTCCGCGAAACGTTTTTTGGCTAGTTAGTCCAAGGCTAAAGCATGTTCCATGCTAATAACTTCCATTTCAAATAATAAAACGCTGCAAATCCCTGCACAACGGTTTATTATTTTGTATAGAATACCCTTCTGTTACAGATCACAGCTCTATGTATAGATAACCCGTCTATATAATATGATATGTACTATTCTATGCATAATTATTTAGATCGCAGACCCTCCGTAGGTTAGTACCTAACCCCGTACTCGTTACTAGGTACCTACCTAAATCACGAGTTAAATGTTGCTAAAATAATTCTGCCGATGACAAACAGTACCTAACAAAAAGAAACACACATAATGAAGTTCTGAAAAGAAATTGTTGACCTAACAAAAAGAAACACACATAATGAAGTTCTGAAAAGAAATTGTTGATGAGGAGTGAAAAACGCTGCAAATCCCTGCACAACGGTTTATTATTTTGTATAGAATACCCTTCTGTTACAGATCACAGCTCTATGTATAGATAACCCGTCTATATAATATGATATGTACTATTCTATTATATGCATATTATGTAGATCGCAGACACTCCGTAGGTTAGTACCTAACCCCGTACTCGTTACTAGGTACCTACCTAAATCACGAGTTAAATGTTGCTAAAATAATTCTGCCGATGACAAACAGTACCTAACAAAAAGAAACACACATAATGAAGTTCTGAAAAGAAATTGTTGATGAGGAGTGAAAAACGCTGCAAATCCCTGCACAACGGTTTATTATTTTGTATAGAATACCCTTCCGTTACAGATCACAGCTCTATGTATAGATAATCCGTCTATATAATTTATGATATGTACTACTCTATACATATAATGTAGATCGCAGAAATTGTTGATGAGGAGTGAAAAAAGTTGCAAAAGTACCTACCAACAAACTCCAGCCCCTTCTACGTAGATGGTATAATGAACCGTTGTGTAATAATTTACCGTTGAGTAATGATTTACCGTAGTAATAATTTACCCATCAATAATACTTCAACGTTTGTTCAAGTTTCACTACCTACCAACAAACTCCAACAGAGCCATCATTTTTCAAATGAAATAATATCACAGAACAACCAACTCGACTTCATACTCCGCCAATATAATCAGGTGATCACTACCAATGATTGGCCGTATTCACAAATTCCTATTGTCGGCGCGTCTCTGGTTACGAGATTTGGTTTGAATTGTATACAATTTCATTCACACTGGAGTCGAAAATGCCTGTCGGTGCAAACTTCGGGGCCTTACTGTGAACGAACGGCTGGACGTACGACGCTCCGGATGGTCTTAAAAAACTCGCAAGTTCAAGAACTATTTAAAACCGTAAAAATATTCACGTAAAAAAATGGTATAGGCGTTTTGAAAATTTCAACCCCTATTTTGAACCCCTTAGAGATGACTCACAGTAACGTCGAGCTTCGAGGACCAACTAGACGCTGAACGGAACCTATAACCCGAATTTCATCAATTTTCTTTCATGGTAACTAAGAAAAGTGGCCCGTACGGCGTACGGCGTACGGTGTACGGCGTACGGCGTACGGCGTACGGCGGACAGACAGAAATATTTTTATTGCAGTTTTGGATTCTACATACCTTGAAACGTAAACCATCAAATTTTGAGGGGGGGTAAGAATTTTTTTTTTCATGCTCGATTCCAATGGTTCATTATTGAAAATAATAAACCAAAAGTTGCAAAAGTACCTACCAACAAACTCCAGCCCCTTCTACGTAGATGGTATAATTTACCGTTGTGTAATAATTTACCGTTGAGTAATGATTTACCGTAGTAATAATTTACCCATCAATAATACTTCAACGTTTGTTCAAGTTTCACTACCTACCAACAAACTCCAATAGAGCCATCATTTTTCAAATTAAATAATATCACAGAACAACCAACTCGACTTCATACTCAGCCAATATAATCAGGTGATCCCTACCAATGATTGGCCGTATTCACAAATTCCTATTGTCGGCGCGTCTCTGGTTACGAGATTTGGTTTGAATTGTATACAATTTCATTCACACTGGAGTCGAAAATGCCTGTCGGTGCAAACTTCGGGGCCTTACTGTGAACGAACGGCTGGACGTACGACGCTCCGGATGGTCTTAAAAAACTCGCAAGTTCAAGAACTATTTAAAACCGTAAAAATATTCACGTAAAAAAATGGTATAGGCGTTTTGAAAATTTCAACCCCTATTTTGAACCCCTTAGAGATGACTCACAGTAACGTCGAGCTTCGAGGACCAACTAGACGCCGAACGGAACCTATAACCCGAATTTCATCAATTTTTTTTCATGGTAACTAAGAAAAGTGGCCCGTACGGCGTACGGCGGACAGACAGAAATATTTTTATTGCAGTTTTGGATTCTACACGAAACCAAAACGTAAACCATCAAATTTTGAGGGGGGGTAAGAATTTTTTTTTTCATGCTCGATTCCAATGGTTCATTATTGAAAATAATAAACCAAAATATTATAGTGTACACAAAATCATCAATTTATAGTATCTAATGAATTGTGTTACAGTTTTTTTTCTTCATATTTTGTTTGTACAGTTAGTTTGTTTAGTGATTTTGGTTTATTATTTTCAATAATGAACCATTGGAATCGAGCATGAAAAAAAAATTCTAACCCCCCCTCAAAATTTGATGGTTTACGTTTCAAGGTATGTAGAATCCAAAACTGCAATAAAAATATTTCTGTCTGTCCGCCGTACGCCGTACGCCGTACGCCGTACGGGCCACTTTGCTTAGTTACCATGAAACAAAATTGATGAAATTCGGGTTATGGGTCCCGTTCGGGGTCTAGTTGGTCCTCGAAGCTCGACGTTACTGTCAGTCATCTCTAAGGGGTTCAAAATAGGGGTTGAAATTTCCAGAACGCCTATACCTTTGTTTTACGTGAATTTTTTCACGGTTTTAAATAGTTCTTGAACTTGCGAGTTGTTTAAGACCATCCGGAGCATCGTACGTCCAGCCGTTCGTTCACAGTAAGGCCCCGAAGTTTGCACCGACAGGCATTTTCGACAGCAGGGTGAATGAAATTGTATACTCTTTTCACCAGGGACGCGCTGGATTCAGTCAATCAATCAATTTATTCAATCAATTGATCGATCAATCAATCAAAATTTTCAATTGAAATTGGAATAGTTTGTAAATTATTGGATTACTTTATTGTTTGCAATTGGGGAATCATAGGCTTGTTTGTGAGTCTGTTGTTTTCAATTGCAATTGGCCACTGCTCACTTGAATTGGAATTCATTAATTTGAATTGGAATTCATTTCGAATTGTCTAATTGGCATGGTGCGCATTGGCATGGTCCGAAATGGTTCTGCAATTCTATTGGCCCAACGCTGTCTGCGATTCTCATCATTTTTCAATTGCAATTGGCCACTGCTCACCACTCTACCTAACATCCCCATCTAAATTCCCGACACACTAATCCTATAAACATACACTCCACATTCGCCAAAATTGGCAAAGTTGTGTTAATAAAATATTGAAATTGCAATTGGATTACAATTTCAATTGCACTTTAATTCACTTAGGATTGTAATTGTAATCCTCTAAGATTGCACTTAGGATTGTAATTGTTAGTGCACTTAGGAATTCACTTAGAATTGTAAAAATTGGTATACCATCAGTCTGAATTGGACTTTCATTTGGAATTCATTTAGAATTGTCTAATTGGCATGGTGCGCAGTGGCATGGTCCGAAATGGTTCAATCAATCGTTTTCTTTTGTTTTTTCAATAAATTCATTACGACTGGCCTAGGCCATTCCAATCACAAGGGCCGGCCACGGCTACGCGTTCTGCAATTCTATTGGCCAACGCTGTCTGCGATTCACATAATATGTATAGAGTAGTGCATATTATATTGTATAGACGGGTTATCTATACATAGAGCTGTGATCTGTAACAGAACGGTATTCTGTACAAAAATAATAAACCGTTGTGCAGGGATTTGCAGCGTTTTTTTTCTGGAGGAATATCTATTTGAAGATAATTCCAGTGATATACGTTTCACAGAAAGCTGGTTCCAAAACCGCATGTTTTATTTTGCACAAATCTTAACGATTATTTTGGTGTTAGTCGGACATTTCAAAGGTAAGCGCATTATTTCGGATTTTCGACAAAAAATTTAAAATATAAAATTGGAGAAAATGAAAGTAGGGAAAATATGTATATTAGAAAAATTCGATAAAATCAAATATTTCTCCTTTCCTGTTCTGTATTACAAATCCTCTAATCGCACAAATAAATTCAATTGTGCTAGTTGGGGGAGCCTCCCCCAAAATTTGATGGTTTACATATCAAGGGAGGTGCGTGTGCACGAATAGAATCCGAAAATCACATATTTATTATAACAACAATTTTTTTAATCGTCCCACCGTCCGCCGCCGCCCATTTGGGGTCTGTAGGTGTGCACTGAGGCTCGGTGCTACTGTGTGCCATCTTCATTGGTATTCTGTAGGTATGTTTTACTATTATCTTCTCTCAACCCCACCCAACCCACCTCTCCCACCTTTGTTTCTGTTCTACCTTCTCAACTAACGTCAAATCCTGAACTTCAGAACTTTGACTTATAGTGTTAGATATTGATGTGATAAATGTAGGTATACCCTTCATAGTTACCTGTTGAATATGTGGAATTTTTTTAGGTTCCCAATCCAATGTCTTCCGATGAAAAATGTGGGGATGTTCTCGGTATTTCAACCTAGCTAATAATCTTATATGATCTCCTGTGATTTGTGAAAAAGTGAACAGTGAGTTTTTGATCCCATAGGGTAATAAATTATGAATAGTTCGTTTGCCTGCCACCGGAGGTAGGAAGTATAATCTTGTAATAACGTGAATTTTGCTGAGAAGGTGTTCCAGTGGAATGAATCTACAGATTAAATATATTGATTTTTGGCACAGTAATCTGTATATACCCAATTACCTTCTATACGAGCATTTCATTATGATAAGTGTGAGGTTGATTGAGGTAGACAGTGGCATACATCAGTAGATAAGGAGATTACTGTCGGTAATTAATAACGATTATAGGGTAGAAGTTCAAATTGTAGAAACTTTTAATTAGAAGACAATGACTCCCTTTCACTATTGTTTTGGTTTATTGTTTTCAATAACGAACATTTGGAATCGAACTTGAAAAATTTTTGTTTAACCCTCCCTCAAAATTTAATGGTTTATGTTTCAAGGTATATGTAGAATCCTAAAATGCAATAAAAAATTTCTGTCTGTACGCCGTACGCCGCACTTCGCACTTTTCTTAGTTAACATGAACCAAAATTGACAAAATTCGGTTTACAGGTCCTGTTCGGGGTCTAGTGTTGGTCCTCGATGCTCGGCGTTACTGTCACTCATCTCTAAGGGGTTAAAAATGGGGTTTAAACATTTCAGAGCGCCGTAGCTCGAAAACATTCTATGAAAGGGTATGGTTTTTTTACGTTTTTAAATTTATCTTGAACTAAAGAATTTTTTGAGACCAACCGAAGCATTGTACGACCAGCCGTTCGTTTGCAACAAAAAGCTTCGTCAACATGATCGTGAATCAAGCGGTATAAATCAGGCCCGGATATCATCACTGATTATATAATTAAGGATGGCTGTATGAAGTCGAGCTGGTTGTTCTGCGATATGATTTCATTTGATAAATGACTGCTCTTTTGGATTTTGTTGGTAGGTTCTTTTGCAACTTGAACAACCGTTGAAGTATTATTGATGTGCAAATTATTACATAACTGTAAATTATTACACAACGGTTCAGTACACTATCTAATAGAAGGAGCACCTATACAGGTAAATTATTACACAACGGTTTATTATTTGCCATATGCTTCATGAATAACTACAAATTATTAATGATTGAATTATTGAATCCTGCGCATTTGTATGAAACTTCAATTCCCGGGCCGGGTCCAGTACTCGATTTAGTGCTTTCCTGGGGGCTTCTCTAGGGTACTGACAATCGAAACAGTGATCTACGCAGAAGGGGCATCTATAATACAGGTAAATAATAAACCTTTATGTAACAATTTGCAGCGTTTTAAATTTAAAGTAGTTTATTTTTGTGAGTCATTCAGTCTACAATTAACGAATACCTAATGCAGTAGAAGACAAATTATACTTACTAGTACCTGCTTACATCATGAAGAAACAAAATGATGATTTCTCGACCCAACCATGACATCACCTGAAACCTTCTAATGAGAATATCACTGAAGGGTCGCAAGAGTAAAGGATGTATGTATGACCATAAACCTCGCTGAAAACGTTGCGGGACGGGCCAACATGTGCCAATACGGCACAATCAGACGGAAGAGCCTCCTGCCGTCCGACTCCTTAATACCAGCAATAAACTTGATTCAGGTGACGGCCTCGCTAACGAGGGACCGGTTAACCATAAAATAGGGAGAATGATTAACAATCCGAAGTCTAGCGGATCCGATGCCCAACGCCCCCGATGGGCTGTTTAGCTTTGGCGTATTTGGCTTTACTTGGGCGTATTTAGTTTTGCACATAGGTACCTACCTGCGGGGGAGTGACAACTGTGTTGCAGGGTTGCTAGCCCCCCCCCCCCCCCCCCCCAAATTCTGTTGGGACAGTCAAGCTAGGTTCACATGGAGACGCAATTCTGGACGGCAATCCGGCAGGGCAACCCATTTGCCGGAATTTTTGCCACAGAGGCGTTCACATGGCAGCGGAATCATAACAAAACGCAATCGCAAAAAGCAAACAGTTGCTCGAACTCAAAACCGCAAAATCAACCGCATAATATGTCGAATTTCAATATGGCTGAACAACCAAACAAGAGAGGTGTGCGCAGTAACCTCTGCGCAGATACGGCAACGGATCCGACAGCGGAAAATATCTGGAGATTTTGATATAGTATCCAAGGCACTGCGTTGCAATAATCCATTTTGCGTTGGCCAATAGAATTGCAGAACGCATAGCCGTGCTGGACTGCCGTCCGGAATTGCGTCTCCATGTGAACCTAGCTTCAGAATTTTGAGAGTTGCGTCCAAAAATGGGGCAAATTCAGGGTCAAATTTTTGTTATATTGGACACCATGCATTTGCCACTCACTGTGATTGTCAAACGAAAATAAACGACGCTGTCCAATTCTCTCCATCTACGAATCATGATTTTCAAAGTTTTCTTCCTCAAGGTTACCGCACTTTACAATCAACAAGCCCAACACCTATACCTACTGCCGTAAAAAGGAAGAACGCATCATCTCGAAAATTGTAGAAAAATGTGGTTTTCACATACCCCCCTTAATTTTTGGACGCTCTTTCCAATAGGGAAGTCAAAAATTAAAAATTAAATCCGGAAAATTTTCAAGTTTCGATTCAAAAATTTGAAAAAAATTTGGCAATAAAAGGTAAAACGCCTTTTTTTAAAAGCTATTTCAAGGTAAAACGCCTCAAACTGGCATCAAATACGCCTGAACTCGTCAATTCGTACTTTAGATTCAAAGGTAAAACGCCTCATCTCAATGAAAATCAACACAAGGCGTTTTACCTCTTACTCGCTGGCTTCATTTCCGAGGTTGAAGCGTTATTGATCTGATGTGCAAGGCGTTCTTCCTCAGATTTTTATAAAAGCTGAGCACACGAGGCGTTTTTAAGCAACTGTTCGCCATTTCATCAACACGTACAAAGATAGAGAGCCCTGCGGCGTTTTAGTCCTGCTAATTTTGGTTTATTATTTTATTTTCAATACCTAATGAACCATTGGAATCGAGCATGAAAAAAAAAAAAAAAAAAAAATTTAACCCCCCCACAAAATTTGATGGTTTACGTTTCAAGATAATGTAGAATCCAAAACTGCAATAAAAAAAATTTCTGTCTGTCCGCCGTACACCGAACGCCGCGCCGTACTGGCCACTTTTCTTAGTTACCATGAAACAAAATTGATGAAATTCGGGTTATAGGTTCCTTTCGGCGTCTAGTTGGTCCTCGAAGCTCGGCGTTACTGTCAGTCATCTCTAAGGGGTTCAAAATAGGGGTTGAAATTTTCAGAAGCCGTAGCTCGAAAAGTTTCGATTGAAGGGTATGGTTTTTTTTTACGTTACGTGTTTTACGTTATTTGTCTTGAGCTAAACAATTTTTTGAGACCACCCGGAGCATTGTACGTCCAGCCGTTCGTGTGCACCAAAAAGCTTCGTCAACACGATCGTGAATCAAACGGTATAAATAAGGCCCAGATAATCATCACTAGGGAGCACCTGATTATAATCACGGATGGCGGTATGAAGTAGAGTTGGTTGTGCTGCGATATTATTTCATCTGATAAGTGACGAACTATTGGATTTAGTTTAGTTTACTTCTGAAACTTGAACAAACGTTGAAGTATTATTGATGGGTAAATTATTACACAATGGTAAAGTATAACACAACGGCAAATTATTACATAACGGTAAATTATTACACAACGGTAAATTATTACACAAAGGTTCATCTACCAAGAAGGGGCTGGATTTTGTTGATCTGTACTTTTGTAACTTGAACAAACGTTGAAGTATTGTTGATGGGTAAATTATTACACAATTGTAAATTATTACACAACGGAAAATTATTACACAACGGTAAATTATTACATAACGGTAAATTATTTCACAACGCTAAATTATTACACAACGGCAAATTATTACACAACGGTTCATCAACCAAGAAGGGGCTGGATTTTGTTGATCGGACTTGAATAACCGTTGAAGTATTATTGATAGGCAAGTTATTACACAACGGTTCATTATACATGACCACGAATGTACGTATTGACCACAGAAAACAGTGATCTACGCAGAAGGGGCATCCATTTCACTCCATATCAACAATTTTCCTTCAGAACTTCATTATTTGCGTTTCTTTTTGCCGTTCTAGTTACTGCTTGTCATCGACAGAATTATTTTCGCAACATTTAACTCGTGATTTAGATAGGTACCTAGTAACGAGTACGGGGTTAGGTACTAACCTACGGAGGGTCTGCGATCTACATAATATGTACATATTATATTATATAGACGGGTTATCTATACGGAGAGCTGTGATCTGTAACAGAAGGGTATTCTGTACAAAATAATAAACCGTTGTGCAGGGATTTGCAGCGTTTTTTGGATTTTTTTCAAAGGAAAAACACCTGAAGGCGTTCTACCTTTAATTTCTGAACGGAAAACTCGATGAAAATAAAATAAAACGCCTTAAGAGCATTTTCGGCCTATCAGAATCGACCATTTTGGCGATTATGTTATCTCATGGGGCGGGGGGAACTGGCCGATGTGGTGTTTGTGCACCGCTTGGTTGACGGCAAGGTGGACTGTCCGGAGCTGCTATCACTTTTAAGTTTTCACGTTCCGCCGTATGCGAAACGTTTTACGCAGACCTTCTTCCTCCGGACGGTTCCCACCAACTATCTGCTCGGTGGGCCCCTGATCAGAAGCCAGCGGGAGTTCAACCGTCTGGCAAGTACCAGTACCAGGTATGTGATAAGTGGACCTACTCTGTGTAAGTGGAAGTGTTTTCAAGAGACAGGCCAAGTTATTATTATAGTGAAAAAAAATGGTCTTTTCTTTTATAAATATTGTTTTCTTTTATGTTTAGTTGCTAGTTATTAATCCTTGTAAATTGGGCAATGTTTGCCCGTATTTAATAATAAATAAATATATAAATCTCGTTGTAAACACTAAACACCAAACATCTCTTGATAACTGTTGAAAGGAATTTTGAATTTATCATCAACTGGAGGAACGTTAGGTAGAGGAAACGGTGTAAAAACACTAAAGCGCTCTCCTACAAAATAGTGATTTTGAGAGTTGAGGCGTTTTACTTTTCACAGCAGTGTAGGTACATGAATCGCGAAAGAAAAGAAGAAAAAAATTTGTCACAATAGCTCATCAGTTTGTCTCATTTGAAGAGGATTTATTTTAGTTTTCAACCTTTTACATTTACCTACCTATCAGAAAACATTTTTGTTATTACCAATGGGCAGAACTGAGCATTTATTGATTTAATATTTTTTGAAAGAAAATCTGCAGCCGAAAGCTGATACAGGAACATCGGATATAAGGTTTAGAATCAGTGCGGGGTTCCGTGCGAGCGGCAGGTTCCACTCCGTGCAGTCCTAGACCTACATACGTATACGTACGTACGTTCTTAAACGTGAGAACTTTCCTCCTTATGTAAAGGCGGACCCCCAGCCAAGTTGAAACGAACCCATACTTTAAGTTCGTGGAATGGGTGCATCACCGATACAGTCATCTAAATATGCATGATAATGGCATAGATTTGACACGATAATGAGATGAAAGGATTCAAAATCTCCCGGTCCAGGGCTTCTTTGCTATTCATGCGCACAAACAATCGAACCGTTCGGCATCATCGCCAGTGTTCCCTCATCGAGAGAAACGCAATATCACTCTTCTTCAGATCAGAATTAATTCACTATATATCACAATAACAAAAAAAAGATAGAGTTTTTATAACCCTGTGTACCTATACAACAATAGACGACTATAATTCAGAATGGGTGAACTGCAGCTTTGATGACAACGAGATACTACCCCCTTCAAAGTTACAGTGTGAAACAAATCCTTATCAGCACGAATCATCACTGGAGTACTGATACTATTTTTCACAATTTTCGCTGAATTATGCAACCATCATTAGCAATGCATTGTTGTCGAACGAGTTTTGCGCGATTCATGTGCTATTCATGCGTAACATTTCTCCATGCATAATAATATTTTTGAGCGATGAGTCATTACTTTCCTAGAAAAATATTTAAATTGCTCTATTAGAAAATGTCGATGTAGAAATGTTTCGTATATGAAATCGAAATTACACCGGAAAAATATTAGAAGCGGTTCTTGATGCCCTTCAAGCAAGAAAAATCAGTTGTCGTCAGGCTGCTGAAAGATAGAATTTTTTTAAACTAAGTATACTTAATACTGTTTTAAATACTGCATTACGCCTTACCGGTTTTCGGTCCTGAAAGTCATGCGATTGTACGTAATAGGTACAGGAAAGGCTACCTCGTACCTATCTTGCCGAGGTGCCTGTCTTGGCCGAGACTTTTTCATGTCCAAATGTAGAAGGTAGTTGGGAACAGCTGTGCTCTCATAATTTCAACTGCCATGCCAATAAATCCGTACTGTTCCATGGATTTTGCCAGACAGGGCGTTTCTCCTTCATTATTTCTGGTTCCGCCTGGGCATTTTGATTTCATATTAGAACGCTGCAAAGTCCTTGTCACATGGGTTTATTATTCTATTGGACATAGTAGAGAAATTTTGGCTGTTAATTTATTGTTACTTTTCATGTGCTATTATTAAAATGGCTATTTTTGATGGTTTCCACCAATTTATGCCCCCAAAAACACGAATTAGGCTTGGCTTGATCGGCTATTGATCATTAATAGTAGGTACCATAATTGTCGTGGTTCACCTGTTGATACTACTTCCAGTGTTATTATACAAATGTTTGGTGATTTCAGACAATTTCCCATGTTTTTGACTCATAAAAAATGAATTTCTGGAGCCTAACATTCGTTACAAACTCAATTCTTCACTCTTCGGACAAAATCAACTTAATATTCGGTCTTCTCGCCCTACAAAACATGTAAACCGATACATCACAAGCTCATGTTAACTGAAACCTCAAACATCCCTCGAAAAACCCTATTTTACACCAATTTTTCTCCCATAACACCCCTGGGTGTATGCCGATCGGGCTGCCGAGTTTCGGAGCACAACTAGGACCCAAATGTGTTCCCAAATGGGTACCCAAACTGTGTGCTGAAAAACGACGATTTTAGACCGAAATTTTACGTAAATTAAGGCTGAAACTTCGTTAGAACCTCAATTTTCTACTCTTTGGTCAAAATCGACTTCATATTCGGTCTTCTCGTCCTAAAAAACATGGAAAACGATACCTCAAAAGCTCATGTTACAAACATGGAGCATGTGTGCAAATGAACGAATTTTTTAGACCGAAAAGGGAGCCGGTATGCGTGATACAGCGGACGGCAGACGGAAATTGCATTTTCTGAATCTACGCACCTTGAAACGTAAAAGAAAAAATTTTGAGGGGGCTGTTATAAAAAGTTTATGCTGAGCGATTATTCACAGAATAATAAACCAATAATGATAAATTCCGCATTACTTAACTGGTTGTTGGCCGTAAATATATCGATCTACGTACGCCTAAGTCGACTTACGACTCAAACTGGAATACCAACCTATTGCCCTCCATACGGCGGTTGACGGTCTCCGACTTCGAAAGACGGTAATAGTGTAAAATCCCGTCCGTTGTCTGCGGTTTTCATCACCATAATTTACCGAACAGGTAGTTTGTTAGTGTGACGGTCCGTTGTGAAATAAATCGGTAATATAGTCTCGGATTCGCCGTCGCCCGTACGAAGGGAAGGGCTTTGCCGCGGTAATAAGGAGCGGCAATCGCATGATTAACCGTCCAACCGTATATATATATAAAAAAAAAGCTTCGAGTATAACAGTCCAGAAAGGTTTCGCGCGGCGGGAGCCAGAGCTGCCTCAAACAAATACCAACTACTTATCCTTGCTCACATACTCCTATCATAGCTCCTATCATCATTATGGATAGGTTGGGTTTTTTTTTAAACTGGCGACCCAATAACTTTGGCCAGGCCATTCGGATTAGAGCTTGCCTACTCAGTCTGGAGAAAAGGCTTCCTATCCACCTCCTCACAATGGAAATTACTGACCCGTGCATTATTTAATGAAGTGCGTTCCAACACTTATTACAGCCGTTGGGCGGTGGATTCCGCGCATGAGCGGTTTTCCGCATGAAGGCTTTGGACGGACAATTCCTGTGATTTTTTTTTTTTTATTTCTGATTTCCATCCTAAGGAATCTGACACTGATGCAACTTTTATTTTACAATTTTTTTAAAACTTCACCTGCAGTTATTCGAAGCACAGACTCGATTTTTATCATCGATGTTTTTCTCTTTGGGGTTAGACAAAATTATGCGTCGACAGATTACTCGTCATGTCCGATTTTGGTTTATCATTTTCATTAACAAATCTTTGGAATCGAGCATGAAAAAAAATTTTGTTTAACCCCCCCTCAAAATTTGATGGTTTACGTTTCAAGGTATGCAGAATCCGAAAATGCAATAAAAAAAATGTCTGTCCGTACGCCGTACTTCGCACTTTTCTTAGTTCCATGAACCGAAATTGACGAAATTCGGTTTATAGGTCCCATTTGGGGTCTAATTGGTCCTCGAAGCTCGGCGTTAATGTCTGTCATCCCTAAAGGGTGAAAAATAGGGTTGAAATCTCCAGGACGCCGTTATCTCGATTTTTTTGCGTTTTTAAATAGTTTTAGAACTTGGGAGTTTTTTGAGACCACCCGAAGCGTTGTACGTCCAGCCGTTCGTTCACAGTAAGGCCCAGAAGTTTGCACCGACAGGCTTCTTCAACAGGAGGTTGAATGAAATTGTACGCATTCAGCCCAGGTATCATTGCTAGGGGCGTGGCAATAATCGGGAATTGGCCCGAGATAACCTGGAGCACCTGATTATATTCACGGAGAATGAAGTCGAGGTGGTTGTTCCTTGATATTATGTCATTTGAAAAATGATATGGCTCTTTTGGATTTTGTTGATAGGTAGAGAAATTTGAACAAACGTTGAAGTATTATTGATGGGAAAATTATTACACAACGTTCATCTATTACTGAAAGGTAAACTATTACACATTATTACTCAAGGGTAAACTATTACACAACGGTTCATTATACTGTCTACGTAGATGGGGCACCTATACAGATAAATTATTAAATAACGGTTTATTATTTGCCTTATGCTTCATGAATGACTACAGAATAATTGAATTATTTAATCCCGTGCATTTGTAGGAAATAAATTCCGGAGCCGCCTCCAGTACTACATTTAGGGCTTTCCTGGGGGGAGCTCGAGGGTACTGACCACAGAAAACAGTGATCTACGCAGAAGGGGCATCTATACAGGTAAATCATAAAACTTTGTGTAATAATTTGCATAGTTTTTCTTATGGTTTTCGTTTAGATCACATTTTTAAGCTATATTCGAACAGCATCCATAGTTTTAACCCTCCAGAATAGTTCATCAATCGTTGGAAACAATTTATTACCCTCCTTGAAAATTCGGGCTGTCAAAATCCCTACGCGCTAATCCACAAAACACACAATTTATTTGGAATCTTTGTTCACCTTCCTTGATTATCATTGAAGTTTATAAAGTGAAGGAGTTAAGCGTGCAAGTAGCTCCTGGATATTAGCCTTTGAATAACTGCAGATGTCACTTACATGATAATCTACTAAAAATAATCGAGCTCCCGAATCAGCCTAGTGAGAAATGTAACTCCCGAATCAACCGAGTGAAAAAGTGAGCTCTCAAATAAGCTGAACGGGAAAGAGAGTTCTTAAATAATTATCTTTACCTACGAAAAACTGAGTAATCCAAACATCCTCTAAGCCCGAAAACATAATAATGATCCACGATTCAATTTTTTTTCGTAAAACGGAGACAATTCTGAGGGGTTCTGTCCTTCAAAGTAAGTCTGTGAGTCTTACCAAATTTTGACCTATTCACGTATACCTGGCTGAACAAAATAATATTGTTGAGATCCGTTCAACGCGTTTATGTCTGCGCCATGAGTCATATCTTGTCTAATTAGTTTAATTGTGTGCCGAATGGGTATTAAGATGGAATTCCGTCGGCATTAATTTATCGACATCTCGCACATATTTAGGATCAGATTTTGGTTTATCATTCTGTGAATAATACACCTATGTATTCGCTCAGCAAAAAAGTTTTATAACATCCCCTACAATTTTTTTTCCCGTTCCAAGATGCGTAGATTCAGAATATGCTATGTCCGTCCGCCGTATCATGCATACCGGCTTCATTTTTGGTCTGAAAAATTCGTTTTTCGCACTCATGCTCCATTTGGGCCCTAGTTGTGTCCCGAAACTTTGCAGCCCGATCGGAATATACCCAGGGGTGTTAAAAGCGAAAAATGGGTATAAAAGTAGGTCCTTTTTGTGTTATATGTGTAACATGAGCTTTTGAGGTATCGCTTTCCATGTTTTTTAGGACGAGAAGACCGAATGTGAAGCCATTTTGATCTAAGAGTGGAAAATTGAGGTTCTGGCGAAGTTTCAGCCTTAAATTTACGTTAAATTTTGGTCTAAAATCGTCGTTCCTCCACACACAGTTTGGGTCCCCATTTGGGAACACATTTGGGTCTAGTTGTGCTCCAAAGCTCGTCAGCCCCATCGGAATACACTCAGGGGCGTTATGGAAGAAACATTGGTGTTAAAATAGGGGTTTTCGAGGTTTTTTTTTGAGGTTTTAGACAACATGAGCTTGTGATGTATAGTTTTTCATGTTTTTTAGGGCGAGGTGACCGAATATGAAGTTGATTTTGACCAAAGAGTGAAAAATTGATGTTGTAGCAAAGATTAAGCTACCGAAATTCATTTTTTATTAGTCAAAAAACTGGTAAATTGTCTGAAATCACCATCAATTTGTACAATAACACTAGAAAAAGTGTCAACAAGTGAATAAAGACGGTTAAATGGCACTAACAATGGTCAAAGAAAATTTGAAAAAAAAGAAAAGAAAAAAGGGATCGTACCTACTTCGTGTTTTGGGGGCCAAAATCAGTGGAAACCATCAGAAATAGCTATTTCGATTATTACGCATGAAAGAAATAATAAATGAGCAGCCAGCATTTCTGTACGTACCTATGTCCAATAGAATAATAAACCCATGTGACAAGGACTTTGCAGCGTTTTTTGAAAGGAGGTCAAACATTATTTGAGAAATCTTTGACATCACATAAACTGGGGGACAAACCGTCACCAGGCTTCCTCTGGGAACGAAATTGAAACGGACCTGCATTGACTAGGAAGGGGAATCGATGTTATTAAAATAGTTACGCGCAGTTCTATCACTGTCATGTCCGAACAAAGATTCATTTCCGTTAGGGGTAGGAGACAAGGGTGCTAATACTCGAGAACTCTTAAAAAACAGATGGCTACTAGAAAATAAGGGAAAGGGGCCCCCAGGTTTTTTAGGGGTCCACCTCTTCCGCTAGGGGTGAGGCCTATAAAAAATAGGGTACCTACCTCGTTCGGTGAGAGACAAAAAAAAAAAAGTTATAAAAAATCCAAAAGGGAGTGGGGGGCCCCAGTGGTGAGGTTGGTCCAGGGGTGCGCAAGATACCCTACGCAGGTAGAGGCGTTTAATAGGCAGGGAGCGATGTGTGAGAAGGAAGGTAAGGTGGGTTTTGGATCATCTCCAGTTTCAATTCTTTCACAAGAGGGAAAGAGGCCTATCGGAGCCCCCCTTTTTCAAATATTTGCTGTAATGCCAGATTTTGGCCGAGTAAACTTCTCCAACGGAAACGGATTTGGGTCAAGTACACTTTCGAAGCAGCTTGCTGTAAGTTCACTGGACGCGTTGCCAGACGGAAAACATCATCCGACATGACAGGTGGAACGTTCTGCCGAATAACGAAAATTTTTGAGTGAAATTTTTCAAATCGCAGTGTGATCGTGTAGGTAAATTTTAGGAAGAATCCTAAAGTTCTAGTTGAGATAATTGTAGGATTCTTCCTAAAATTTACCTACATCTCATTCCATCCGATTTCTCATTCCATTTTCTTTCATTTTCACTTTTTGGTGAATTCTTAAACACTCCGTCACTCTATTTGCACTTCTACTGTGCAAATTCATCTCTTGTACGGACGCAGAAATCTATGTATTCCATCGCCTCCCTAGTTGATGTTTGGTGCGACTCGGCGGATTCCATCAAGAGGATCTTAAACAAATTATCAGGGCCCCCTTTTCAAATATTTGCTGTAATGCCAGATTTTCGCAGAGTAAAGTTCTCTAACGGAAACGGATTTGGGCCAAGTACGCTTTCGAAGCAGCTTGCTGTAAGTTCACTGGACGCTTTACCAGACGGAAAACGTCATCCGACATGTACACACCTGTAACAGTGTGGGCTGTTCTCGATAAATTTTTTCTTCCGGTGTAGACGGGATCGCTTGGGGAAGCCTAATCGAGATCCCTTCTTAACCGACGATAATCACGCTGGTCTAGGAAGGGGACTCTCGATGCCCCCCCCCCCCTCCCCCACCCCATCTGTTAAACTCTGTCACACACCTTTCCCAAAGAGAAACTCGGCGCTCCGCGCCTCGCCAGGGGGCAAGCCCCCTGGACCCCCGGTTACCTCTATTTACATACTTCGGACGAAATTATAGAAACACAGAATGTGTTTTAGCTCACGCGTTTCACGTAAACCTTTTTCGACTGATATATTGACTGCTCATAGGTTACACCAGGTTACACGATCCTTAGTTCCGTATCATCGGTACTTATATAAAGCTTGCAATCGTGTTCACAATATAAATTATTGAGAATGATCACCTGTGTGTAAACAATTATTATTTAAACAATCACGCTCATACCGCAGCTTGTCGGCCACGCACTCCGCATTGGTTAACGTAATATGGTTAGGTAAATCGAGAGGTATCCAACGAGGGGTGAACGATTTTTGTACGATGATAACTGGCGAAGTTAAAGTTCCGTAGCAACGAATCGGTTGTATGTGAAAATCATTAGAAATTTTTCATAACAGCATCCCAGATTTCGTTACGAAATTTCGTTACCTTTTTTGGCTAGTTAGTCAATGGCTAAAACACATTCTGTGTTAAAACAGTACATTTATTTTTCCTTGTAAAATACGACGTACCGCGATGTGCTAGCCACCGACGGTCGGATTTGTCTGTCCGGTACAAATATTTTGACAGATTCTTGTTCGATTCCTACGTCGATAATAACTTGTCCATGGACACTAAGTACTTAAGGAAGTAGGTATTCTTGGTATTGTTTATTTTGGGCATACTTACTTGAGGCTCCTGTTCACTTGACCTATGGATTACCCGTAGATAACTATATTATCAACTTGATAGCTCATAATATGCTCTCTCAGCCGTTTCTAAAAACGGCTCAGCCGTTTCTCACAAGGTGAAAACGGTGATGTGTGTCTGAGAAAATACCTCGCCACGACCTGGACCATCGCGCAATCGAATCAAGGGTCATGGGAAAGAGGAGGAAGAGGTTTTTTTAGAACTTGGAAATCGCAAAAAATTATATACAAAAGGTGGACGGCTGAAAAGAAACCTTTCCCCATGCCTCGTTCCGTATGACGTAAGTGGCCTTCTAAAAACTGGACCCCTCTTGCGGGTTTTTTGGGAATTACGAAAAAATGCATCTTGCGAGGGGTGCGTTTTAAAACCGTCCGCTTTCGAAAGAACGCTGAGGCGAGACGACAAAAGAGGGAATGATCCGGAAACTCGTAAAAAATTGTGATGATGCTTTGTAATTAATTATAATTTTTTTCTACTGTTAAATTTTACTCGGGGTGAGGGCAGTAGGTGCGTAGCGGAAGTGTCGGGTTGAAGATGCGGTGAAGCCACCGGTGTAGCACCTTGTCATTCATATGCTTAGCACATACGTTCTCCATAAGGGGGTTTTTGCTACCCTGTTAAATTCAATTAATTTGTAAACGCCGTGACGGTAAAAGGTATTAGAAAGTTTAGCGAATTACGTTAGCTTTATCAGGTATTACGTATAATTTCGGAATATTTATATGAGCGTAACTTATACGCTAAACCGCTCCGTTGTTCTCGTATAGGTAGTCCGAAAGCAGCAACTCCAACAAAAGTTACACATAATAATTATGAAAGCGTACAGCATGGCCAATCGATACTAATACCTACCACTGGTGAGTTATCTCAATTCCCATGGAATCAAATATGGCGCCCATTAAAAATTGAAGGAAAAATTGGAAATTTAACATTTTCTTTAGATTTAGATTTTTTATTCTTTGACCCAGCGGTTCAGCTCATCAAACCAGTCAGTAAAATCCAAGTATGGCAGTCAACTGGTTGGGTACAATATGCAGACGAATTTCAAAACTGAAAGGAAGAAATTTCAGTCATTTGGAAATTTGTCTTCTCTTGAACTGTCAACAAAATAACCGTTAAATGTTACACAAAAAACTAACGTTATGGAAGAAGCGCGCATGATGCCCTATTATAGGAGTTTTTTGTTTGAGCACATCAAGCGCCATTGTGGATAACACGATCCAGTCATGCAGCATGACCATATGAGCAAACTTTCAGAGTTGGCGGCATTTAGCATTTTCAGACAATTTTTTTTAGCGATTTTTGACCTCAATAACTCAAATACGACCTTATTTCTTTGATGAAAATATGTTAATACTGTTGGTTCAGTCTTATTGGGTCTTGAAGCACCATTTAATATCAATTTTGGTAGATGTACGAGTATATAGATTTTGGTTACTTCTAGCCATTTTTGCCTACTGTACAAGATTCTGGGGACCTACAAAAACTCGAACGTGCCTACTTTTTGTTTTGAAAAATGCACATCAAACTTACCCTTCTGTTTGTCACTACAAATGTTCTGGAACATCTGACATTCTTTCTCTTTTTTGACGATTTTCTCTGACTCCAACCGAATTTCATGCAATTTATGACCCCTAATAGCTTGGATTTGACCCAATTTTTCTGACGAAAAAAAAGGTTTCGCTACCTATTGAATTTCATATAATTATTTAAACTCACATATAATTTTAACAATTCTATAACATCTAGCTATTTTTACCGATTTCCAACCCACAACAGTACAAACATGACCCACGATTTGTTTCGCAAAATGGGCAACGTCGAACCCATCCAATCATTTGCCCACATATTATAAACATTTTCTCAAACCTCGTAGTCAAGGTCAGTTTTTGTCTGGAGTGGCACATGAGTAGAAAAATAATATAATATTATATAAATTAAAAACGCTGCAAAGTCCTTGTCTCATGGGTTTATTATTCTATTGGACATAGGTACTTGCAGAAATGTTGGCTGTTCATTTATTGTTTCTTTCATGTGAAACAATTGAAATAGCCATTTCTGGTGGTTTCCACCAATTTCGGCCCCCAAATCAGGAATTAGGTACGCTCCTCTTTTTTCCACATTATTATTGATCATTGGTAGTGCCATTTAATCGTCTTGATATAAGTGTTGACACTTTTTCCAGTGTAATTATACAAATTGATGGTGATTTCAGACGATTTTCCAGGTTATTGACTCAAAAAAAATCAATTTTGGGAGCTGAACATTTGGTAGAACCTCAATTTTCCATTTTTTGGTCAAAATTGACTTCATATTCGGTCTTCTCGTCCCCAAAAACATGGAAACAATACCTCTAACGCTCATGTTACTAACATGTTACTAAAACACAAAACGCTGCAAAGTCCTTGTCACATGGGTTTATTATTCCACTGGACTTGCCTACAGAAATGATGGCTGTTCACTTAATGTTTCTTTCATGTAAAATAATATTGAGATAGCTATTTCTGGTGTTTTCCACCAATTTTGGCCCCCAAAACTTGAATTAGGTACCTACGCTCCCTTTTTTTTCAAATTATCTTTGATCATTGATAGTACCATTTAATCGTCTTATCCACGTGTTGACACTTCTTCTAGTGTTATTCTACAAATTGATGGCGATTTCAGACGATTTCCCGGGTTTTTGACTCATAAAAAACCAATTTGGGAGCTCAACATTTGGTAGAACTCAATTTTCCACTCTTTGGTCAAAATCAACTACATATTCGGTCTTCTCGTCCCCAAAAACATGGAAAACGATACCTCAAAAGCTCATGTTACTAACATGTTACTAAAACACAAAAAGTATATTTTTATACACATTTTCACTCATAACACCCCTGGGTATATTCCGATCGGGCTGAAAAGTTTAGGGACACAACTAGGGCCCAAATGGAGCATGTTTGCGAAAGAACGAATTTTTTAGGCCGAAAATGAAGCCGGTACACGTGATACGGCGGACGGCGTACGGCGGACGGACATTGCATTTTTGGAATCTACGCACCTTGAAACGGAAAAGAAAAAATTTTGAGGGGTTGTTATAAAATTTTTTTGCTGAGCGAATACTAGGTGTATTATTCACAGAATAATAAACTACTCGTAAAAGTTACCTATTTTGGTTTATTATTCTGAGAATAATACACCTATGTATTATTCACATTCATTCATGTATATAAACACCCCCTCAAAATTTTTATCTTTTCCGTTTCAAGGTGCGTAGATTCCAAAAATGCAATGTCCGTCCGTCGTACGCCGTCCGCCGTACGCCGTCCGCCGTACGCCGTCCGCCGTACGCCCTCCCCCGTACGCCGTCCGTCGTACGCCGTATCACGTGTAACGGCTTCATTTTCGGTCTAAATAATTCGTTCTTTCGCTCACATGCTCCATTTGGGCCCTAGTTGTGTCACAATACTTTTCAGCCCGATCGGAATATACCCAGGGGTGTTATGAGTGAAAATGTGTATAATAATAGGTACTTTTTGTGTTTTAGTAACATGTTAGTAACATGAGCTTTTGAGGTATCATTTTCCATGTTTTTGGGGACGAGAAGACCGAATATGAAGTCGATTTTGACTAAAGAGTGGAAAATCGAGGTTCTACCAAATGTTCAGCTCCCAAAATTGATTTTTTATGAGTGAAAAACCTGGGAAATCGTCTGAAATCGCCATCAATTTGTATAATAACACTAGAAAAAGTGACAACAGGTGGATCAAGACGATTAAATGGAATTACCAATGATCAAAGAAATTGAAAAAAAAAATTGCTTTGTTGTTGCTGTTGATTTAATGTTTCTTTCAAGTGCAATTATGCACTTGATTATATATTTTATGGTTTCCATCAATTTTGGCCCCCAAAAATACGAATTAGGCTCGGCTTTCTTTTAAAGATTATCTTTGATCATTGATCGTACCATTTGTCTTGATTCACCTGTTGATACTACTTCTAAAGTTATTATAAAATTTATGGTGATTTCAGAAAATTTCCCATGTTTTTTTACTCATAAAAAATGAATTACGGGAGCTTAACCTTCGTTATAACCTCAGTTCTTCACTCGTCGGTCAAAATCACCTTAATATTCGGTCTTCTCACCCTAAAAAACATAGAAAACGATACCTCACAAGCTCATTTAACTAAAACCTCAAACATCCCTCGAGGCTCCCTATTTTTACACCCATTTTTCTCCCATAACACCCCTGGGTGTATGCCGATCGAGCTGCCGAGTTTCGGAACATAGCTAGGACCAAAATGTGTTCCCAAATGGGGACCCAAACTGAGTGCGGAGGAACGACGATTTTAGACCAAAATTTAACACAGTTTAAGGACGAAACTTCGTTAGAACCTCAAATTTCCACTCTTTGGTCAAAATCGACCTCATATTCGGTCTTCTCGTCCCAAAAAACCATGGAAAACGATACCTCAAAAGCTCATGTTTCTAAAACACAAAACACATTTTGGTTTATTATTCTGTGAATAATACACCTATGTATGCGCTCAGCAAAAAATTTTTATTAAACCCCCTCAAAATTTTTTCTTTTCCGTTTCAAGGTGCGTAGATTCCAAAAACGCTGCAAAGTCCTTGTCATATGGGTTTATTATTCTACTGGACATACCTACAGAAACGTTGGCTGTTCATTTATTGTATATTTTAGGTGAAATAATTGAAATAGCTATTTCTGATGGTTTCAACCATTTTTGGCCTCTAAAACACCAATTAGGTACGCTCCTTTTTTGGTTTATTATTTTCAATAATGAACCATTGGAATCGAGCATGAAAAAAAAAATTCTTACCCCCCCTCAAAATTTGATGGTTTACGTTTCAAGGTATGTATAATCCAAAACTGCAATAAAAATATTTCTGTCTGTCCGCCGTACGCCGTACGCCGTACGCCGTACGGGCCACTTTTCTTAGTTACCATGAAAGAAAATTGATGAAATTCGGGTTATAGGTTCCGTTCGGGGTCTAGTTGGTCCTCGAAGCTCGACGTTACTGTGAGTCATCTGTAAGGGGTTCAAAATAGGGGTTGAAATTTTCAAAATGCCTATACCATTTTTTTTACGTGAATATTTTTACGGTTTTAAGTAGTTCTTGAACTTGCGAGTATTTTAAGACCATCCGGAGCGTCGTACGTCCCGCCGTTCGTTCACAGTAAGGCCCCGAAGTTTGCACCGACAGGCATTTTCGACTCTAGTGTGAATGAAATTGTATACAATTCAAACCAAATCTCGTAACCAGAGACGCGCCCACAATAGGAAATTTGCCGGAGATATATAAAATCATTGGTAGGGATCACCTGATTATATTGGCGGAGTATGAAGTCAAGTTGGTTGTTCAGTGATATTATTTAATTTGAAAAATGATGGCTCTTTTGGAGTTTGTTGGAAGGTAGTGAAACTTGAACAAACGTTGAAGTATTATGGGTAAATTATTACTACGGTAAATCATTACTCAACGGTAAATTATTACACAACGGTTCATTATACCATCTACGTAGAAGGGGCTGGAGTTTGTTGGTAGGTACTTTCGCAACTTTTTTCACTCCTCATCAACAATTTATTTCTTTTCAGAACTTCATCATGTGTGTTTCTTTTTGTTAGGTACTGTTTGTCATCGGCAGAATTATTTTAGCCACATTTAACTCGTGATTTAGGTAGGTACCTAGTAACGTGTACCGGGTTAGGTACTAACCTACGGAGGGTCTGCGATCTACATTATATGAATAGAATAGTACATATCATAAATTATATAGACGGGTTATCTATACATAGAGCTGTGATCTGTAACGGAAGGGTATTCTATACAAAATAATAAACCGTTGTTTTTTTTTTCAACTTATCTTTGATAATCGATAGTACCATTTAATCGTCTTGATCCACGTGTTGACACTTCTTCTAGTGTTGTTATAGAAATTGATGGTGATTTCAGACAATTTCCCATGTTCTTACTCATAAAAAATCAATTTTGGGAGCTAAACATTTAGTAGAACCTCGATTTTCCTCTCTTTGGTCAAAATGGACTTCATGTTCTGTCTTCCCGTCCTCAAAAACATGGAAAACGATACCTCAAAAGCTCATGCTACTAACATGTTACTAAAACACATAAGTACCTATTTTTACACACATTTTCATTCATAACACCCCTGGGTATATTCCGATCTGGCTGCAAAGTTTCGGGACACAACTAGGGCCCAAATGGAGGATGTGTGCGAAAGAACGACTTTTTTAGACCGAAAATGGAGCCGGTATATGTGATACGGCGGACGGACATTGCATTTTGGTTTATTATTCTGTGAATAATACACCTATGTAATCGCTCAGCAAAAATTTTTATAACACCCCCTCAAAATTTTTTCTTTTTCGTTTCGAGGTGCGTAGATTCCAAAAACGCTATGTCCGTCCGCCATCCGCCGTACGCCGTATCACGTGTACCGGCTTCATTTTCGGTCTAAAAAAGTCGTTCTTTCGCACACATGCTCCATTTGGGCCCTAGTTGTGTCCCGAAACGTTTTAGTAACATGTTAGTTGTGATGAATTTAAAATTGGTTCATCACGGTGGCGTGAGGAAGTGCGCAGGCGGTTATGAGCGGATCACCACCGACATCTACGATCTTTTGGGAGAGTGAAAAGGTGGAGGTGAGTGATAGAATTTGCCCAGGCGGCGGATCTCCACAGACATCTAGGATCTTTTGAGAGAGAGATGAGAGGTGAGTGGTAGAGTTTGCCTAGGCGGTTATGAGCGAATCACCACCGACATCTAGGATCTTTTAGAGGAGAGGTGTCCAGGCGGTTATGAGCGAATCACCACCGACATCTGGAATCTTTTGGACGAGGAGGTTTTGCCTAGGCGGTTATGGGCTGACCACCACCGACATCTAGGATCTTTTAAGAGAGGAGGAGAGAGAGCAATTACCTAATTCGTGTTTTGGGGGCCAAAATTGTGAATCAGAAATAGGTATTTCGGCTATTTCAATTATTTCGCATGGAAGAAACAGAAATGAACAGCCAGCATTTCCGTAGGTATGTCCAGTAGAATAATAAACCCATCTGACAAGGACTTTGCAGCGTTTTTGGAATCTAAGCACCGTGAAACGTAAAAGAGAAAATTTTGAGGGGGTGTTATAAAAATTTATTGTTTGCTGACCGAATACATACGTGTATTATTCACAGAATAATAAACCAAAATGCATAATAAACAGGTACATATTTGTTAAACTCTTTTGGAATGTAATGCAGAGTGCTACTGAACAGAACGGGTTTCCATCGGAAAATTGTTTGGATGCGTAACATTCGCTGGTGAGCCACGGTCTGTTCCTCCTTAATTTTGGTTTATTATTTTCAATAGTAGGTAAACCTTTGGAATCGAGCATTAAAAGAAAAATAAATAAATAATTTGATGATTTCCGAATAAATTTGATGGTTTCCGTTTCAAGGTATGTAGAGTTCGAAAATGCAATAAAAAAATTTCTATCCGTCCGCCGTGCGCCGTACTTCGCACTTTTCTTAGTTACCATCAGCCAAAATTGTCCCATTTGGGTTTTAGTTGGTCCTCGAAGCTCAGCGTTAATGTCAGTCATCCTTAAGGGGTGAAAAATAGTGTTTGAAGTTTCCAGGACGCCGCTATCCCGAGTTTTTTACGGTTTTAAATAGTTCTTGAACTTGGGAGTTCTTCGAGACCACCCGGATCATTGTTCGTCCAGCCGTTCGTTCACAGTAAGGCCCAGAAGTTTGCACCGACAGGCTTCTTCAACAGGAGGTTGAATGAAATGGTATACATTCAGCCCAGATATCATTTCTAGGGACGCAGCAACAATCGGGAATTGGCCCGAGATATTCATTGCTAGGGAGCACCTGATTATAATCACGGATGGCTGTGTGAAGTCGAGTTGGTTGTTCTGTGATATTATTCCATTTGAAAACGCTGCAAATCCCTGCACAACGGTTTATTATTTTGTATAGAATACCCTTCCGTTACAGATCACAGCTCTCTGTATAGATAATCCGTCTATATAATATAATATGTAATATTCTACACATATTATTTAGATCGCGGACTCTCCGTAGGTTAGCACCTAACCCCGTACTCGTTACTAGGTACCTACCTAAACCGTTGTGTAATAATTAACCTGTATAGGTTCCCCTTCTACGGAGATAGAATAATGAACCGTTGTGTAATAGTTTGCCCATCAATAATACGTCAACGGTTGTTCAAGTTGCAAAAGTACCTATCAACAAAATTCAGCCTTCTTGGTAGATGAGCCGTTGTGTACTAATTTACCGTTGTGTAATAATTTACCGTGGTGTAATAATTTGTCGTTGTGTAATAATTTGTCATTGTGTAATAATTTGCCCATCAATAATACTTCAACGGTTGTTCAAATTGCAAAAGTACCTATCCAGAAAATCCAGCCCCTTCTGCGTAGATGAGCCGTTGTGTAATAATTTACCGTTGTGTAATAATTTGCCATTGTGTAATAATTTACCCATCAATAATACTTCAACGGTTGTTCAAGTTGCAAAAGTACCTATCAACAAAATCCAGCCCCTTCTGGGTAGTTGAGCCGTTGTGTAATTATTCACCGTTGTGTAATAATTTGCCATGGTGTCATAATTTACCGTTGCGTAATATTTCACCGTTGTGTAATAATTCGCCGGTGTGTAATAATTTGCCATTGTATAATAATTTACCCATCAATAATACTTCAACGTTTGAAGTTTAAGAAGTACCTAACAACAAAATCCAATAGTCCATCACTTGCCAAATGAAATAATTCTCGTAGAAGAAACAACTCGACTTAATACAGCCATCCTTGATTACAATCAGGTGCTCCTCAGTGATGAAATCCCGGCCGGATTTATACCTTTTCATTCACGATCGTGTTGACGAAGCTTTTTGGTGCACACGAACGGCTGGACGTACAGTGCTCCGGGTGGTCTTAAAAAATTGTTTAGCTCAAGAAAAATTTAATATCCTAAAAAAAACCATACCCTTCAATCTAAAGTTTTTGAGATACGGCGTTCTGAAAATTTCAACCCCTATTTTGAACCCCTTAGAGATGACTGACAGTAACGTCGAGCTTCGAGGACCAACTAGACCCCGAACGGAACCTATAACCCGAATTTCATCAATTTTCTTTCATGGTAACTAAGAAAAGTGGCCCGTACGGCGTACGGCGTACGGCGGACAGACAGAAATATTTTTATTGCAGTTTCGGATTCTACATACCTTGAAACGTAAACCATCAAATTTTGGGGGGGGTAAGAATTTTTTTTTTTCTTGCTCGATTCCAATGGTTCATTATTGAAAATAATAAACCAAAATGATGCCTCCTTCGGATTTTGTTGGTAGGTACTTTTGGAACTTGAATAAACGATGAAGTATTATTGGGTAAATTATTACACAAAGCTAAATTATTACACAACGGTTTCACATACTATTCACGCAGAAGGGGCATCTATACAGGTACCTAAATTATTAAAGAACGGTTTATTATTTAACTTGTGCGTCATGAATAACTAAAAATAATTAATGATTGAGTTATTGAATCCCGCGCATTTATATGAATCTTTAATTCCCGGGCCGCCTCCAGTATTACATTTAGGGCTTTCCTGGAGGGAGCTCTAGGGTATTGACCACAGAAAACAGTGATCTACGCAGAAGGGCCATCTATATACTGGTAAATAGTAAACCGTTGTGAAATAATTTGCAGTGTTTTTCCATGGAGTCGTTTGCTAGCTCTAGAAGCTGCACGTTGCACAAGGAGGAGGAACAATCTGAGATTTCTAGCACGTCAGTACCCCTTCAGACCCCAAAGAGTAGTACAAAAACTGACCTATATCCACCAGTCAACAAAACTACAGAGTCGTATGGATCCGTTTCCTGTGGGGCGAAGATTGTCCGGGGATAGGATTTTTTACTCCAGTTCCCACGCTCATATCCCAAACGCGAAAAAAAAGAAAATGCTCACCTGACCCCAGAGAGTAGCCCACCACAGACACATAATATATGTATAGCATTTACAAATTTATTGAAACCCTTTACAAAATAATTTAAACGTGTAAAAAATGTATTTAAACATTTCAAAAACGCTGCAAAGTCCTTGTCACATGGGTTTATTATTCTATTGGAGTTCTAGAGATTCTTGTTGGCAGTTAAATTTATTGTTTCTTTCATGTGGAATGATTGAATTAGCTATTCCTGATGATTTCCACCAATTTTGGCCCCCAAAACATGAAATAGGTACACTTTTTTTCCCCCCCAGATCATCTTTGATCATTGGTAGTGCGATTTAATGGTCTTGATTCAGGTGTTTACACTTTTTCTAATGTTAGTATACACATTGATGGTGATTTCAGACAGTTTTCCAGGGTTTTGACTAAAAAAGCCAATTTTGGGAGCTGAACCAAAGGTAAAACCTCAATTTCCGCGTCTTTGGTCAAAATCGACTTCATATTCAGTATTCTCGTCCCCAAAAACATGGAAAACGATACCTCAAAAGCTCATTTTACTAACATGTTGCTAAAACGCAAAAAGTACCTATTTTTACGCACATTTTCACTCATAACACCCCTGGGTATATTCCGATCGGGCTGAAAAGTTTCGGGACACAACTAGGGCCCAAATGGAGCATGTGTGCGAAAGAACGACTTTTTTAGACCAAAAATGAAGCCTGTACACGTGATACGGCGTACGGCGGACGGACATTACATTTTGGTTTATTATTGTGTGAATAATACACCTATGTAATCGCTCAGCAAAAAATTTTTATGACACCCCCTCAAAATTTTTCCTTTTCCGTTTCAAGTTACGTAGATTCCAAAAATGCAATGTCCGTCCGCCGTCCGCCGTCCGCCGTACCACGTGTACAGGCTTCATTTTCGGTCTAAAAAAATCGTTCTTTCGCACACATGCTCCATTTGGGCCCTAGTTGTGTCCCGAAACTTTTCAGCCCGATCGGAATATACCCAGGGGTGTTATGAGTGAAAATGTGTGTAAAAATAGGTACTTTTTGTGTTTTAGCAACATGTTAGTAAAATGAGCTTTTGAGGTATCGTTTTCCATGTTTTTGGGGACGAGAATACCGAATATGAAGTCGATTTTGACCAAAGACGCGGAAATTGAGGTTTTGCCAAAGGTTCAGCTCCCAAAATTGGTTTTTTTTAGTAAAAAACCTGGAAAACTGTCTGAAATAACCATCAATGTGTATACTAACATTAGAAAAAGTGTAAACTGCTGAATCAACACCATTAAATCGCACTACCAATGATCAAAGATGATCTGGGAAAAAAAGCGTACCTATTTCATGTTTTGGGGGCCAAAATTGGTGGAAATCATCAGAAATAGCTATTTCAATCATTCCACATGAAAGAAACAATAAATTTATCAGCCAACAAGAATCTCTAGAACTCCAATAGAATAATAAACCCATATGACAAGGACTTTGCAGCGTTTTTTTCTTTCTTTTTTTAACTATATTTGATCATTGGTAGTGCCATTTAATGGTCTTGATTCACCTGTTTACATTTTGTCTAATGTTATTATACACATTGATGGTGTTTTCAGACAATTTTCCAGGTTTTTGACTCATAAAAAAATTTTGGGAGCTGAACATTTGGTAGAACTCAATTTTCCATTCTTTGGCCATAATCGACTTCATATTCGGTTTTCTCGTCCCCAAAAACATGGAAAACGATATCTCAGGAGCTCATGTTACCAACATAACACCCCTGGGTATATTCCGATAGGGCTGAAAAGTTTCGGGACACAACTAGGGCCCAAATAGAGCATGTGTGCGAAAGAACGAGTTTTTTAGACCGAAAATAAAGCCTGTACACGTGATACGGCGGACGGCGGACGGCGGACGGACATTGCATTTGCATTGCATTCTGTGAATAATACACCTATGGATTCGGTCAGCAAAAAAATTTTATAACACCCCCTCAAAATTTTTGGTTTTCCGTTTCAAGGTGCCTAGATTCAAAAAATACAATGTCCGTCCGCCGTTCTTCGTCCGCCGTACGCCGTCCGCCGTATCTCGTGTACCGGCTTCATTTTCGATCTAAAAAAGTCGTTCTTTCGCACACATGCTCCATTTGGGCCCTCGTTGTGTCCCGAAACTTTTGAGCCCGATCGGAATATACCCAGGGTTGTTATGAGTGAAAATGTGTGTAAAAATAGGTACTTTTTGCGTTTTAGCAACATGTTGGTAACATGAGCTTTTGAGATATCGGCTTCCATGTTTTTTTGGACGAGAAGACCGAATATGAAGTCGATTTTGACCAAAGAGGGGAAACTTGAGTTCTACCAAATGTTCAGCTCCCAAAATTGATTTTTATGGGTGAAAAACCTGGGAAATCGTCTGAAATCACCATCTGTTTGTATAATAACCCTGTAAAAAGTGTCAACACGTGGATCAAGACGATTAAATTAATGGCACTACCAATGATCAAAGATAGTTTAAAAAAAAAGTACCTAATTTGTGTTTTAGGGGCCAAAATTAATGGAAACCATCAGAAATAGCTATTTCGATTATAACGCATGAAAGAAGCAATAAATGAACAGCCAACATTTCTGTAGCTATGTCCAATAGAATAATAAACCCATGTGACAAGGACTTTGCAGCGTTTTTTGAATCCACGCACCTTGAAACGGAAAAGAAAAAAGTTTGAGGGGGGGTACCTAATACAAATTTTTTGCTGAGCGATTACATAGGTGTATTATTCAGAGAATAATAAACCAAAACGCTGCAAAGTCCTTGTCACATGGGTTTATTATTCTATTGGAGTTCTAGAGATTCTCGTTGGCTGTTCATTTATGGTTTCTTTCAATCACAATAATTTAAATAGGTATTTTTGATGATTTCCACCAATTTTGGCCCCCAAAACATGAAATAGGTACGCTTTTGGTTTATTATTCTGTGAATAATACACCTATGTATTCGCTCAGCAAAAAATTTTTATAACACCCCCTCAAACTTTTTTCTTTTCCGTTTCAAGGTGCGTAGATTCCAAAAATGCAATGTCCGTCCGCCGTCCGCCGTACGCCGTACGCCGTCCGCCGTACGCCGTATCACGTCTACAGGCTTCATTTTCGGTCTAAAAAAGTCGTTCTTTCGCACACATGCTCCATTTGGGCCCTAGTTGTGTCCCGAAACTTTTCAGCCCGATCGGAATATACCCAGGGGTGTTATGAGTGAAAATGTGTGTAAAAATAGGTACTTTTTGTGTTTTAGCAACATGTTAGTAAAATGAGCTTTTGAGGTATCGTTTTCCATGTTTTTGGGGACGAGAATACCGAATATGAAGTCGATTTTGACCAAAGACGCGGAAATTGAGGTTTTGCCAAAGGTTCAGCTCCCAAAATTGGTTTTTTTTAGTCAAAAACCTGGAAAACTGTCTGAAATAACCATCAATGTGTATACTAACATTAGAAAAAGTGTAAACTGCTGAATCAACACCATTAAATCGCACTACCAATGATCAAAGATGATCTGGGAAAAAAAGCGTACCTATTTCATGTTTTGGGGGCCAAAATTGGTGGAAATCATCAGAAATAGCTATTTCAATCATTCCACATGAAAGAAACAATAAATTTATCAGCCAACAAGAATCTCTAGAACTCCAATAGAATAATAAACCCATATGACAAGGACTTTGCAGCGTTTTTTTCTTTCTTTTTTTAACTATATTTGATCATTGGTAGTGCCATTTAATGGTCTTGATTCACCTGTTTACATTTTGTCTAATGTTATTATACACATTGATGGTGTTTTCAGACAATTTTCCAGGTTTTTGACTCATAAAAAAATTTTGGGAGCTGAACATTTGGTAGAACTCAATTTTCCATTCTTTGGCCATAATCGACTTCATATTCGGTTTTCTCGTCCCCAAAAACATGGAAAACGATATCTCAGGAGCTCATGTTACCAACATGTTGCTAAAACGCAAAAAGTACCTATTTTTACACACATTTTCACTCATAACACCCCTGGGTATATTCCGATAGGGCTGAAAAGTTTCGGGACACAACTAGGGCCCAAATGGAGCTTGTGTGCGAAAGAACGATTTTTTTAGATCGAAGATGAAGCCTGTAGACGTGATACGGCGGACGGCGGACGGCGTACGGCGTACGGCGGACGGCGGACGGACATTGCATTTTTGGAATCTACGCACCTTGAAACGAAAAAGAAAAGAGTTTGAGGGGTAGTTATAAAATTTTTTTGCTGAGCGAATACATAGGTGTATTATTCACAGAATAATAAACCAAAAGCGTACCTATTTCATGTTTTCGGGGCCAAAATTGGTGGAAATCATCATAAATAGCTATTTCAATCATTCCACATGAATGAAACAATAAATTTAACAGCCAACAAGAATCTCTAGAACTCCAATAGAATAATAAACCCATGTGACAAGGACTTTGCAGCGTTTTGGAATCTACGCACCTTGAAACGGAAAAGAAAAAATTTTGAGGGCGTGTTATAAAAATTTTTTGCTGACCGAATACATAGGTGTATTATTCACAGAATAATAAACCAAAACGCTGCAAATCGCTGCACAACGGTTTATTATTTTTTACAGAATACCCTTCTGTTACAGATCACCGCTATCTGTATAGATAACCCTTCTATATGATATGTACTAGTCAATACATATTACGTCGATCGCAGACCCTCCGTATGGAACCCTTTATATAATATTATGTACTATTCTATACATATTATGTAGATCGCACACCCTCCGTAGGTTAGCACCTAACCCCGTACTCGTTACTAGGTACCTACCTAAATCACGAATTAAATGTTGCTAAAATAATTCTGCCGATGACAAACAGTACCTAAAATGGCAAAAAGAAACGCACACAAGTTTTGAAGGGAAATTGTTGATGAGGAGTGAAAAAAGTTGCAAACGTACTTACCAACAAACTCCAGCCCCTTCTACGTAGATGGTATAATGAACCGTTGTTTAATATTTTACCGTTGAGTAATGATTTACCATTGTGTAGTAATAATTTACCCATCAATAATACTTCAACGTTTGTTCAAGTTTCACTACCTATCATCAAACTCCAAATGAGCCATCATTTTTCGAATGAAATAATGTCACAGAACAACCAACTCGACTACATATAGCCATCCGTGATTATAATCAGGTGATCCCTAGCAATTATTTTATCTCGGGCCAATTCCCGGTTGTTGGCGCGTCCCTGGTGACGAGATTTGGGCTAAATGTATACAATTTCATTCACCCTGGTGTCGAAAATGCCTGTCGGTGCAAACTTCGGGGCCTTACTGTGAACGAACGGCTGGACGTACGATGCTGCAGGTGGTCTTAAAAAACTCGTAAGTTCAAGAACTATGTAAAACCGTAAAAAGATTCACGTAAAAAAAGGTATAGGCGTTCTGAAAATTTCAACCCCTATTTTGAACCCCTTAGAGATGACTAACAGTAACGCCGAGCTTCGAGGACCAACTAGACCCCGAACGGAACCTATAACCCGAATTTCATCAATTTTGTTTCATGGTAACTAAGAAAAGTGGTCAGTACGGCGTACGGCGGGCAGAGAAATATTTTTATTGCATTTTCGGATTCTACATACCTTGAAACGTAAACCATCATATTTTGAGGGGGGGTTAGAACTTTTTTTTTCATGCTCAATTCCAATGGTTCATTATTGAAAATAAACCAAAATGATGGCTCGTTTGGAGTTGGTTGATAGGTAGTGAAACTTGAACAAAAGTTGAAGTACTATTGATGGGTAAATTATTACACAATGGTAAATTATACCATCTACCTACTTAGGGCTGGAGTTTGTTGGTAGGTACTTCTGCAACTTGAACAACCGTTGAAGTATTATTGGTGGGTAAATTATAGCACAATGGTAGATTATTACTCAAGGGTAAAAATTATTGCACAACGGTTCATTAGACTATCTACGTAGAAGGGGCACCTATACAGGTAAATTATTGCTCAAAGGTTTATTATTTGCCTTATGCTTCATCAATAAGTACAAAATATGTAATGACTGAATTATTCTTAGTAAACTTTAATAACAGGGCCGGCTCCAGTACTCGATTTAGGGCTTTCCTGGGGGGGAGCTCGATGGTATTGACCACAGACAACCGTGATCTACTAATAAACCTTTTTGTAATAACTTACAGCGTTTTCATGCTCGATTCCGAAGGTTCATTACTGAGAATATTTAAAACTTTTGGTTCATCTCAGCACTGTCCGTCACCAATTTTTGTCACAGTCTGCAGGAAGGAGCAGCTCACTCAGGACGAGAGGTCGAATGTGCAGGCTGTTGTAAAGATGTTCCTGGCTCTAATGAGAGCTGGCCGGCAATCACGTAGAGCGCGGACAGGATGTAACGCGGACGTGACGCTCCGGATGGTGGAAACGACGTCATTGAGGGTTTCCCGCGGCGTCGGGGTGCAGCTTCAGTGGAATCAAGTCATCCGCGACTGAGGGTGAAGACCAAAGCGATGGAAAAGACTTTGGTGAGGACGCTCTGATACCACTGGGAGAAACATCCTGTACCCGTTCCCCATCCCATAGAAGGAGGATAATTTATACCGTAATGCCATCTTCAACGCGTCAGTTTGAATGAATGAAAGAATTATTATTTATTTTCTGTTATAAATTTTACTTGAGCATCAACACAATTCAACGATACCACAAGTTATAATGAACATTTGAGATAAAAAACAATACTTATTTCTTATTTCTTTATTTCACGGGAAAAGCCCAATTACATTCTATAAAATCAATAAGTAAGTCATTCTAATCAGGGGAAAAAATGAATATAAAGTGAATATAAAAATGATAAGGGTCTCATAGTAAAGTACAATGAAAGTTACAAAGTAAAAAAAACAATATCTCAAAAGCAAGTGTATGAAAGGAAAACTAGGTATACATGATTGGGGACGAGGAAAGTTGTGATTTTAACGTGGCAAGGGAGGAGTGAAATAAGTCGAAATCGGGGTTAACAGTCAGAACGAGGTTCGCACTGCGAGGAATTCTGCGTAGGGGTTGGCTTCTCTGGTAGTTTGTAGGAGAAAAACGCTGCAAATCCCTGCACAACGGTTTATTATTTTGTACAGAATACCCTTCTGTTACAGATCACAGCTCTGTATAGATAACCCTTCTATATAACATATGCACTATTCTACACCCTCCGTAGGTTAGTACCTACCTAACCCCGTACTCGTTACTAGGTACCTATCTAAACCGTTGTGTAATAATTTACCTGTATAGAGTCCCATTCTACGGAGATAGAATAATGGACCGTTGTGTTATAATTTGCCCAACAATAATACTTCAACGGTTGTTCAAGTTGCAAAAGTACCTACCAACAAAATGCAGCCCCTTCTTGGTAGATGAGCCGTTGTGTAATAATTTACCGTGGTGTAATAATTTACCGTTGTGTAATGATTTACTGTTGTGTAATAATTTGCCGTTGTGTAATAATTTACCCATCAATAATGCTTCAACGGTTGTTCAAGTTGCAAAAGTTCCTATCAACAAAATCCAGCCCTTTCTGGGTAGATGAGTCGTTGTGTAATAATTTACCGTTGTGTAATAATTTACCGTGGTGTCATAATTTACCGTTGTGTAATGATTTACCGTTGTGTAATAATTTGCCGTTGTGTAATAATTTACCCAACAATAATACTTCAACGTTTGTTCAAGATTCAGAAGTACCTACCAATAAAATCCAGTAGTCCATCACTTGTCATATGAAATAATATCGCAGAACAAACAACTCGACTTCATACAGCCATCCTTGATTATAATCAGATGCTCCGTAGTTATGATTTTTTTTGGCCTGAGTTATACCGTTTGATTCACGATCGTGTTGACGAAGCTTTTTGGTGCACACGAACGGCTGGACGTACGATGCTCCGGGTGGTCTCAAAAAATTGTTTAGCTCAGGACAGATTTAATAACGTAAAAAAAAACAATACCCTTCAATCGAAAGTTTTCGAGATACGGCGTTCTGAAAATTTCAACCCCTATTTTGAACCCCTTAGGGATGGGCGTAACGTCGAGCTTCGAGGACCAACTAGACCCCGAACGGAACCTATAACCCGAATTTCATCAATTTTCTTTCATGGTAACTAAGAAAAGTGGCCCGTACGGCGTACGGCGGACAGACAGAAATATTTTTATTGCAATTTTGGATTCTACATACCTTGAAACGTAAACAATCAAATTTTGAGGGGGGGTAAGAATTTTTTTTTCTTGCTCGATTCCAATGGTTCATTATTGAAAATAATAAACCAAAAGGGACGTAAAACAGCATTGGCGAGCGAGTAGAGGTTCGCCGTGCAACAAGGCTGATCTTCGACAGAAGTGTGGGGCAGTCGATTTGGTTGTTGAACAGCTTGAAGAGCAACGTGAGATCGGCTGAGCCACGACGCTTCTCAAGGGACTCAAGGCGGCACCTCTGACGAATAAGATCGTACTCAGCAACGGCTGATGGGATACCCAGCTTGAAAGCAACAAATCGTAAGACCCATCCGTGGATACAACCTCATCACATGATCTTCATTTGGAGTGTATCAGGCTCTGCCTTCTTCTACTTCTCCCTTTTAGCGAATTTTCAAAGAAAATGAAGCTATTGCAATGGCTTCGAAATTTAAATAATATAAATTTTTGGAAATTTTCTTCATAGAAATCCGTTTCAGACCATTCTAAAACGATTCCTGAAATTTAACACTTTTTTATATGTATATATATATATATTTATTTATATATGTGTCACTCCAGACGATAACTCTCGATAGAATTGAGATAAACAGCTCACATTTGCACAAAAAATCTATCTTGGCAATCGAAAGGCTAAGTTCGAAGATGGGCGAAATTGGCCTACTCTAAGGAGGGTTTTGGCGCATTTAAAGTGCGCAAAAATTACCCAAAAATCCCCAAAATGTTATTTTCCAACAAATGACCCCTCATTTTAAAGGTTTTTGCACGCTGAACACGATGGTGGAATCGGATTTTAGATATCTTGATCCGTTCTCAAATTAGAGCATTTAAAGTGCGCAAAAATTACCTAAAAATCTCCAAAATGTTATTTTCTAACAAGTGACCCCTCATTTTAAAGGTTTTTGCACGCTGAACACGATGGTGGAATCGGATTTTAGATATCTTGATCCGTTCTCAAATTAGAGCATTTAAAGTGCGCAAAAATTACCCAAAAATCCCCAAAATGTTATTTTCCAACAAGTGACCCCTCATTTTAAAGGTTTTTGCACGCTGAACACGATGGTGGAATCGGATTTTAGATATCTTGATCCGTTCTCAAATTAGAGCATTTAAAGTGCGCAAAAATTACCCAAAAATCCCCAAAATGTTATTTTCTAACAAGTGACCCCTCATTTTAAAGGTTTTTGCACGCTGAACACGATAGTGAAATCGGATTTTAGATATCTAAATCCGTTCTTAAATTAGAGCATTTAAAGTGCGCAAAAATTACCCAAAACTAGGATAATCTTTAAACTCTTACCCCCACCCCCTTAGAGTGGTCAGATTGAAAAATGTGAGAAGTATTAATTGAAGACGAGAGTTCGAAGCAAAAAAGGGGGAGGCAAACGATTAGTACAACTCCTTGAATTTACCCACAGCGATCAAATAAATAAGCACTTAGTACAATTACGTAATAAACAAACGGTAGAATCAGGATGGACAAAACGTACAAATTAAAATAAATACGAAGAGAATATACATAGAAAACCAAATTTTAGACCGAAGTTTTCCTTTATTCAAAACCATAGCCATTAATTCGAATATTTCTTTGAAAATTCGCTCATTAAGTCATGCTGCATGACTGATTTTTTTTCGCCTCTTCTTCTCTCCCCCAGTAAAACATTCTTGAAGAACTCATTCTTCTGCCGTGGTAATGCCTTCGTCAGAAGATCCGCTGCGTTGTCCACTGTAGGTATATACTCCAATTTGAAATTTGATCAAATTGCGAACGAAATGGTATTTGATATCTATGTGTCGAGTGTGTGAATTGACGCTATTCCCCTTTGCGAAATTTATAGCTGATTGGTTATCGCACCGGACAACAAGTTCACCTTCCACTGGGCATTCCAGCTCCTTCAAAATATAATTTAACCAAACCATCTCGGCGCAACAGGAGTACAAGGCCACAAACTCCGCCTCCATGGTCGAGAATGCCAATGAATTTTGTTTATTGCATTTCCAAATGATTGGTGTTCCTCCATGTTGGATGACAAACCCTGTTGTCGACCTTCTGTCGTCAACTGAACCAGCCCAATCAGAGTCCGATATCGCTAAAATTTACCCACCGCCTTTACTTATTATTAGCTTAGTACCTTTTAAATATCTGAGGACTCTCTTCCCTGCTGCCCAATGAATTCGGCCCGGATTTGCGGCAAACTCTCCTAGTTCCACGCGCAGGATAGTTTGGCGCAGTGCGTCGGCGCAGTGGAAGCGTGCTGGGCCCAAACCTTTGTTATAAATTTTACTTGAGCATCAACGCAATTCAACGATACCACAAATTATAATGAACATTTGTCATAAACAACAATACAATCCATCCGTGGATACAACCTCATCACATGATCTTCATTTGGAGTGTATCATTTTCCACAACAAGACAAGTACAAGAACAATTGCGTTACAATTGCGTTATAAGCCCTCCTAAGCGACAAAATTTTCGAAATCGAGTTTTTGGTATCGATGGAATCGCCTGGTCGAGTAGAATCGATTTCTTTCGGTTTTACTGTCCCATTTCAATTATTGAGTGAACTATTCCGGTATATCCTAAGCGACAGTCCCTAAAAAGGGCATTCTGAATTTCGCAATTTCCTACTAAGCGCCACATCCCAAGAAAAGTTGTGCAATAACCTAAAAAGCGTGGCGTTTTTTGATACTCGCATCGTTAACGCTGACGCCCCCTCCTACCTGTCTCAGGCCAAAACGTGCAGCATCCGAGAAACACCGGAAATACAACCACGCCGCTGAAGAGCATCGTGGCTCATTCACCCCCCTCATAACAACCTTTGACGGAGTCCTTCATAAGGAATTTCGGAGCCTTCACCAAGCAGCTTGGGAGGACTTTGGCCGAGAAGTGGCGAAGACCAGAGGGGCACGTCATGGGATGGGTCCGAGTGAAAATACAATTCGCCGTGATAAGGGCCATTTCAATGCGCGTCAGGGGGCAACGTCGACGGATCCGCGGCCTTGGGGAGGCAGAAGGGCTGGGGATGGAAGATGGGGCCCCACTCCCAATCCTCGAGGACTGATAAAGCCAACACAAGCTTCCCTCCTACCTCACTAATACTTATAATGTCAAAATAAAAAATTTGTTCCACGTAAAAAAAAAAAAAAAAAAAAAAAGCGACATCTGAAGTGGCGGTTATTATACATTTGCTTATCTATTTTCCTGGTACAGCTGTGGACTCGGAAATTTGCTGCATTTGCTCGGTAATATGATTGTATTTGCGTATCTAATTTGTTGAAACAGCAGATGAAATTCACACTCAAGCGCAACCTAGGCGTGCTGCTTGTCCTCATCCTCACACCTCACTTCACTCTCGTTTCTTCCATTCCAGCTTCCTCGCCGTTTCTTGCGCTCAATAAATTTTCATCTTTTGCAGACATTAAAATTTTTCGCGTTTATTTGGGATGACTTCAAGGGGAATGAAGAGCCCTCTGCAAGGAGATGTCCAGTAGAATAATAAACCCATGTGACAAGGACTTTGCAGTGTTTTTACGTCTCATCTACTTAATATGGGGATATTACAATAACTTGAGTCGTTAACTGGCGAAACGATCTATGCGATATAATAATATACTCCGATCTATCTATGTGATGTAATGTATACATTTATCGCCATAATATGCGGTAAATATGTATATACATAGTTGGCGCATTACCAATCAATTGGGCATGATTTTTGTAGCCCATAATGATATCACGCAGCCATCCTGTGTCCCTAGGGCCTTGTCAAAAGTTCCAGGATGATTACTTGCAATAACTGTACGCAACGGCCATTGAGTGAAGAATATGCCTTGGAATTAACTTTTCTGGTATAATCAGGATTTGAGGTACGCTGTTTTTGTTTTGGTTTATTATTTTCAATAATGAACCATTGGAATCGAGCATGAAAAAAAAAAATTCTTACCCCCCCTCAAAATTTGATGGTTTACGTTTCAAGGTATGTAGAATCCAAAACTGCAATAAAAATATTTCTGTCTGTCCGCCGTACGCCGTACGCCGTACGGGCCACTTTTCTTAGTTACCATGAAAAAAAATGGATGAAATTCGGGTTATAGGTTCCGTTCGGCGTCTAGTTGGTCCTCGAAGCTCGACGTTACTGTGAGTCATCTCTAAGGGGTTCAAAATAGGGGTTGAAATTTTCAAAACGCCTATACTATTTTTTTACGTAAATATTTTTACGGTTTTAAATAGTTCTCGAACTTGCGAGTTTTTTAAGACCATCCGGAGCATCGTACGTCCAGCCGTTCGTTCACAGTAAGGCCCCGAAGTTTGCACCGACAGGCATTTTCGACTCCAGTGTGAATGAAATTGTATACAATTCAAACCAAATCTCGTAACCAGAGACGCGCCCACAATAGGAATTTGTGAATACGGCCAATCATTGGTAGGGATCACCTGATTATATTGGCGGAGTCTGAAGTCGAGTTGGTTGTTCTGTGATATTATTTCGCTTGAAAAATGATGGCTCTTTTGGAGTTTGTTGGTAGGTAGTGAAACTTGAACAAACGTTGAAGTATTATTGATGGGTAAATTATTACTACGGTAAATCATTACTCAACGGTAAATTATTACACAACGGTTCATTATACCATCTACGTAGAAGGGGCTGGAGTTTGTTGGTAGGTACTTTTGCAACTTTTTTCACTCCTCATCAACAATTTCTTTTCAGAACTTCATTATGTGTGTTTCTTTTTGTTAGGTACTGTTTGTGATCGGCAGAATTATTTTAGCAACATTTAACTCGTGATTTAGGTAGGTACCTAGTAACGAGTACGGGGTTAGGTACTAACCTACGGAGGGTCTGCGATCTACATAATATGTATATAATAGAATAGTACATATCATATTATATAGAAGGGTTATCTATACATAGAGCTGTGATCTGTAACAGGAGGGTATTCTATACAAAATAATAAACCGTTGTGCAGGGATTTGCAGCGTTTTTTGTTGGATGTGTTTTGTATAAAATTGTGTATAAAATTGCTATTTTTTTTCACTTTAGTGGACAGTGTTTGTTGAGCTGTGGGTTACTTGCAAGGTGAGTGATTGAATTATTTATTATTGCCAACAGTACCATGAATGGCCAGGTTTGCCTGAATAGCTGCCCAGCGACGAGCTCAAAACTTAGGACACTTATTCTCAAGTGTCCTAAGTTTTGAAGTACTTACCTAATTAATCTAAGGCTTACTCATTTTCCCCCACTCAATCGCATCAGTTTAACATATAATAGTGGAAAATGGTAAGGAACTTCTTTCAGGAAGGACAGGAAGCTGTTCTACCACAACGGTGTTGGCAGTTGAGCTCTTTCGGCCTTCTTTTTAGTTCCACTGGTTGGAAGTAATTTAGAAGGAAGTCTATTTCAGTCCAGACACCCTCTCCCTTGACCGGTCAGGGAACAACCCGAAAATCGTTAACCGTCTCGCTTTTTCTTTTCACCCCTCTTTAGAAAAAACCTGTGTTAGTCTTTAAAAATAAGTCAAATAATGAGCTTGGGTAGGCGAAGAGAGACCCACACGTTCAAGAACACAAGAACCACAAACGCCCAGAAACTCACCGCGTTCCGAAACTTGTTCCGCGTTGGAGTACTTACGGTCATAAAATTGAGTTTCCATTACTTACCTAAACCAAATTTGAAAAGTAAAGTACAAGCGTAAAGTAGGTACACACATGTGAAGCTTGTGTGTACTTTCAATTTTATTATCCTTTAAATTATTTTATTAGGTTGAATGGGAGCGAAAATAGCATCAGTGCTGAGTCAGCTTATCGGAACCTGTTGCTGCCTGTTTTTCATACCTAGTTGATCAAAAACTCGACGTGTGATCATTTCCATACTTATTGTGCAAGAAAACTTTTATTCCGGGCTCATTGCAATACCCCTGTAACGAATGTAAGAACGAAATAGCTCAAGAAAGGCTTTATTGAACGGAATTCATGTTGATAATGGAACGAATTACAGAAATGGATGGATTTGGAAACTGGTAACTAGCGACGCCGAAAACACTGGGAGATTTCGTAATAATATATAAACTCCCCCCCCCCCCCCCCCACAAATTCCCTACCAGATAATGTTTGGTGTGAATGATTCATTAATAATCAAATAACAAATGCACAATTAGGTATATCTATACATATAATAAAACAGTGTCTGTTTGTTTGTCTGTTTGTTTGTTTGTCTCGGCATCAATTGAGAACGGCTGAACGTAGAAAGTTGCGGCTGGTACCATTTGACGCAGAGTTTATCTGGGAAGGTTTATGAAAAATCCGCATTTGAATCTGTCCATCCGTTGAAACGCTATGAATGAAATACTACTAAAAAACGTGTTATAATCACTTCTATGAGGACGTTTATGCTTATAATAACTTTGAACGGTTGGACGTAAATCCGATTGTAATTAGATTCTGGATTCAGCTCGACGAGTACATTCAAGTGGTACTTCAATCAGGATGTTAGTGGGAGGGGGGTACAGGTTATGAGAGGGGGGGGGGGGGTCTACAGAAATTTCAAAACTACTTGACCAATTGGAGTGCAACTTTGGGAATTTGTTGTGTGAACATTGAGGAATGTTTCTAACCAGGTAGGGAGGGTTCATAGGATACGGGGGGGGGGGGGGTTAAAGGCAGTTAGGGTTGGCATTGGGGAAGGTTTCTGATCAGTTGAGGAGGGGGGGATACAGGCATATTAAAATACATGACCGTTGGCTCCATTTACTTAAATCGCAGCAACACGGGTCGGTTCAAATAGTATAATAATTATATCATAAAACTGTTATGAGTGGGGCCTGTCCTAAAGGGGGTGTCTGTTCTACCGTTGCGAAGCGCGGGTACACAGCTAGTAATAGGTATAAGTACCATTTAGAGATGGATTCAGAATGCTTTGAAACGGAAAGTTTTGTTCAAGAACGCATTTCTCCGTATATATATTTACTGAAATTAAAGAAATATATATATATATTTTGAATTCTGCAGGTACATAAATTTATGTTCATGTAGGAATTTATTTATTTATTTATTTATTTATTATTATTATACGGGCAAAAATTACCCAATTTACAAAGTATTAATAACTATCAACTAAAATCTCGTAGTTCCGAATAATAGGTACACCTTATTTATAAAATAAAAGAAAATTTATGTTCAAAATAATAATAATTTGGCCTGTCCCAGCATTGGCATTTCCTCGATTCAGGGCTTTTCTGGGAGAATCACGAAGGTATAAGTCACCTCAGAAAACAGTCCTGTGCGCAGAAGGAGTGTCTACAAGGGAAAAAATGAACCGTTGTGTAATGATCCGCAGCGTTTTTTGAAAATTCACACAATGAACCTTTCTTTTATATTACTAAGACGACGTTTCCCATGCAGTTACCCGTAAATCACTAGCTCTTGATTCCAGAATCAGTATCTATTCGATCTGAAAGTCATCGATGATGCAAGTAAGCAGGTACCAAAGGAGGATGGGGGAGTTGTCTTACGAAGATGAACCGAATTTGGAAAGTATTAATTTTTCTTCATTTGCTGGCGTTCATAAATATCTTATATTGCAAAGGAGATGGTCTTGCTGGGTCACAAATAAATGTTTGACTGATCTTGATCTTTCGTAATATTTATTTGAGTATATATGTCATGAGCTCAGCTGCATGTGACCTCCCAAAACTTCTGGCTAACTGTATGCTGAACCTCGTCTTACTTGTTGGAAATATTAATGCAACGTGAAGCCGTTTTGAACAAATCTATCACTAAAATCTATCCCTACAGCTGCATCAGCTTTGTTAAATTTTGAAATCAACCCCCAGACAACACCATGAAAGCTTCGTCCAAGGATTTTCGCTTTCATTCTTTGCAGTGCATTTTTAACAATGGCCGTTTTCACAATTTTCGCTTCTAGTCATAGAAAACACGTATTTTTGAGCGTCCCAGGCGCATCTTCTTCATCCGTTGTCTAAGCACGTACGTTTCGCTGTGGCGGCCTTTTGTTCGGATAAACGCATCCTTTTCACTGTGATATTGGAAGACGTTAATCTTTGCCACAATGATCAGTTTGAAGCCGCTAAATCACAGAACGCCATTCCCTCGCCCTACCAGTTGTGGATGAGTGTATTATATGAAAAGCTACCTCGTTGTTCTTGTTCAATGGATGTAACCTATAAGCTCCATTGTCGTCGTGAAGGATCATTTGTAGAAACGGCTGTGAACGCATTGTGCTATGGAATTACGGATTGTTTGGAGGCGGGGTCAAGCCTCTCTACAAATTAAGACAGTTCGAGTTTCAAGGCATTTACTGGCAATATTTACAACAACATGTGTGACAAAAGCGGTGCAAAATGGAAGAAAAAATAAAGAAAAGAAAAGCGGACTTTGTGTGCCTCAGAGGAATTCCCAACTAAGTTAAATTGAGTATAATTTATTAGAAAACGGAAAGCGCAGCCGATACGACGACCTGCTCTATTTGAAACAATCTACCAATAAATGGAAGTAGTAATGCTGACAATATTGAACTTGATGAACGTGTTTAGCTGATTAGGGATGCTTGTGTGCCTTGGACGTGTTTAGGGAAGTGTAGGAGACTGGAAAATGAATAATTATATTAATATTATGAACGTGTTGAACACTAAACTTATGAATGCTTCAAAACAAGAAACTCAAGAAATGGAAGCGGTCGCTTTCCATGTGAGGACATCTTGCCAGAAGGTTCGGTTGAAGAACTTGCAGAGATTATTATTATTTCAGTACCTATATAAATAAACCACCTACGATGATAATAATCCGGCTTTGTTTGCAAATTGTTACACAACGTTTTATTATTTACTTTTCCCGGTCTACGTAGATCACTGTTTTCTGTGGTCAATACCTACCCTCGCGCTCCCTCCAGGAAAGCCCAAAATCGAGTAATGGAGCCGGCCCGGGAATTAAAGTTTCATACATAATATCCGGTAGATTCAAGAATTCTGTAATCAAATGTAACATTATACCACCTACACGTAACTTATAGATTCAACCAATCAAATAGGAGAAGGCCCAGAAGGGTTCACCCCCATCGAACTCCCAACGTCTCTCAACGGCCATTGGCAGGCAAGGGCCGAGGTGGAGGCTCCTCGCTCTCTCCGACCCTTTCGTCTCCTTTAGCATCTGCTGTGGTGGTAAGCGCGGGATGCTTCCTCCTCTAACGCTCCCTGTGGTGATAACCCCCGCGGTTTTTATCCTTCTCCTTCAGCATCTGCTGTGGTGGTAACCGCGGGACGCCCGTTCCTCTAACGCCTGCTGTGGTGATAACCGCGGGGTGTTAGCTATCCGAAAAGACTCCCAAGGACCACATCCTCCTCTCTCCTAAAACCTACCCAAACCTACGCTGCCTGTAGCCCACGACAAGATATACTGTCATAATTATTATTCATTCATGAAGCATGATTTTCCTTGTTCAAGTTACAAAAGTAGGTACCTATCAACAAAATCCAAAATAACCATCATTCTCCAAATGAAATGAAATCACGGAACAACCCACTCGACTTCATACAGCCATCCGTGATTATAATCTTTTGTTCCCCTGCAATGATATCTGGGCCGGAAAAATACCGGTTTATTGACGATCATGTTGACGAAGCTTTTCGGTGCAAACTTCAGGGCCTTACTGTGAACGGACAGACAAGCCTCCGGGTGGTCTAAAAAAATCGACATAACGGCGTCCTGGAGATATCATCCCCTATTTTTTCACCCCTTAGGGATGACTGACGGTAACGCCGAGCTTCGAGGACCAAATAGACCCCAAATGTGACCCACATACCAAATTTCATTAATTTTGGTTCATGGTAACTGAGGAAAGTGCGAAGTACGGTGGATCTGAGTTATGTATACCTGAGGATGCTCAGAACTTAAGTGAAAAGCTTCCTGCTAAATATAAATCCGTGGTAAACTGAAGGTTTATTTGTATTATTATTCTATGTACGATGGCTTACCACAGAAGGTGTGCAATTAAATTCGATGAATTTGATAAATAATAAACCGTTCTGTAATAATTATTATCGTTTTGGTTTATTATTTTCAATAATGAACCATTGGAATCGAGCATGAAAAAAAAAATCTTACCCCCCCTCAAAATTTGATGGTTTACCTTTCAAGGTATGTAGAATCCAAAACTGCAATAAAAATATTTCTGTCTGTCCGCCGTACGCCGTACGGGCCACTTTTCTTAGTTACCATGAAACAAAATTGATGAAATTCGGGTTATAGGTTCCGTTCGGGGTCTAGTTGGTCCTCGAAGCTCGACGATACTTTCAGTCATCTGTAAGGGGTTCAAAATAGGGGTTGAAATTTTCAGAACGCCGTATCTCAAAAACTTTCAGTTGAAGGGTATGGTTTTTTTTAAGTAATTAAATTTGTCTTGAGCTGAACAATTTTTTGAGACCACCCGGAGCACTGTACGTCCAGCTGTTCGTGAGCACCAAAAAGCTTCGTCAACACGATCGTGAATCAAACGGTATAAATCCGGCCCGGATATCATAACTACGGAGCATCTTATTATAATCAAGGATAGCTGTATGAAGTCGAGTTGTTTGTCCTGCGATATTATTTCATTTGACAAGTAATGGGCTATTGGATTTTGTTGGTAGGTACTTCTGAAACGTGAACAAACGTTGAAGTATTATTTATGGGTAAATTATTACACAATGGCAAATTATTACACGCCGGGAAATTATTACACAACGGTAAATTGTTACACAACGGTAAATTATTACACCACGGTAAATTATTACACAACGGCTCATCTACCCAGAAGGGGCTGGATTTTGTTGATAGGTACTTTTGCAACTTGAACAACTGTTGAAGTATTATTAATGGGTAAAATATTACACAATTGCAAATTATTACACAACGGTACATTATTACACAATGGCTCATCTACCCAGAAGGGGCTGGATTTTGTTGGTAGGTACTTTTGCAAATTAAACAACCGTTGAAGTATTATTGATGGGTTAATTATTACACATTGGCAAATTATTACACAACGGTAAATTATTACACAACGGTAAATTATTACACCACGGTATATTATTACACAACGGTAAATTATTACACAACGGCTCATCTACCATGAGGGGCTGGATTTTGTTGATAGGTACTTTTGCAACTTGAACAACCGTTGAAGTATTATTGATGGGGAAATTATTACACAACGGTCCATTATTCTATCTCCGTAGAAGGGGAACTTATACAGGTAAATTATTACACAACGGTTTAGGTAGGTACCTAGTAACGTGTACGGGGTTAGGTACTAACCTACGGAGGGTCCGCGATCTACATAATATGTGTAGAATAGTACATGTGATGAATTTAAATTTATCATCACGGTGGCGTGAAGGAGTGAATAGATGAGAGCGAGGGAATTTCACCTAGGCGGCGGTAATCCACCGATGTAGGTGAGAGGAAGGAAATTCACCTAGGCGGCGGTAATCCACCGATGTAGGTGAGTGGAAGGAATCTCGTCTAGGCGGCGGTAATCCACCGATGTAGGCGAGAGGAAGGAAATTCACCCAGGCGGCGGTAATCCACCGATGTGGGTGAAGGAAGGAAGGTGCTTGTCTAGGCGGCGGATATCCACCGATGTAGACAAGAGGAGAAGGTAGGAGGTGAATTCCCAGAGCGGCGGATACCACCAGGCATCTGGGAGGAGGAAGGTAGAGAGAGAAGAGAGAGCTGGTTAGAGGAAGTGTCGAATGAAGCTAAAGCTCCAGGATCCGGGATTATATAGGACTTGAAGTCCTCTCCCTCCAGCTCCCTGCGGGGAGCTGGTAGTGGGGCACCAGGTTGTGTCCCCCGGATTCTGTCGCCTGTCTCCCCACTCAGATGTTTATTGACGGAAGGTAATTTCTACATCGGAATATTGGTGAGAGCTTTAAGGTTGTAGTGGAGTGTTCCCGGGAGGGACTCACGACAGAGGTCCCCCCAGTTCGAACCAATGATTGAGGTAGCTGAAGGCTCAAGTTGACAGTGGCTGAGGGCTGCGGAAACAAAAAAGGGGAGCTGAAGGCGCAAGGGTACAGGAGCTGAAGGCTGAAACAAACAATGGTAGTGCTGAAGGCAGAAGAGTGACTGGAGGTGTCTTAAAGCTAGGGTGACATACAATTAGTAGAATAAGTAGGCATAAGTTGACATAAGTAGACATAAGTAGGGCTAAGTAGACAAAAGTAGGCATAAGGAGACTTAAGTAGCTAAGGAGATGTAAGTAGACGGAAGTAGATGTAAGTAGGTGTAAGACATAAGTAGATGTAAGGTATAAGTAGATGTAAGTAGACGAAATTTGATGATGGGGAACATATGTACAAGGTGTGATGAAAAATTTGATGAGGTGACAATATTTACAGGGGCGCTGAGTGATGATGATGATAAGAGGAGTGGTTAGATATGTACAGAAGTATTTACAGGTATTTACAGGTATGTACAATTTTCGGGCACGGTTTCAGGGGAGACAAAATTGGGCGGGGTTGCGAATTTCGCCGTTTCCTGGGTATATGTTGTGTGTTGCATGTTGTGTGTCGTGCGTCGTGTGTTGTGTGTTGTGTGTTGTGTGTTGTGAAGTTTTTTGTGTGTGGGGGGAATGGGGGTGACGCCCGCTGCGACGAGGTGGCCACGTCGGGGCCTCGAGGTTCGGCACAGTGTCTGTGGGATAATGAAACACAAGCACTGCCCCGAAATCTCGAGGCCCCGCCGTGATTTCTCATAGCGGGGCGGGGGACTTGGCCGCCGGGACGCGGGGGCAGGGACGCTCCCGTCGTCTGTTGCGGCGCCCGGACCTTTTCATCCCGGCGGAGGCTATTATGGATATCCCCGGCGATGGCGGGGGAAGAGGGGGTGTTGGAGGTTCGGTGGGTTGGGGTATTTCCGGGGCTGACTCTAAAACTGGGGGGTCGAAAATTGAGAAAAATGGAGGGGCAAGAGGGGTTTGAATTTTGGGGGGCGGGGGTTGTTGAAATTTGGGGGGCGGGGTTTGTTGAGATGTGGGGGGCGGTGGTTGTTGAAATGTGGGGGGTGGTGGGGGAGGCATGAGGAGGGCGAGTTGTAACTGGTGGAGGAGAGGGTCTATGAGGGGGTCGGACGGGATGTAGGGGGGATGTACCCCGGTGGCTTGCGCTGTGCGAAATTCGCGCAGTATGCGCCACTGGGGGTACTTCCATCGCCGGGGCCGGGGAGGAAGTCCGGTGATCCTTTGCGGAAAAAATAGAAGCGATGCAGTAGGTCCGGGCGAAGGGGGTAGGGGGGAGAGCGGGTCCGGGACGTGCACGTCCCGGAGTATCGCCGCCATTTCCGGATCCGAATCGAAATCCGGAAACGGCGACGGGGGAGACTGTTGTGGCGGGAAGAGATGTTGCATTGCAAACAGACGGCGGGAGACTGATAGTGGAAGTTGGTTGAGGTAAAACAGGGGCGGGCTTGCAGCGGGCGAAAGGGACGGTGTGGGGTTTCCCGTCCATTAATAGGGTCGCGGTGGTCGGTGTTGTGCGGATGACTTGAAAGGGCCCGGCATAAAGGGGCTGAAAGGTTTTATGCATGCCGGGCTCCTTTAAGTACATATGTGTGGAAGTGTAAAAGCGTTTGGGGTAAGTTGTGTCGTTTGTCGGTGTTGAGGTGTGTAACGGTTCCCTTTTAATGGACGGGGTGTTGTGTGGAGGGAAAATGTCGGCCGGCAAACGAATGGGGTCTTTAAAAGCGTGTTGAGCGGGACTTGTGTTGTCTGAAGGACGGGCGGAGGTGCGGAGGCTAAGTAAAACATAGGGGAGGGTTTTGGTCCATGAAGGGGAAGTGGCTGATGTGGAGATGGCTTGCTTCAGGACCGAGTGCCACCGCTCTATTTTCCCGTTTGATTGAGGGTGATAAGGAGTGGTACGGATTTTCTGAATCCCGAGGGAACGGAGCAGGTCGGCAAAGTGGGCTGATTCGAATTGCCTCCCCTGATCGACCGTGAGTGTCCGCGGACAGCCGTAGCGGCTGATCCATTGATTAAGGAAGGCCGCGGCGACGGCGTCCGCGGTAATGTGGGCGAGTGGTATACACTCTACCCAATTAGTCGCACGGTCGATCATGGTGAGGCAATACCTCTTCCCCTCGGAGGGGGGAAGGGGGCCGACCAGATCCAGGTGGACGTGTTCCCACGGGAGAGAATCGGGGATAGGTTGGGGAGGTACATGCGGGTGAGCCGAGACCTTGAATTGCTGGCACCTCTGGCACCCCAGAACCCAGGTACGTATATCTGTGTTCATGTGGGGCCAGAAGTACCGCGTTTTGATGAGGTCCCGGCTCGCCCGAATGCCGGGATGATGGAGTGAATGGTAATGGAGGAACAACTGCCTCCTTAGTTCCGGTGGGACGTACGGGCGCGGTGTGTCGGCCGATACGTCGCACCAGAGATCTAGGGGGGGCAGTTGCTCCAATTTTGAGGCGGAGATGAGGTGGGAAAGTGCGGGATCGGAGTGAGGAGTCTGGTGGTTTTTGAGGGTTTGTGGGGACGGGAAGGGCAGTAATTCCGACACCGGCGCAGGGGTGGGGCGGGAGAGGGCGTCGGCGACGCAGTTGTCGGCCCCCGGCAAATAACGAATATCGGACGTAAATTGTCCGATAAATTCGAGTTGCCGGAGGCGACGGGGGGAGGCGGATTTCCGGTTTTGGAGGAGGGCGTGTGTGAGGGGCTTATGGTCGGTGATGACAGAGAACTGCCTGCCCTCCACGAAGTCACGGAAGTGTTTGATGGCTTCGTGGATGGCGAGGAGTTCTCTGTCAAAGGTGGAATAATTTTTTTGTGTGGGGGACAGAGTTTTTGAAAAAAAAACCGAGAGGTTGGGGGGTGGCGCCGGTGTGTTGTTGGAGTACTGCCCCGATGGCCCAGTCGGACGCATCTGTGGTGATGGAGAGGGGGGCATGGGGATCGGGATGGGCCAATAGAGCGGCGTCTACTAGGTCCTGTTTGCATTGTTTAAAGGCTGTTGTGAGGGCGGGGGTCCAGGAAATGGGGCGTTTATCGTGTTTCTTTGCCGGTTGTGGTATAGCGTGAATGAGTGGTTGTTGGTGTTGTGCTGCGTGTTTGATGTGTCTACGGTAAAAGTTTAACATGCCCAGGAAACGGCGGAGTTCTGCGACAGTGTTGGGTTGGGGGAAATCTGTGAGGGTGTGGACTTTATCTGGTAGGGGTTTTATCCCTTCGGATGAAACCTGGTGGCCGAGGCAGCGGACGGAGGGTTGGGCGAGGACACATTTCGAAGCGTTGATCGTGAGGCCCTCGGCGGCAAAGATGTCAAGGACTTGTTTCAGATGGGCGAGGTGTTCCTTTGGGTCCCGGGAAGCGATCAGTACGTCGTCCAAAAAACAGAAGACGAAGGGTAGGCCTCGTAGGATGTTGTCCATGTAACGCTGCCATGTTTGGGCAGCGTTACGGAGGCCGAAACCCATTTTGACGTATTCGAACAAGCCGAACGGGGTTATGATAGCTGTCTTAGGGACGTCCGGGGGGTAGATGTTAATGTGATGGAAGGCACGGGAGATGTCGAGTGTGGAGAAAATTGTTGTGTTGTGGAGGTGGGAAGAGAAATCACGGAGATGTGGGACGTTGTACAGGTCTGGGGTTGTACGGGCATTGAGGCGGCGGTAGTCGCCGCATGGGCGAATATCCCCGTTAGGCTTCTGCACAATGTGTAGTGGAGAAGCCCACGGGGATTTGGAGGGGCGGATAATGCCGTCCTTGATGAGGAGGTCGAAATGTTTGCGGGCCTGTGTGAGTTGAAGGGGGTGGAGGCGTCGGGCTTTCGCGGATATTGGGGGGCCAGAGGTTTCAATATGATGTTGGGTTTGTGAAATGTGAGCTGAGGGGCGGCGCTGGGGTTTGTAGTTGGTGAGGAGTTCGCTAAAGTGGGATGGGGGCTGATCCACCGCATTGATGAATCCGGGGATGGGTTTTTTGGTGGAGGGGTCGAGCAGGCGCGCGTTACGGACGTCCACCTGGAGGCCGAAATGTGCGAGGAAGTCGGCCCCCAGGATAGCTTTCTCTACGTCCGCCACGGTGAATTCCCACTCGTACGCGAGTCCGCTCATATGAATTGACGAGCGGTACGTCCCGTACGAGGGGATGGTGGTACCGTTGGCGGCGTAGAGGAGTTGCCGGTAACAACGCGCCTGTCGCCGGAGAATATTGTTGGGGAAAATAGAAAGCGCCGCCCCTGTGTCGACGAGGAAGGGGACGTGCGTTTTGGAACATTTTAAAAATAGACGTTGATGAGCTGGGGTGGAGTGGGGTAAAATGGGGGAGGTGTTGGAATCCGCCGGAGGGGGGGGGCTTGCTTCGTCCGGGGTGATGGTTAGGGGTGATGGTGGTGGTAGGTCCCCTGCAAAGGAGACGCGGGGTGGTTTTCTGTCGTTCCGGGGAGGGGAAACGGCAGTGGCGGCGCGAGTAGTGGCCGGAGGGGTGGTTGCCCTGGAGGCGGGCTTGGAGGGGCCGTTCCGGGGTGGGGGAACGGGAGCGGCGGCGCTAGTGGCGGCCGGAGGGTTGGCTGCCCTGGAGGTGGGCTTGGAGGGGCCGTTCCGTGGTGGGGGAACGGGAGCGGCGGCGCTAGTGGCGGCGCTAGTGGCGGCCGGAGGGTTGGCAGCCCTGGGGGCGGGCTTGGGGGGGTTGACTCGTGGTGGGGTACTGGTTGATGGAGAGGTGGGGTGGTTTGCGGCGCCGCCAGATGCGGTCGGGAGGTTGGCAGCAGTGGCGGCGGCGTAGGAGGGGTAGCGAGTTGCGGTGGAAGTGGTGTGAATATGGGCGGGGGGGGTTCGGTGCTGGTCCCCCCCGTGTTGGCGAGGAGGGGAGCCCGCCGGATTTACCGGCGGGCGTCCGCGTTTCCCTGCTTGGAGGGGTAGGAGCAGGGGGGTTGGCATTTGCGGGCCTCCCCACCGAAGTTCGCGTGGTAGAAGCATCGGTGGGGGGGGTCCGCTGGGAGGTAGGTCCTGGTGGGGCGTGTAGAAGTGGAGGGGGCCGCTGTGTTGGGGGACCTCCCCCCCCGTTGGTGGGCGGGGGAGACGGTGCGGCGGTCGGCCGAGCGCTGGCGTCGGTGGTCAGAGGAGGGGGCCGGTCGGCGATCGATGGAGAGGGAACGGCGCCGGTGGAGGGAGGGGGGTCGGCGGCGTTCGTCAGACGGTGATCGGTCCCGGCGCGGGGTGGGGAAGCGGGGTGCGGCGACTTCCGTGACGCTGGCGGCTGCGGCGAGGTCGTAGACCGTGTCTGCTAGACGGAGAAGCGGCTCGTCCGGTCCGTCGAGGTGGCTTGCGAGCGCCATTTGGATGGGGTGGGGAAGGGCTCGCAGCCAGAATGTTCGGGCGATGTCGGCCGTCACGACGTCGTGTAACTGATGACGTAGGCGACGGTACAGGTGGGAAGGCTTCGCATCGCCGAGATGTTGGGGCTGGGATAGTGCTGCGACGCGCGCGATCTTGGAGGGCTGGTATAAATTGATGAGGCGGCTGCGGAGGTCGTCGTAGGCGGCCGTGGCGTCGGGGGAGATGTCGGACGTCTGCAGGAGGATGTCATATGGCAACAGGGAGATGATGCGGGAGTAGCGGGAACGCTGGCTGCGGATGTTGGCGGCGGAGAACGCAGCGTCGACCTGGAAGAACCAGAGTGCGGGGTCGTGCGCGTAGAAGGGGGGTAGCGACAGCGGGAACGACGCAGAGGCCGTCGTGACGTCGGCGGCGGCGTGTGCGGCAGCTGCAGCGGCGGCGGCAGCGGCGGCGGCGGATGCGGTAGAATTGGGTGGCGAGAGGCTGGTGAAGGGGCTGTCGGCTGCGTCAGAAGTTGCAGCGGTCGGCGGCTGCAGCAGGGACGGTCGTAGGAGCGGCGGCGATTGTGAGTTCGGGTCCATGGTGGGGGTGTCTGTAATCAAAATTCAAATTTTCAAATTTTTGAATTTAAAATTCGCAATGTGCGGCGGCGGATGCGCGTGTGGCGGAGGGTTGAGAGTTGTGTGTGCGGATGTGGGTGGGCCAAAAATTGCGAATTTATAGAATTTAACTGACGATTTTAAATGTGAATTTAAAATGCGGGACACCGAACTAGACTGGGGCGACACATGAGGTGGTAAGAAGGGAGGTAGAAGGTTGGATGAACGTCGGGTTCACCACTGTGATGAATTTAAATTTATCATCACGGTGGCGTGAAGGAGTGAATAGATGAGAGCGAGGGAATTTCACCTAGGCGGCGGTAATCCACCGATGTAGGTGAGAGGAAGGAAATTCACCTAGGCGGCGGTAATCCACCGATGTAGGTGAGTGGAAGGAATCTCGTCTAGGCGGCGGTAATCCACCGATGTAGGCGAGAGGAAGGAAATTCACCCAGGCGGCGGTAATCCACCGATGTGGGTGAAGGAAGGAAGGTGCTTGTCTAGGCGGCGGATATCCACCGATGTAGACAAGAGGAGAAGGTAGGAGGTGAATTCCCAGAGCGGCGGATACCACCAGGCATCTGGGAGGAGGAAGGTAGAGAGAGAAGAGAGAGCTGGTTAGAGGAAGTGTCGAATGAAGCTAAAGCTCCAGGATCCGGGATTATATAGGACTTGAAGTCCTCTCCCTCCAGCTCCCTGCTGGGAGCTGGTAGTGGGGCACCAGGTTGTGTCCCCCGGATTCTGTCGCCTGTCTCCCCACTCAGATGTTTATTGACGGAAGGTAATTTCTACATCGGAATATTGGTGAGAGCTTTAAGGTTGTAGTGGAGTGTTCCCGGGAGGGACTCACGACAGTACATATTATGTTATATAGAAGGGTTATCTATACGGAGACCTTGTGATCTGTAACAGGAGGGTATTCTGTACAAAATAATAAACCGTTGTGCAGGGATTCGTAGCGTTTTCTACTTTTCTTCCGTCGGAGTCCGATTATTTATCGGTTAGCCTCATGACGGCCTGATGTCGTTGTCCTTACGTGGCAACCACTCGCCTGCTGCAGTTGTCGATTCGCTAGTGACGACGGTATTTCAGGCGAACAAGAAGCGAAACGACCAATTTCGAAGGAGACACCAGAAATCATTTCCTCATGCAACTACAAAGGTTCGCCGCTGAACTGTAAACCAAAACAAACATTACTTCATATTCTCGAGCAATTAGAAGCCTATTTCTGATGCCCTCATACTTTGTTTGGGGCTTATCTGCGGTATCTCTCTGCCCATTACAAACCACCCTCTCGTGCTTTAATTTGTGGACCCACATTTTTTTTTTTCTCTCTCAACACGACCGGGGTCGCTTTTATCTCAACCATTTCCTCAGGGTAAATTTTTTTTCATGTGTGAATCTCTTCTTTCTTTTTTAGCAACGCGACATTATAATCTAGTTTTTTGTTAGCCTCTGCATTATGTGGAGCCCAGTGGCAAAAAGGATTTGTTACCCCCCCACCATCACCATCATTCACCACAGCCGGCTGCTTCTCGCCACTGTGTGTGTGTGCTTTTTTTCCTCTCTCCTCATTGCCTTTTGCAGTCTGACCTGGAAATACTAGACAAAGGGTCGACTGGGTCACAAAGGGGAATTAAAGAGAGCGGTAGCTTTTGATCACATGTTCGTTTCAGATACGGGTCCTCAGTTTGGAAATGAAAATGTCCATGTTATGTGAAATTATATCCACCTGTACAATAATGTGTAAATACCAGGTATGCCGGAATAAAATAAATTTGTTTTGATACCATAAATTGCTGGGACTCGCAATAAATCCAAAGCCATGCCACATGGGTTTATTATTCTATTGGACATACGTACAGAAATGTTGGATGTTCATTTATTGTTTCATTCATGTGCAGTTATTGAAATGGATATTTTTGATGGTTTCCACCAATTTTGGCTCCGGAAAACAGGAATTAGGCTCGGCTTTAAAAAAAAATAGATTATCATTGATCCATTTAATTGTCATGATTTTAGTGTTACACAAATGTATGGTGATTTCAGAGGTTCCATTTCCCAGGTTTTTGACTAATAAAAAATGAATTTCGGAAGCTTAACCTTCGTTACAAACTCAATTCTTCACTCTTCAGTCAGAATCAACCTAACATTCGGTCTTCTCGCCCTAAAAAACATGGAAAACGATACCTCACAAGCTCATGTTCACTAAAACCTCAAAAATCCCTCGTAAACCCCTATTTTTACACCCATTTTTCTCCCTTAACACCCCTGGGTGTATGCCGATCGGGCTGCCGAGTTTCGGAGCCAAACAAGGACCAAAATTTGTTCCCAAATGGGGACCCAAACTGTGTGCGGAAGAACGACGATTTTAGACCAAAATGTAACGTAAATTTAAGGCTGAAATTTCGTTAGAACCTCAATTTTCCACTCTTTGGTCAAAATATACTTCATATTCGGTCTTCTCGTCCCAGAACCATGGAAAACGATACCTCAAAAGCTCATGTTACTAACATGTTACTAAAACACAGCAAGTACCTATTTTTATACCCATTTTCACTCATAACACCCCTGGGTATATTCCGACCTAGCTGCAAAGTTTCGGGACACAACTAAGGCCCATATGGAGCATGTGTGCGAAGAACGAATTTTTTAGACCGAAAATAGAGCCGGTATGCATGATACGGCCTACGGCTTACGGACATCGCATCTTTGGAATCTACGCAAATTGAAACGTAAAAGAAAACAGTCATGCAGCATGGCTATAAGAGCGAATTTTCGAAGTTTTCGGCATCTTCCTCCTCCGCCTAAAATTTTCTGAAAATTAATTTTCGGGTTTTCCCAACTTGATACCATACAAAATTAAAACAGGAGTAGTTTTACGCAAAGTAAAATTTGGGGTGGAAGGAGTGGGAGGGGGAAATCAAAAATGTTTTGAATACCAGAAGAGTAGGTATTGGGTACCTACGTAACAAATTTTTTGTTCCATTTTTTGCCGAGTAACACCTCGGTTTGTAGATTTTCCAACGCTGAACACGATGGTGAAGTCAGAATTGCGATATCCCATTCCGTTATCAGATTAGAGCAGACGAACCAGGAAGAACATCTCAAGAAATAACCACGTTCCTTCATCTTCAAAGTGCTCCAGTTTGAGAATGGAATGAGATATCGCAATTCTGATTTCACCATCGTGTTCAGCGTACAAAAACCTTTAAAATGAGGTGTCACTTGTCAGACCTTTTCATTTTGGGAATTTATGGGTAATTTTCCCCCCCTAAAACTCCCCAAAACTCCCCCTTAGGGTGACCCGATTCTGCCCATCTTCGAACTTAGCCTGTCGATTGCCAAGACAGATTTTTCGTGCAAATTTGAACTTTTTATCTCAATTCTTTCGAGAGTTATCGTCTGGAATGACACATACATATATAAATATATAAATATATAAATATATATATAAATATATAAATATATAAATATATATATATATACATATAATTTTTGGTGTCTTTCGGCAGGGAATTCAGGATGGTCTGAAACGGATTTTGGTATAAAAATCTTTCGGAAATTCGAGTTTTAAAAATTTTGGACCGAGAACAATAGCTTCCTTTTCTTCGAAAATTCGCTAAAACCACAGTCATGCAGCATGGCTATAAGAGCGAATTTTCGAAGTTTTCGGCATCTTCCTCCTCCGCCTAAAATTTTCTGAAAATTAATTTTCGACCAATGTTTTCCCAACTTGATACCATACAAAATTAAAACAGGAGTAGTTTTACGCAAAGTAAAATTTGGGGTGGAAGGAGGGGGAGGGGGAAATCAAAAATGTTTTGAATACCAGAAGAGTACCTAGGTATTGGGTACGTAACAAATTTTAAAAACAAACCGTAAAAATAAACCGTTGTGTAATAATTTGCAGCGTTTTCCTGTTCTTAGCGAATTTTTTTTAATTTCCATTTTGAAATAAATATGAACTGACATAATATGTGCAGTATAATATAAATTATATTATAATACATAATATAATTGTGTAGGGGCCGGGGTGTCCGAGCGGGCTAGAGCGCCCGATCTTTATTTCACTTGTCCCCGTTCGGGATAAAAGTTCGCGGCGTTTCTGGTGCTCGTCTCGGGCGGGCACCAATACAAGCTTTGAAAAGCTTGCATGTGCTTAGCTGACCAGCAAGCTCTTAACCTCTGATAATAATCGTGTGAAAACTACAGGGACTGAAGATTGAAATAACTATTAGTCATATTGTTCGAGAAAGAAGTCCCCTCGGGATATACCTAAGAGGTCAAATCCAGCGTTATATTAGAAAACGTCTGACAGTTCGAGTAGGCAGTACAGCTTCCTCACTTAAATCACATGAACGTATAGAATAGTTGGGTAGGTTCGTTATGATACGGGACCATCTGCGATCCAACCCGCGTGCACCCTCAAAACAGCTCTCTACGACTATTTTTCGCGTAGTTAGGAGCGTTACAAGGAAACTGTCAACATTTCATGTTTGCGCATGCGCAGACGAAAGTTACTGTACGAATCCAATGAAATTCATATGGAACTGTCAAAGTTTTATTCCTGATCGACCCTCCAAATCTGAACTCATTTCAACGATATTTAAGGTACTTATGGGAGTTTCGATTATTTCACGTTTGCGCATGCGCAGACGGAACGATTTCCATAATTTTGAAACGGGATCATCTGCGATCCAACCCGCGGATACCCTCAAAATTTCAGCTCTCTACGACTATTTTTCGCGTAGTTAGAAGCAGTAGCGGTGCCTGGGGTCCGAAAACGGTGGGGCACCAGACCAGAACACAAAACCAACAGATTTGTCTACAAAATACCCCAAGGCAACAACACCCTTCCCTTATTTACTGACTGAATGATATTCAGCAAAGCTTATCTGTTTTAATCAACACTCTATCGTCGTACGAACACGTCGACAATAATTTCTACCTGCAAATTAGCCACCGAATTCATGTGTTACATAAATATAGTAAAGCAAAATATAACAAAACAATGACGCGTAAGCTGGTACCTACTTGAATCTTGAATGGAGAAGCCATTGACTCGACTGAACCTGCGTGGATGGCCACTTTTCTCAGTTGTCATTGCGACACTAGGTCCCAGGACCTACCTTCCAGTTTCAGGAGCCTAGATTTCGATAGCAGGACATCGGTTACTATCGCTTTATTCCGATAATATTTAATTGATATTCAGCTTTTTGGTTTATTATTTTCAATAATGAACCATTGGAATCGAGCATGAAAAAAAAAATTCTTACCCCCCCTCAAAATTTGATGGTTTACGTTTCAAGGTATGTAGAATCCAAAACTGCAATAAAAATATTTCTGTCTGTCCGCCGTACGCCGTACGCCGTACGCCGTACGGGCCACTTTTCTTAGTTACCATGAAAAAAAATTGATGAAATTCGGGTTATAGGTTCCGTTCGGCGTCTAGTTGGTCCTCGAAGCTCGACGTTACTGTGAGTCATCTCTAAGGGGTTCAAAATAGGGGTTGAAATTTTCAAAACGCCTATACCATTTTTTTACGTAAAAATTTTTACGGTTTTAAATAGTTCTTGAACTTGCGAGTTTTTTAAGACCATCCGGAGCATCGTACGTCCAGCCGTTCGTTCACAGTAAGGCCCCGAAGTTTGCACCGACAGGCATTTTCGACTCCAGTGTGAATGAAATTGTATACAATCCAAACCAAATCTCGTAACCAGAGACGCGCCCACATTAGGAATTTGTGAATACGGCCAATCATTGGTAGGGATCACCTGATTATATTGGCGGAGTATGAAGTCGAGTTGGTTGTTCTGTGATATTATTTAATTTGAAAAATGATGGCTCTATTGGAGTTTGTTGGTAGGTAGTGAAACTTGAACAAACGTTGAAGTATTATTGATGGGTAAATTATTACTACGGTAAATCATTACTCAACGGTAAATTATTACACAACGGTAAATTATACCATCTACGTAGAAGGGGCTGGAGTTTGTTGGTAGGTACTTTTGCAACTTTTTTCACTCCTCATCAACCATTTCTTTTCAGAACTTCATTATGTGTGTTTCTTTTTGTTAGGTACTGTTTGTCATCGGCAGAATTATTTTAGCAACATTTAACTCGTGATTTTGGTAGGTACCTAGTAACGAGTACGGGGTTAGGTACTAACCTACGGAGTGTCTGCGATCTACATAATATGCATATAATAGAATAGTACATATCATATTATATAGACGGGTTATCTATACATAGAGCTGTGATCTGTAACAGAAGGGTATTCTATACAAAATAATAAACCGTTGTGCAGGGATTTGCAGCGTTTTATTTTTGTTTTTCATGAGTACTGTTTTCTTCTTTGTTGCTGTTGTAAACAGGGCACCAGCCCGTGTCATAATAAATAAATAAATAAATAACATGCTTGGTCTATGGAGCTAACATTAAGGAACCACCATGGATGCTACACTAGAATATTGAGTATCCACAACCAGAGAACTCTGGCGAGTGGCAGTTAATCTTGTGAAAAATGCTAGGCAGGTGCAGCGTACGGAGGGAAATTCAGATGCCAACTGAACAATGGTTGATATTTTTTACTCCTACTGTTTTTGGGTTCCGGGGCAGTGACCCAAGTGGCCTTATGGACGCAACGCCCCTGGTTAGAAGCGTTACAAGGAAATTCTCAACATTTCATGTTCGCGCATGCGCAGACGAAAGTTACAATACGAATCCAATGAAATTCATTTGGAATATGAAAGCATCATTCCTGATCGACCCTCCAAATTTGAACTCATTTCAACGATATTTAAGGTATTAATGGGCATTTCAATTATTTCACGTTTGCGCATGCGCAGACGAAAGTTACCGTACTTTTTCAATGATTTTGGTACGGGACTATCTGTGACCCAACCCACACCTACCCTCCAAATTTCAGCCCACTTCGACCATTATTTCGGGTAGTTATGAGTGTTACAAGGAATTACCACAGACAGACAGACAGACGGAAACGCAAAATTGTAGTGGAAATTTTCATTTTGGAGGACATGAATTTTTGTTTACTCAATCACGAATCCAAGGCTTCCCTACCTTCGGCAGTGAGGAAGCAAAATAATAATATTCATATAATGTAATTATATTAAATTAAATTATATATTATTATAATGTATGATTGGTTGATTCCAATGGCTCCTAATTGGAGATAATAAACCGAAAGAAGGCGGGGGAGTAATAAGGAACTCATGTTCACAATGTGACCGCCTAATTGGAGCTTGAAAATCACCGGAGAGAAAGTGGTTCCCATGGAAGAAGGACGACGGCCAAGTTCCGCGGAGATGAGGACGGGTTTACGGGTTACGGGTCGGCGTGATCCGAGCAATAAATAATAGTTTTTCACCGACGTCAGAGGATGGAGCGGTCAGCTGATGCCAAGAGAAGGCCCTCGTTATGGGGTAATTGTAATATATGATTAGGGACGTGATCGCTTTTATCAAGTGCCCATCAAAGCAGAGACTGAGAAGGACTTGTGTGTGGGGGGACTGAGTGGAGGATCTTCTTGCCATTAGTTCACCGGTCACACGAACTCCCACGATCCCCCTTCAGGCCTCTTTTACCGGGCTTCTTCATCTCCCGCCCTTCGATCATGTCCACACACAGTCGCACATGGCAGAGCCCACTTTTTTTCCCCATCATTTTTTCGCTTTATAAGGACGTACGCGTGATGTTGGTTATGTCTCCTTTTCATTCGCCTTTTCAAACCTTTCAAAACATGTTACGTCATGATCGTGCTTAAACGAACAAAGAAAGTCATGCATACCAACTGATTCTACCTGGAATGACAGAGAGGAATATGATTGGCCGATATTGTTGAATACTGTGTCAGTCCACTGATTAACACTTCGGCAGGGACATGATTTAAATTTTCGTTCGGAGGCATACCTGCCTATTAGGCATGCACTAAACCTACACACCAAGGGACATCTGCCTTTTAGTCCTCGTAATTTCGCTACGTACTTTCATAGGGATGTATGCCTTTCAGGCATGTGAATCCAAAATGAGGAACCCATACCTAAAACGTTACCAAAATACCTGGCATAGCCATGATTTTCTAGTTCAGATAATGACTGAGACAGATAATGAGACAAATAGCATAGTTAGGTATTTTCTTTGAAAATTCGATAATTGAATAATTTCACTCAACAGGACATCCGCTTTTTGGGCATTAAAAATGAACTCACTCTTAGAGGGACATATGCCTTTTCAGAATTTGAACCCCCTTGAAAGGGATGTATGACTAAAAAGCATGCAATTCGCACTACACTTAGAGGGAAATATGCCTAAAAAGCAGGAAATCCATGAACACACAGCGGGATGTATGCTAAAAAGGCAGGGTATGTTCTGATAAACTGAAAATTAGGCCGAATGGAGCGGGAACGTGGTTCTGGAATTGTTCCTCCGCCACACCAGGTAGCCGACTGACAATGTCCTACGAGGAGAGAGCGCTCATCGCAGTAGAACCGCCCCTAGCGGCTATAATGTGAATCAAGCATGCCTAAAATGCATTATGTCCCTACCGAAGTGTTAATACCTACTTACTTAGTCCAGAAACTACAAGTTATAGAGTGTCAGTACAGATACCAAATACAAGTTAGTCTATAACAAAATGCTGTGAAGCCCTTGTCACATGGGTTTATTATTCGACTGGACATACGTTCTACAGAAATGCTGGCTGTTCATTTATTGTTTCTTTCATGTGCTCAATAATTGCAATGGCTATTTTTGATGATTTCCACCAATTTTGGCTCCCAAAAACACGAATTAGGCTCGGCTTTTTTTTACAGATGATTTTTGATCCTTGATAGTACCATGTAATTGTCTTTATTCACCTATTGATACTACTTCTAGTGTCATCATAAGATTTCGGATCGATATGCAAAAAAAATAGCTGAAATATGCAGCAAAAGTTAGCAAAACATGCCAAAACATGCAAAAAAATTGAAAATAATTATGCTAGTTGAAATTTTGGTCGAATTTTTTCGGTTTTCAAGTTTTTATTGAGAAGTCTAATACGGGAATGAGCAATGTAACCCCAAACTCTTAATCATTCATCTATATTTTATAAAATGACAGCAAATAAAACTGTACAATATTAAATAAAATTTACAATTATTAAAATTTCAATGTGTAGGTGTAGGTACAGATTAATTTCCCTGAACTATCAACACTTTTTCGAGGTTTTCGACTGTGAAATTCCTCCGTCGGTCTGACAGAGTCATTTTCAGCGCGGGAAAGGATCTTTCAACGTCGCAGCTGACAACAGGAAGGAATTTTAACTTGGCAATAAATTTCTCCAGGCGTGAGATATCCCGGAGAGATCGAAAGGGCAGTCATACAAAGGCATGTATAAGACCTTTCACATGACCGGAGATCGGAAATTTCAGTGTAGGTACGCAGATATTTCTTAGAAATATGCCATTTATATGCAAAACTCTGTAACATATATGCAGACGCATATAATATGCAAAAAACAGCAAAATATGCACGAATAAGCAATTTTAAATTCAATTTTAAATCTCCAAAACATCTCCAAATACCTTAATTTGGGTAAGTATGACACTCTATTGAAAAAACGCTGTAAAGTCCTTGTCACATGGGTTTATTATTCTATTATTTTATTGGTCTACAGAAATGCTGGCTGTTTATTTATTGTTTCTTTCATGTAAAATAATTGAAATAGCTATTTCTGGTGGTTTCCACAAATTTTGGCCCCCAAAACTTGAATTAGGTAGGTACTACGCTCCTTTTTTTTCCAAATTACCTTTGACCATTGATTGTACGATCTAATCGTCTTGATCCACGTGTTGACACTTTTTCTAGTGTTAGGTATTATACAAATTGATGGTGATTTCAGACGATTTCGCAGGTTTTTGACTCATAAAAAATCAATTTTGGGAGCTGAACATCTGGTACAACCTCGATTTTCCACTCCTTGGTCAAAATCGACTTCATATTCGGTCTTCTTGTCCCCAAAAACATGGAAATCGATACCTCAAAAGCTCATTTTACTACTATGTTACTAAAACACAAAAAGTACCTATTTTTATACAAATTTTCACTCATAACTCCCCTGGATATATTCCGATCTAGGGCCCAAATGGAGCATATGTGCGAAAGAACGAATTTTGTAGACCGAAAATGAAGCCGTTACACGTGATACAGCGTACGGCGTACGGCGGACGGCGGACGGCCTACGGCGTACGGCGGACGGACATTGCATTTTTGGAATCTACGCACCTTGAAACGGAAAAGAAAAAATTTTGAGGGGGTGTTATACAAATTTTTTGCTGAGCGAATACATAGGTGTATTATTTCACAGAATAATAAACCAAAAACCTGATATGTAAAACATGCAAAATCCGAACTCTAGTTATTATACTGATTTCAGATAATTTCCCATGTTTTTGATTCATGAAAAATTAATTTTTGGAGCTTAACCTTCGTTACAACCTCAATTCTTCACTCTTCGGTCGAAATCAACTTCATATTTTGTCTTCTCGCCCTAAAATACATCGAAAACGATACCTCAAGCTCATGTTCACTAAAAACTCAAAAATCCCTCGAAAACCCCTATTTTTACACCCATTTTTCTCCAATAACACCCCAGGATGTATGCCGATCGGGCTGCCGAGTTTCGGAGCCAAACAAGGACCAAAATTTGTTCCCAAATGGGGACCCAAACTGTGTGCGGACGAACGACGATTTTGGACCAAAATTTAACGTAAATTAACTTCGTTAAAACTTCAATTTTCCACTCTGTGGACAAAATCGACTTCATATTCGGTCTTCCCGTCCCAAAAATAGGAAAACGATACCTCAAAAGCTCATTTTACTAACATGTTACTAAAACACAAATAGTACCTAATTTATTGTATACCAATTTTCACTCATATCACCCCTGGATGTATTCCAATCGGGCTGCAAAGTTTAGGGACACAACTAGGGCCCAAATGGAGCATGTGTGCGAAAGAACGAATTTTTTAGACCGAAAATGAAGCTGGTATACGTGATACGGCGTACGGCGGACGGACATGGCATTTTTGGAATCTACTCACCTTGATACGTACCTAAAAGAACTAATTTCGAAGGGGTGTTATAAAAATTTTTTGCTGGTACACGTAGAAGTGTATTATTCACAGAATAATAAACCTAAACTGAGCATACCTCACACAGCATATATAAATCCCTCCTGGCGCCAAACATATTGATGGACTCAGCCTAAGTAAACCAACCATAATTTTCAAAATTTTCAAAATTAAATTTTAAAGAGGGTGGCATCTACCCATACATAGGTATTGGACTGTCATGTCCTTGACTTACAATAAGTGCTCGTACATCACAAAGGTACGGAATGATCCGACAAACCGTTCCCACACAAGCCACAGTATTTATTTCAATGAGGGAAAAACTCAGGGTTTTGAACCATTTACTTCTGGAATCCATGTTTTTCTCCCCTCACGGAAGATTTAGATAAACTGACTTGTCTTGAAAACTCCCACTATTTGTCTATTGTTCGTAACGTCTTTATCTCTCTGGATAATTAACGTAGTCTTCGCGGGCACTCCGTTGGATGACCCTACGAAGATGAAGCGAACTGCCACCAACCGGCCATTCTCGAGCTTTGGCGTTCGAGCTAACATTACAAATTTATTACAACCATTTATAAAATTATTTAAACCCTTCACAAATGTATCTAAACTTCTATACTTAATCGTATTCATTAGAACGAAAACGTCTATAGGTTACTGGTGTAAGACGAACGGAAGTAATGGTCATAGAAGGGGGGGGGGGGGGGGGGTACCTCGTGGTATTCCTTCTGAATGTTGAGACCAATCTCAAATAACTTCTCCCCCGTACCTTATGTCAGCGAGCTTCTAATTTTTTTTATTAGAGTCTCCATATTCTCCTTTGCTTAACCCTGTGGAACAGGCGTTCTCAAAAATAAAGACGAAAGCAGGAGAGCCGAGGTGAGCACCAACTTCCAGAAGTTATTCAGCAAAGTTTGCTTTCAATCACATACATCAAGATTGCGCGAATTATGGAACGAACATGATTTTATTATTGCCCGACGCAGCACAGCAGGCCATCCACTTCATTAGTCCATTATAACTACTTTCATATTAAAGCACATCCTTCGAATGTTCAGACATCAATAGTTGAATTTTCTTTATTGCTTATTGCAAATATCACTGAATGCGTTAAATAAATTTGTAAAAGGTTTAAATAATTATTATGTAAAGGATTGTAATAATTTTGTAAAAGGTTTTAATAAATTTGTAAAAGGTTGAACTTATTTTATAAAGGGTTTAAATTAGTTTGCAAAGGGTTTAAATAAATTTGTAAATGCTATATCTACTAGAATCTTATAATAAGCGTAATCTCATGTTTGTCCCAAACTTTGTAAGTGGAGGCTGTAAAATAATCAACATACCTATCAAGTTTCGGTTTAAAATTTTCAATAATGAGCTTTTGAAATCGATCAAGGCAGATACAGACCACTGTAAATTTGTTGGATTACCTATTAAGGTAAGCAGGTGCATCGTAGAGTACGAAATAATCGAACTGGAAAAAAAAGCCCGACCGTCCGCCTACACCCTTCATAGAGGGAACTTTTAGTCCGAGGATTATTCTGAAACTTTCATAACTCCACGTCAACGGAAAGAGGTAAGTATTGCGTTCAGTAGCAGTTATGTTTTCGATAAATTTGAAAAAACTGTTAGTACTTTTTAGGAACTACGAGGTACATTTGTAGGACAGACATTCTTCTTCAAAAAGGGTGAATTTTGTACAGAAAAAGCCTACAGAACATTTGTAATTTTCGATACCTGTTGGAAGGTTGGATTGGATTGAATTGAGTTGGATTTGAATGGATTGGATTGAACTTGATTGATTTTTAGGACTTTTTTGGAACTACCCGATACATTAGTAGGACAGGCGTTCTTATTCAATAAAGGGAGAATTGTGTAAAAAACAAAAGTCTACAGAAAATATCTAATTTCGGATAGGATCTTGACGGTAGAGATTGGCGAGGTGGTAAGTATACCTTTTGTTGTGCCCTTTACCGATATAGTTAACACCCGAGTTTAGTGGGCAATATGAAAACATTTAGACTGCTGCAATCCATGAATGGCCTCTAACTAAGTTTGAAATGCATGAAAACTCATTGTTGAACCAGTTCCAGTTCCCCCCAAAATTCTGGATACAAATTAACTACTGTTCTTTCACGGAAGCGTTTTGAAACGGCTACATACCAACCGAAAATTATTGTTGAAAAATGCTTGTGGCAGCATTGGTAGCGTTTTCTTTATTTGAAAAATGTTGCCTTTTTCTAAGTGATAATTTCATGTAATCGATTACGGTTTCCATTCATAATGTCCGCTTTGAAACTTTCTCCTTGAAAGAATATTCATTGACTTACGATCCTAATATTAGCCACTTGTTTGAGATGGAATTGGACAGGAACTCTTTGAGTGTGACTATCCATGGCCGGGTTTAGAGAAGGCCGCGGCGCAAGATTTGGCAACGCTGTAATAGCTTCTTGGTTCAGGCCGCTCTCATATCTCATAATCATAACCACTGCATTCTTTTAGCTCCATGAATGAATGCTTCAGTTATTTTGTTATTATATTGCGAGTAGCTATATTATTGAAAACAAACGTATTCTGAATAAATGACATCAAATGAGGTGCGTTCGATTAATCAGAAGGTTTGATGGGCAACGAAAAAGGCATTAAAGAAGTAAACACGAAGAATTTGCAAACACCTAAGTTATGTTCCTTACTTCAGTTGAAGGTTCACAAAAGAAAATTTTTAAATTTTTATGAAAAAATAAAATAAAACACACACACACAAGTACCTACTTGTAAATAAAATTTAAAATGTCTTCTAAATACTTTAAATTGTTAGCTATTCTTATATTTGCTAAATAGATATTTAGATATTAATAAATTTAAAATGTCCTCTTTAAAGCTTTAAATATTTTTTAAGTAGGTATTCCATAAAAATTAAATATTCTCTCCCTTTTTCCCATTAATATATTTTTTTGTATCTCGTGTCAGCTTGTTGAAAGCATTTATTGCTCTGCATCTATAATGTATATGGGCTAGGGTTGTTCGAAAACGCGGTACATTCATAGTATAATTTACTTTAGCCCTCGTATTTATGTGATGATCAGGAAGGGAAAGGGCGTTTTCCCTTACCATTTGCTTCAAGCAGCTGACTTCCACGAGGTTCAGAAACGGTAGAATTTGCATTTTCCTAAATAAGGGTAGCGAAGGTTGTCGGGCAACTGAGTTTGTCATAATCCGGATTATTGTTTTTTGGGTATTTATAATAGGTTTATACGCTGTGACATATCCTCCACTCGATGCGGGTAAACAGTATAACAGTATAGAGCTCACCAAGGCATCGTACACTCTTTTTAGAAATTTAGTGTCTAGTAATGCCTTTAATTTGGCGAAGATATAGATTAATTTTCGTAGTTTAATGTTTGTTTCTTTTATTTGGCGATCCCACTTTAAATTTTCATCAAGATAGATTCCAAAATACCTTGCGTTTTGCACTCTGTTTATATTTTCGCAATCTATACAACTATTTAGCTTTGAATTTATTGAATGTTGGGCACCCGCGATTCAAAACAAGCATTTTGATGGTCTAAACCAGTGGTTCTCAACGGGGGCGGTAGAGGGGTACTGATGGGCGGCGAACTTGTTTTGGTCGGTAGGGGGGCGGTGAGCGTATTTATATATTGACTCTCCAAAGGCACCTGCCTGAACACTTTAACAGGTTCAGGAATCTTTTGGATTCTGTGCTTGAGATGTACTTAGGTACACCTGAGAGGCCGATAGCTATAATTTATAGGTAATCGATGTTGCTCACTTTGCCGATAAATTCACAAATCACTCGCGGCGGAATCGTGGAAACACATTTCAAAGAATAAAAACAGAGTTATTGAAAGTTTGTCTGTTTCCACTAATACACGAAAAATACGCCGGTTTCAAGCAATACCGGCTTCATAATAACTTATAGCAACAACCGTAATAATAACTAGTTATTGTTTGTTACTGACGATGGTTTGACGGTGTTACTAGCGATGGTATAACAGTGTATTTTTCGTGCATCAGTGGAAATAGACAACCTTTCAATAACTCCGTTTTTATTCTTTTTCATTCGAAGTAAGTACAGAGGTATCACCCGGGGTCAAGGGGTAGATTTGTTGTTGTTGTTGTTGTTATTGTTGTTGTTGTTGTTGGTGTTGTTGTTGTTGTTGTTGTTGTTGTTGTTGTTGTTGTTGTAATATTAAGTAAATCAGTCACAGTAATGAGCGCTCGATCGACGAGGTAGAAGAGGGAGGCAATTGACAGTTTTTTTGACGACAGTCAGCACTCCAGCGTAGAGTTAACTGATATTAGCTTGAAGCCAAAAATCCATGAGCCTACCATCATCCTGGAAACTGGCTTTCTACGTCTCATTAGTTGAAAGTTCAATCAATACTTCCTGAATCTCAACCTCTGTTTTCTCAATGTGCACAGAGGATTAATGAATGACCCATTGAGGACAAAATATCCTCAAAATGTTCGGAAAAGGTCTTATGCATAGACTCCAGGTGTTCACAGTAAACTGTTTCATCAAAGGGATTTCAATATTCTTATGCAGGATACTATTCACTATGCTTATCCGACAGGACTGAAAACTGGCCAATCACAACTTTGTTGCAGCCAAAAATCAGCTTGCACAAAGTGGGATTATTTTTGAAGGCAGAAATAACAGATTTCGTTTTTATTAAATTGAGTTCATCATCTTGAAGTTGCGAATTGATTCATGGGTTTGATGTTGAAGTTGTCATGAAGTTGCGAATTGATTCATGCGAATTGAAACATGGGTGTATGTGCTCTTGCTCAAAATACCGATAATACGACGATTCAAGGTTCGATGCAACGGTAAAAGGTCAGTTCTGCCCAAATTTTAAACGACTGGACGGATTTTTATGGAGATTTTGGTTTATTATTCTGTGAATAATACACCTTTGTATTCGCTCAGCAAAATATTTGTATAACACCCCCTAAAAATTTTATCTTTTCCGTTTCAAGGTGCGTAGATTCCAAAAATGCAATGTCCGTCCGCCGTACGCCGTCCGCCGTCCGCCGTATCACGTGTACAGGCTTCATTTTCGGTCTAAAAAATTCGTTCTTCGCACACATGCTCCATTTGGGCCCTAGTTGTGTCCCGAAACTTTTCAGCCCGATCGGAATATACCCAGGGGAGTTATGAGTGAAAATGTGCATAAAAATAGGTACTTTTTGTGTTTTAGTAACATGTTAGTAACATGAGCTTTTGAGGTATCTTTTTCTATGTTTTTGGGGACGAGAAAACCGAATATGAAGTCGATTTTGACCAAAGAGTGGAAAATTGAGGTTCTACCAAAGGTTCAGCTGCCAAAATGATTTTTTATGAGGCAAAAACCTGGAAAATCGTCTGAAATCACCATCAATTTGTATAATAATACTAGAAGAAGTGTCAACTCGTGGATCAAGACGATTAAATGGCACTACCAATGATCAAAGATAATTTGAAAAAAAAGGAGTGTACCTACCTAATTTTTGTGTTTTGGGTGCCAAAATTCGTGGAAACCATCAGAAATAGCTATTTAAATTATTTCACATGAAATAAAAAATAAATGAACAGCCAACATTTCTGTAGATATGTCCAATAGAATAATAAACCCATGTGACAAGGACTTTGCAGCGTTTTTGCATTGTGTTCTATGGGGTCCCAAATGGGAGGTCCTGATGTTAGAATCCATTTGTACCCGTGCGTTTTCCGGGAAACGACAGAAAATTTCACAACCGTATTGGTTGAAGGATGTGTCGGAACCTCCCTTTCACAACCCATTTTTATACCTCTTCGAAATTTCCACGGAATGTCTGGTACCAACGGAGCACCGACGGTGAAAAGGAAGAACGTCAGTAACGTTTTTTGGATCGCTTTTTCATGTAGTGACGTTTTTCGGCCGGTGGGCCCATGCTAAAAGAAATCGACTCGACATCTAGTAAACGACTTTTTGTAAATTACGTTCTGTTTTAGTCGTCTATTCAATTACATTATTTCTTTATTTCGAATTTTACTATTTGGAACCACCCTTTTTCCATACCCAAACTTGAGGATTTTCACATTAGGTGGGCGTTGAAAAATATTTAGCTCCTAAAAAGGAGGCGGCAGGTTTAAAAAGTTTGAGAACCACTGGTCTAAACGGACCTTCCAGTCAGGAATCCAACCCTTGGAGAGCGGTCTTGGGAACAATACCTCAAGGAAAGGCCGGAGGCCCTGGGAGTCTGGTCTGGTGCATATTGCATATTTGCAAGGGGTTAGAGGGTCAGAGGTTAGTTAGACACGACGCTGCTTCTCCTGACTCGGCTCTTCATAGAGTTTTCCTTCCGTGATACGAAAAGGATCGCGTCCGTTCGTGTTCGAACGAGATGCTTCCTAAAGGCGCGTCCACACTATGCCGATCGGCAGCGTTCGGCCTGAGCCGCGCGGCAACGCCGAAATGGTGAGGACGTGCCGCCCGGGCTGGCCTCGAGGCCGAAAGCCGAGCCGAATCTTGCCGAAGCCAACCCGAATCAAGTCGGTCCGGATCAAAAGAAGCCGACCCGAATTGAAACTATGTTTACAGTCTGGACGTGCCGGGCGGATTCAGAGTTCAGTTGGCAAGAAGACTTGCTGTTCGTGGTCAAGTATAATGAACCGTTGTGTAATAACTTGCCCATCAATAATACTTCAACGGTTGTTCAAGTTGCAAAAGTACCGATCAACAAAATCCAGCCCCTTCTAGGTAGATGAACCGTTGTGTAATAATTTGCCGTTCTGTAATAATTTACCGTTGTGTAATAAGTTACCATTGTGTAATAATTTACCCATCAGTAATACTTCAACGTTTTTCTTCAAGTTTCAGAAGTACCTACCAACAAAATCCAATAGTCAATCACTTATCAAATGAAATAATATCGCAGAACAACCAACTCGACCTCATACAGGCATCCTCGATTATAATCAGGTGCTCCCTAGTGATGATTATCTGGGCCGGATTTATACCGTTTGATTCACGATCGTGTTGACGAAGCTTTTTGGTGCACACGAACGGCTGGACGAACAACGCTCTGGGTGGTCTCAAAAAATTGTTTAGCTCAAGACAAATTTAATAACGTAAAAAAACCATACCCTTCTATCGCAAGTTTTCGAGCTACGGCGTTCTGAAAATTTCAACCCCTATTTTGAACCCCTTAGAGATGACTGACAGTAACATCGAGCTTCGAGGGCCAACTAGACCCCGAACGGAACCTATAACCCGAATTTCATCAATTTTGTTTCATGGACAGTAATATTTGGTTTCTTATTTTCAATAATGAACCACTGGAATCGAGCAAGAAAACTCGGCGCTGCGCGCCTCGGCGGGGGCTTAGCCCCCTGCACCCCTGGATGACTTCCGCTTAAAGCCTGAGCTAAAATGTGGTGTACCTGACCCTTCAGGTTTTTGTCCCCCTCGCTGTATTATATAAGATCGGCTGTTTCTTACCTTACTTCACGCGCGGCTCATACTAGACTCCACCTTTTTTGTTTTTCAGTAAAAATATAAGTATCACTTTATAAATACGTATTATTATGTCGGTACCCAACTACTATTGCTAACGTTATATTGATCGAGTAAACCGGTTTGTATAATTAGGTAGGTCAGGTTAAAAAAACATGCTTTAGCCGCGTAGTTTACTACAACCAAGTGACAACCAAACAAGCGTTATTGTTTACTATCCATTTACAACATTCATTTATATAGTTATAAAATGAAATAACTAGGATGTAAATACCAAGAACAAATACGAAATACATTCGTGATAAATCAAGAGCTTTCCAACGAATGGAAAACGATTTTTGTCCGATGAAAATGAAAGAAGTTTCATTTCCCTAGCAACTACTCGGTTGTAAGTGAAAATCATTGTTAAAATACGCGCTACTTTCGTCTCACTATTTGGTCTCACATTTTCCTGTCGTTTTTCGGCGGGGGGTCCCATCGCAAAAACCTGAAGGGTCAGGTTAAAAAAGTCTAACCCCTCCTCAAAATTTGATGGTTTACGTTTCAAGGTACTCGTATATGTAGAATCCGAAAATGCAATCCAACCATCGAACTATATGCAACGAACTATAATGCAATCCAACTACACTCCAAATTGAGTACGTCCACCTCATCCAGGAGAAGGTCATCCATAAATTCGGTGGCCCTATATTTCTTACGGCCTTTCATTAGGCTAGGACGCACCCAAAATCTCCGAGGGCGCGGGGAGGGGCGCTGCTCATGCGAGGCAGCTCCAATAATGATCGCAGCAGCAGCTGCCAAAACTACATCATCATCCATTATTGCTCCAATTTAGGTCGCGACGTGAATTTAGTGAAGCCTTCACTAAGCCCGTGTTCGAACGAAACTGAGCTTTCGGGGCGTCTACATTACAAAACAGGTGTGGACGTCGTGCCGCACCAACAACCCGCCCGGCTCAGGCCACCCGGCTCAGGCCGCTCGGCCTAATTCGGCATAGTGTGGACTCACCTTAAGACTACGTTATCCACAACAAAATCATTCATCATTGGCAGCTAGCTGTTAGGCGACTTCATCCAGTCGATCAAAGTTAACGTAGGTGAACGTATGTACATAGGCGTTCATCGATCCCCGTTTATGGCTAAACATGTATACCTACCTACAATTTAGCCGGCCCTTGCACAGCCAAATAATTGTTTAACGGGCAGTTATCGGCTGAAACGATGCTTTCTAACCTCAACGGAATGTTCGAAGCACAATTCTGTGTTATTTCTCGAGTTTTTATGGATATTATTTTGTGATATTTTGGGGTCTTTCTAATTATTTTATTTTCAAAATGATTGTGGAATGAGTGAATTTTAGAAACTAAAACAACGGTTTATTATTTATTATTTCTGTGGCCAATACCTACCTTTGAGCTCTCCCAGAAAACTCTAAATCGAGTACTGGAACCGGCCGGGAACTAAAGTTACATAAAAATGCGCGGAATTCAATAATTCAATCATTAATAAATTATTTGTAGTTATTCATGAAGCATAAAGTTTGTTCAAGTTGTAAAAGTACCTATCAACAAAATTCAAAAGAGCCATCGTTCTTCAAATGAAATAACAAGTGGCAGAACAACCACCTCGACTTCATACAGCCATCCGTGATTATAATCAGGTGCTCCCTAGCGATGATAACTGGCCTGGATTTATACCGTTTGATTCACGATCATGTTGACGAAGCTTTTCGGTGCAAACGAACGGTTGGACGTACAATACTCCGGGTGATCCCAAAAAATTCTTCAGTTCAAGATGAATTTAAAAACGGTAAAAAAAACATACGCTTCAACTGAAACTTTTCGTGCGAACGGGACCTATAAACGAAATTACATCAATTTTGGTTCATGGTAACTAAGAAAGTGCTAAGTACGGCGCACGGCGTACGGCGGACAGACAGCAATTATTTTTTGCATTTTCGGATTCTGCATACCTTGAAACGTAAACCATCAAATTTTTAGGGGGGTTAGATTTTTTTTTTCCATGCTCGATTCCAAAGATTCATTATTGAAAATAATAAACCAAAAAGTGTTGCAGTCAACGCTTCTTAATCTAGTTTAAGGTGATCTTTATTAATTCTACTAAGTTCAAGAGTCGTTAAGTGCCAAATGTTTCGAGTTAATTCGTGTAATTGAAAGCAAGGAACCTATAATAATATTGCTCCTTACGAACATCATGTTTATATTAGTATTTTCTAAGATAATATTTTTCTGAAGCAAGTCGCAATGTTGTCCAGTAGAATCAGACTAATCAAAAGGCAGCATATAATGTAATACTAGTAAATTATGATATTAGTTACCGTTTACTTATGTGTCAAAGAGTTCAACGCACGAGTGTTTTAGGTCAATTACGAATGCGTGATAGTAGAAATGATGAACTAATTACCAATTTGTGCATTTTTACAATAAATTTTCCTGTTCGGCATTCATTTTAACTAATGTATTTTCCTTCACAACGTGTCTCTGTCTTACCTCTGTCTCTAGGCTTAGCAAATTAATGATTCACTTCCCTGAAAAGGCAAGTTCATGTTGTGTCCTGTCACTCGCCTGGTTCACTTCGTCACTAGGCTGTCCTTAAAAATATTCAAATTCAAACTGTGTGGTGGTGAATAGATAATATCAGCGACCCTTGACATATATATGACCTTTTTAATCCTTGATAGTTCACAAAAACATTTTTTTTCGGAATTCTTAAGCCACTTTCAAAACTTCCTCGTCAAATGCGCATTTTTCAGGAGAATCACCCGCTAGCAAATCAAAATGGATCGATGAGTTATTCCGACATGACACCCATTGTTGCGTTCCCATTGTTTTCATATCCTGAAGTGTCCGGTCGAATTTCGGTTGATCATTTCAGTAATGAACATTTGGAATCGAGGATAAAAAATTTACCCTATAATCCCCCTCGTAGTTATCTATTTTACGTTTCAAAATAGTACCTACGTACGTAGAAATGAAAAAGGAACTTGGGGAAAAAATGTGAAACCGACAAGATTTCAGATTTCAAATGTCTAGCCCCATTCTCGGTCTAGCTATCCACCTATTTGAATGGATAAATCCGATACACAACATGCGTCATGTTATACGCTGATTTTGAAAACGTTCGATATGAAAAAGAAATTTTTTAATTCGATTTGGAATATCTTGAATTTGTTTTGCAAGATCTTGAATTTGGATTTTATCAAATCAACTTCCTACCCATGTTAGTTCTCAGTGAGGATTGACAGTGGTTGAGTTCCAACAGATTCATTCATTCGCCAAAGTGTCTGATTCCACTTGAACTGGGTCAGAAAAGAAGTGGCGTAAGACCGCTCGTTGCCCAAAGGGCCCCCACAGAGGAAAACGCCTTCCACCCCATGGAGGATTGAACACGGGAAATAAGGTTTCTAATTAATTAAGCTTGAGCAATTGCTCAGCGCACTGAGGAGTCGGTTGAGCGGGCCAGTCATTACTGTAATTGTTTTTCAACGCCTTCCAAGGAGACCGTCCCTTGTAATAAATCAATCATCACCTCCCTTTGACGAGCAATCAGGATGATTTCTCCACACCTGCGAAGGTGTGTGAAAAAAAGACTCCGGTCAGTTCGTTGGTGCGTGTCGCCAGTCATCAGACGTGCTTGACTCCTTTTTTCGAAATGCCAACATAGCATTCGTATACTTATTGCTTCATCGCTACCGTAGTACAAGAATGAATGCAAAAGTTAGAAAAACGCTGCAAATTATTACACAACGGATTATTATTTACCTGTATAGGTGTCCCTTCTGCGTAGATCACTGTTTTCTGTGGTCAATACCCTCGAGCTCCCCCCAGGAAAGCCCTAAATCGAGTACTGGAGCCGGCTCCAGAATAAGTTTCCTAAAAATGCGCCGGATTCAATAATTCAATAACATTATTTGTAGTTATTCATATAGCATAAGGCAAATAATAAATCGTTGCGTAATAAGTCACCTGTACAGGTGCCCCTTCTACGTACATAGTATAATGAACCGTTGTGTAATAATTTACCGTTTACAGTTGTAATAATTTACCCATCAATAATTACTATACTTCAACGTTTGTTCAAGTTTCAGAAGTACCTACCACCAAAATACAATAGATCCATCATTTCAAATGAAATAATATCGCAGAACAACCAACTCGAATCCATACAGCCATACGTGATTATAATCAGGTGCTCCCTAGTTATGATATCTGGGCCGAATTTATACCGTTTGAATCTCGATCTTGATGACGAAGCTTTTTGGTGCACATAAAGGGCTGGTCGTACAATGCTCCGGGCTCAAAACAAATTTAATAACGTAGAGAAAACCGTACCCTTCTATCGAAATTTTTCGAGCTACGGCGTTCTGAAAATGTTATCCCCTATTTTGAACCCCTTAGAGATGGCTGACAGTAACGCCGAGCTTGGAGGACCAACTAGACCTAGGACGGAACCGAATTTCATTTCATTTCATTTCTCCAAACCGAATTTCATCTTTTTTTTGTATTTTCGGAATCTACATACCTTGAAACGTAAACCATCAACATTTGAGGGCGGGGGGGGGGGGGGGGGGGGGTTAGAATTATTTTTTCATGCTCGATTCCAAAGGTTCAGGTTGATAGCGTTCAGGACATTAAGGAGCAGACTTGGTTCCACGCATGTCGGTCTGTCTGTAAGTAATTCGTTATAACAACAGCCTTATCTAATGAACAATCCGAACGGACTGGAATTATCGAGGTCATAAAAAACATGGTGCCACAGATCATTTTAATTTCATAGAAATTCCACCGTGACTCTCATCTGCGCATGCGCGTACATAAACGTCCCGGAGCTGTCGTAACAACAGTTCTCTATTTGGCCGATTTCGATGCATGGGCAAATGAACCCTATGGAATCCCGAGCGAACTGCAACGCAGGAACGGCTGCGCATGAGCAAACACCCCAAACTGCTTAATGCTTGTAGGTATCTCCCGTGGTTTCGACTAAATATTGTGGGAACATGGTAGTGTCACAAGAGAGCCCTAATGATTTTAAAATAATTTGGAATGATATGAATGACGACGCATGCGCATAGAACTTGAAACCTCGTAACGAGCTAGTAACGAAATAGTATTGCAATGTGGAATAAAGGAAAAATAGACCTTCAGCTTACCACCAAAATGTATTTAACACTCAAATTCTGAGCATCATCAGGTAGGTACTCACATCAACACAGATAACAGTGAAACCCACCACAAACTTCCTACCCTGACCTGGCATGTCATACAATTTATGTCCACACCTATTGCTGTGGAGGAAGGACTTCATAAGTCCGCCGAATTGCACAGAACGCATTACTATACATTGCTATGTAAATGATAGTAAAACGTATTTTTATGTAGGTACAGGTTTAAAAAAAAAATTAATGTAGCTACGTGGATATACCTGTTTACTAATATAATATCACAAACTGTAAACAAATAAATATCCCCTGAAACTTGACTGAACTACAACTACAGGTATTTAACTGAAAACCTTGAAACATTATATGACGTAAAATTTAGTGGTATGTAACTTACAACTATATGACATAACACTTTTGAAATACCTACGTGATGTTGAGGTGAGAACCCCTACTCTGGAAGAACCGATCATAGAAGTATATAGGTAATACCCCATTTATTAAACTTTGTTCCCATGTTTTAATAAACTTAAAATTATCTTATGAAAATCTATCATTGAAATTTAGTTCCCCTCTAGTCTTTTTAGATACGTAAATTTCCAAATTTTCCCATGAATCCATCGGTATTCCCTTTTGAACATATTATGTTAGGAAATTCCAGAACTACTTTCTTCTAAATCATTTAATTTATTTCAAGTTGTCTTTATTTCGTCTGGGCATTTTCTTTAATTTCATTTGATACCTGCTGTTGGTCCCATATGGCTATGAATTCCAACCACTCATAAATTTCTTGTTGGCATTTAGAAGGCTTCTGACTTTACCTAGATGTTCTCTATCCCTACAAATAACTTCATCCTCCCACTCTGACCCACATATTCCCCATTACATTGGTCCTCATTATTCCCTGCACATTTCATTGTATAAATCCCACCTTCCAGCTTTTCCTTCTTATTTTTGATTTTGGAATTATTGGGTTTGGCAATGTTTAAGTTATTATAAAAAGTAGGTGTTATTCCTACCGCCTTGAGCCTGTACCGAAATAAAAATACGTTGTACTATCATTTACATAACAATGTATAGTAATACGTTCTGTGCGATTAGGCAGACTTATGAAGTCCTTCCTCCACAGCAATAGGTGTGGACATGAATTGTATGACATGCCAGGTCAGGGTAGGAAGTTTGTGGTGGGTTTCACTGTTATCTGTGTTGATGTGAGTACCTACCTGATGATGCTCAGAATTTGAGTGTTAAATACATTTTGGTGGTAAGCTGAAGGTCTATTTTTCCTTTATTCCACATTGCAATACTATTTCGTGATTCACAAAATTATATAGGTATGTACATATCTTTGGTTCATTCATGGTTTGGTTTTTGGTTTTGACTGTGTGATGAGGTTATTATATCAGGAACATCTCTTCTTCAAGTCTACTGCCTTCATACGCTTCGGTCAGGAATTTTGATTACGTAGGTTGTTAAGGTCGGACATCGAACGTTCGTCTTACGGTGTGCAGCTTCGACGTGGACTGCTTCAGAATAATTTTATTGTTTCGAACTACTAGACCGTTCTTTTTCTTCTTCCCTTCCCTCTTCCAACAGATCTAAATCCCTGCACGATCGGACAAAGGCCTACTGGAAGGCTGAAGGCGAGTGAATGAATAGGTCAGCAAACTGTTCTTTGCAACAGAGTCCACAAAAGCCCGATTCCCCCAGGACACCGATGTTGACTTAGCACAGATCCCTTCACCCGTACGAAGCGAAAGCCTCCAACAATGAGGACGAATGTTATTTTTTTTTTTTTTATCGGGGCCCATACCCCACCCAAGGTCCACTAATATGGGAGGATTACAAGCGTTGAAGGTCTCATAGAAGAATGCTAGTGTTTGGTTAGCGGTCTAACGGAGTAGGTGGGCTTGGCACTCGTAATCCAGTTAGTTTTTTGACCCGTGGACGGAGCGTGATACCCACCCGCACTCTACCTGGTCTGCATTGAGGGTACAGCCTTTTTCCGTGTCCAAAACCGAACAAGGAGATGTCACGGATCGGTCCTAGCAGCTGCCGTATTTATAGGTTTCCAGGCCGCGTGAACCTTGAAGATGGGAAGAAGGCTGCATGATGAAAACTGCGTCCGTTTTTCCTTTCGACCAAGTCTCGAAAAATACGAGTTCCAGGGTTTATTTATGCTGTAAACAAGCATAAGTAATTTACGGAAGGACGTAAGGCGTAATTTAATGGACTGCTGGTCATATAAGCGTCTAGGCGGACTAACTAAAGGCGGGGGGGGGGGGGGGGGGGGCTTCTCCTCTTCTCGATTCTCGTACTGATGGAAATCGGAGTAGAGCGTGTTGCACAAACAGACCAGGTAGTGTCAACGTACCCATTTTCTGGGAAATAAATCTGTTGCAACTCTGAAGATGCTTTTGCTTGCTGGAGGCTGCTCAGCTTCCTGAGAATCAGAGAGCTCAATTTGAGGCTCCATGCCTTTTAACACATACACAGCAGTCCGAAAGAGGCTCTAATTCCATATTTCAGCGGCCTAGTTGAACGTGCAAGAAATTTGGAGACCTTCGTGCTCTACTTTCGTGTCAAAGTTTACATAGTTTTGTGACAGTGTTTGACAGTGGGGGTGGACCCTCGAGAGTCCCCCTCCTAGACCAGCGAGATTATCACCGGTTAACAAGGGATATCAATTAGGCTTCCGCTCACCGATCCCGTCTCCACCGGACCAAAAAACGACTCGAGAACAGCCGTATTGTCACACTTCTCCCCACATGACGTACTTCTGGGTAGCAGAAGTACGAGAGGGAAAAGGGGGGAATGAAAAGTAGTATGAAGTTCTGGTTCAGGAAACGACATCTGAACAACTTGGAGGTGACAAACCTCCATCGTTATTAATAGTTTACTGGTGGAGAACAAAGCTCCTAAATACGAGTATTGGCGGACAATGTTGTCAGAGGTTGTTGTCCAGTGAATTGTGCTCATCTGGGCAACCTCTAGGTGATCAACCTCCATCGTTAGGAAGGAACAACTATTGGGACTTGTCAGTTGGGACACGGCTCAATCGCCTTCAAATGAGCTCAGTATATTTTAATTATACTGACACTCTAAAAGGGAAGAAAGTGGGTGGGGAAGCCAATAGCTGTGTGCATTATCAAAGGGACAGGTTGTTAGTAAAGGAATCCTTCTGGGAAACCTTTGGGCTTATCCTTCTGGTGGGCCCACAAAAAGTGGACGGAGTATGGTGAAGTGCTCAGCGCATACTACCGAACCACGCTCTGCTACCATGTGACAGAGTGTGGCAGTAGGGGTGGACCCTCGAGAGTCCCCCTCCTAGACCTGCGAGATTATCACCTGTTAAGAAGGGATATTGATTAGGCTTCCGCTCAACGATCCCGTCTCCACCGGACCAAAAAACGACTCGAGAACAGCCGCAATGTTACAGTTTTCGATCAAGTTAAATAGTCACAGCAAATGCATGATCCATAGTAACATACCTAATAATATACAGCACGTCGTGTGACAAACAGTTCGGTGATCGTTTCAATATGAGGTTCACCGTAATAAGTTGCCCAATGCGCTTGGCCTCCGTCGACCTTCAGTCCAATAGTGAGCACAAGGAAATTGACGGAATCATCCAAAGATCCATTCAATCGAAATTCCGAGCGGGGTTTGAGCGTTTATCGACGATTCGCTACCGAAGGAGCATAAATGAAGTGCCTGTACAATAGGAACTGAATCAGCAGCAGCAAGTTGTTTCTGTTCATTGACCGATGAAACAATGGACTGGGTACATAATGTATTGCTAATGCGCCCGTCTCTAACTGATGAACTAAGTTTTGTATCAACAGGTGAATCAAGAAAATTAAAGGGTACCATCAATGATCAAAAATAATCCGTTAAAAAAAAATGCCGAGCCTAATTCGTGTTTTTTGGGGGCCAAAACTGGTGTAAACCATCAAAAATAGCCATTTTAATAATTGCACATGAAAGAAACAATTAATAAGCAGCCTAAATTTCTGTAGGTATGTCCAGTAGAATGATAAACCCGTGTGACAAGGACTTTGCAGCGTTTTTTTTTCTTCCGGAGGAAAAGCATGTCATTATCTTGTACTGATATGCTTTCAGTGTAAACCATTTACCTTTGGAGATGTTGTGCTTTAAGTAAAGTGTGTTGACCAGATGAATAAGATGTGTGAGACACTTTGTTCAAGTTCCCTCGGGGAAGCATGATTCAACATCTTGCACTGAAATGCCCCCATGTGGCTGCGGGGTTGGAACGAGGAACTCGATAAAAACTGCATCCCTGGGACTAATGCCCTCTTGCTCATGAGCAGAACATGATCCCCGGAGCGGAGGATGACGAGAGAGAGCCAACACGTGGTGACACTTTAATGACGTCACGCCTACTGGTCCTCCTACATCCGTTATCATTTCCGTACAAACGGGCGTTTGAAACGAAAAAAGATGATGTGACGGGAGTTGAGGATATTCTAACGGGGTTTCCCTCGGGACCTTGTGGCCTATGGGCGACACGTTGCGCCGCTCCTTCAACGCAAGTCGTCAAAAAAGTAGGTTTCACACAGGTCCACAGAGAAATGATGGGACAAGCCATCCCCACTAACATTTATATAAAATATTGGTTCGACAAGAACAAAAATTGGACCATAAAACAAACAGATAGTTTTTTTCTATTGACCATCTTTAGAAATACCTATTAATATGTTTTGTGTTATATATAATATACCCTCACATTAACGTTTTCCTTCACTCCAAGAATCCAGTACGTCGTTTCAAATTATTTGAAAAATAAGTGTCACTCAGCATAGCTTCCTAATCGCACTTTCATCACACGGACATTTTCTATTGTATTGGGCTTGCCCGTATTACTTAATAAAAAAATAAATAAATAAACTCGTTGCAAACCAGCATCAGAGGCATCACACAACTTCGGGCGAGTGGTCAGTGGGTGATGGGGAAGGGGTATCACTGTCTTCATTTCGTTTCCAGCTCAACTATCTCGACTGAGGCCAACTCATTGTGCGCGACCTCTAACTAAACTACTAAATTTTCGAATTTTTCCAACAAACGCAAACTAATTCTTGACTCCCTATAGTTTTTGTCCAATTTTTTTGGTTTATTATTTTCAATAATGAACCATTGGAATAATCGAGCATGAAAAAAAAAATTCCCTTTTCTTAGTTACCATGAAACAAAATTGATGAAATTGGGGTTATAGGTTCCGTTCGGGGTCTAGTTGGTCCTCGAAGCTCGACGTTACTGTGAGTCATCTCTAAGGGGTTCAAAATAGGGGTTGACATTTTCAGAACGCCGTAGCTCGAAAACTTTCGGTGGAAGGGTATGGTTTGTTTCACGTTATTAAGTTTGTCTTGAGCTAAATCATTTTTGAGACCACCCGGAGCATTTACGTCCAGCCGTTCGTGTGCACCAAAAAGCGATCGTGAATCAAACCGTGTAAATCTGGCCCAGATATCATCGCTAGGGAACACCTGATTATAATCAAGGATGGCTGTATGAAGTCGAGTTGGTTGTTCTGCGATATTATTTCATTTGATAAGTGGATTTAGTTGGTAGGTACTTCTGAAACTTGAACAAACGTTGACGTATTATTTATTGGTAAATTATTACACAATGGCAAATTATTACACAACGGCTCATCTACCCAGAAGGGGCTGGATTTTGTTGATAGGTACTCTCGCAACTTGAACAACCGTTGAAGTATTATTGATGGGTAAATTATTACACAATGGTAAATTATTACACGCCGGCAAATTATTACACAACGGTAAATTATTACACAATGGTAAATTATTTCATAACGGTAAATTATTGCACAACGGTTCATCTACCAAGAAGGGGCTGGATTTTGTTGGTAGGTAGGTACTTGTTAAACTTGAACAAACGTTGAAGTATTATTGATGTGTAAATTATTACACAATGGTAAATTATTACAAAACGGCAATTATTACACAACGGTAAATTATTACATAACGGTAAATTATTTCACAACGCTAAATTATTACACAACGGTTCATCAACCAAGAAGGGGCTGGATTTTGTTGGTCGGACTTGAATAACCGTTGAAGTATTATTGATGGGCAAGTTATTCCACAACGGTTCATTATACTTGACCACGAAGGTAGGTATTGACCACAGAAAACAGTGATCTACGCTGAAGGGGCATCCATTTCACTCCATATCAACAATTTTCCTTCAGAACTTCATTATTTGCGTTTATTTTTGCCGTTCTAGTTACTGCTGGTCATCGACAGAATTATTTTAGCTACATTTAACTCGTGATTTAGATAGGTAGGTACCTAGTAATGAGTGCGGGGTTAGGTACTAACCTACGGAGGGTCTGCGCTCTACTTAAGATGTACCTATAGAATAGTACATACCTATTATAATTATACAGGGTGATCCGCTCGTAGATGCAAAAAAAATTTGCGTAAAATTACATCAAAAATGGAGTAAAATGCCGCCAACCGCACATTTTTATCTCAGTCCGTTCCCGAGATATGATTTTTTAATGGTTTTTTCAGGAAAACCGTGTTTTTTTCCTTTTAAACTCAAATTTCTCCTCTTAACCTCATTTTAGGAATCAGCGTTAAATTTTCCATACGCATGGTATACTTCTAGTCTTGAAAAGTACCATCTAGAGACCACAACAACAGCTCAAACATCAGACGAATTTGAAAAAATAAAATTTCTGAAATTTTAAAAACGTTACTACTCCTCCGAAAAAAATCCTGGAAACTTGGTAAATCTCTTAAAAACTTCTTCATTTAATAAGCTTTCCAATGGTATGGTCAACTTTGCGATTATCTTGTTTCTTTGATGAAAAATTCAAGTTTAAATGCAAGAAAACGTTAGGCACCTGAAAAGGGAGAATTTGATCAGAGGGTAGAAAAAATGTAAAAAAGTTGTTAATGTTTTTAATTGAAAAATTGAGTCAATAGTGCCAATTTACAATTCGAAATCAGGTTTTTCGGTAATTAGGAAAGCCCGTTTTCAAAATGCCCACCAGTGTTCTCTAGCACGCTTACGCATTTGTCCCACTGTCACGTTGAATGTCAGACGTTCTTGCACCGTCACGCTTGCCTCTTGAATTCGTCTCTTTAAATCTTCAACATCTTGTACATCAGTAGCATAAACCGTTGATGAGTTCCCGTGAATACCCGAGAATCTGGAACCCGTCGGCCAGGATATCTAGCACGATACTGCTGCTGTGCAGCAAGCGCATTTCCATCGCACAACCCGTACAAGAAATGTATGTCGGCGTACTCGCGGTTAGTGAACCGTGCCATTTCTAACATCAAACTGCATTGGGAATAACTTCCCATCTCATTGTTGTTTAAACAGGTGGATACACGAACTCATTTAGATGTACACTGTAATGCGTTGATTTTGAACCTTAGAACTCCCCCTGATGACAAAAAACATAAAATCTCCTAATGTTTTCTTGCATTTAAAATAATTAAATTGGTACTAATTGACTCAATTTTTTTTCAATTAAAAACATTAAAAACTTTTTTTTACTTTTCTTCTCTCTCTGATCAAATTCCCCCTTTTGAGGTGCCTAACGTTTTCTTGCATTTAAACTTGAGTTTTTTATCAAAGAAACAAGATAATTGCAAAGTTGACCATACCATTGGAAAGCTTATTGAATGAAGAAGTTTCCAAGAGATTTGGCAGTTTCTAGGATTTTTTTTCGGAGGAGTAGTAACGTTTTTAAAATTTCAGAAATTTTATTTTTTCAAATTCGTCTAATGTTCCAGCTGTTGTTGTGGGCTCTAGATGGTACTTTTCAAGACTTGAAGTACACCATGCGTATGGAAAATTTAACGCTGATTCCGAAAATGAGGTCAAAAAGTTAAATTAAATGAGGTAAAGCGGAGAAATTTGAGTTTAAAAGGAAAAAAACACGGTTTTCCTGAAAAAACCTTTAAAAAATCATATATTATCTCGAGAACGGGTTGAGATGAAAATAGGCGGTTGGCGGCATTTTACTCCATTTTTGATGTAGTGTTATGCAAATTTTTTTTGCATCTACGAGCGGATCACCCTGTGTAGACGGGTTATCTATACAGAGAGCTGTGATCTGTAGCAGAAGGGTATTCTGTACAAAATAATAAACCGTTGTGCAGGGATTTGCAGCGTTTTTTAAATATTATTTTTAATAATGAACCTTTGGAATCGAGCGTGAATAATATTTTCTAACACCCCTGTCTTCTTCAAAATTTGATATATTGCATTCCAAGGTACCTGCGTAGACTCCGAAATGGAATCAAAACATATCTGTCCCTCCGCCGTACGCCGGCATCGGCGCGGTCAGCCTACGCCATACGCGGCACTTTCCTCAGTTACCATGAACCGTAATATAACGACGACAACTTTATATTAGCTTTTTAGAATTTCCTATATGCACAACAAGCTTTTGTCCTACACAACCCATCATCAACACGTCATAAATCATTATATAATTCGCGAGTGTTTTGTATGCGTGTGCGTGTTCGCATTTACAGAGTGTGGTCTCATTGAGAGTTCCGGGCCAGTTTTTAGGCTATCACTCGATCCTCTAGATCTTCTCTTTGATCGAATTCCTGGCCTTCGCTAATATTAATGACAGCCTCCGAGTTAACAGTAAGCCAGAATAAGATGAGCGCTGCCAGAAACAAGTTTTCGCGGGGGTTTCTTAACCAAAACTAAACGATTTTTGTGGGGTTCAGAATTTATTCGACGATTGTGATTTCATCCAGAATAATAATAAACGCGTAGTTGATAGGTGGTTGCCCTCATGTTTCTTACTGTCCCATATGATTCATACAGGGTGGAGAGAAACGGATGAGCCCTTTTTAAAATGACGCCAAATTTGTAATATTGGAGATATGAGGTTGAAAAAAATTGTAAAATGTTCGTTAGGAAGGGAAGTTTATTTTTCAGTGAGAAAAAAATCAGTTATAGAATATCATGTTAAGATGATGGCGCCCTTGCTGATTAATGCATTCTTCGAGCCTTTCGGAGAAGTTGGTCATGACTAGAGTTCGGATTTTGCATATTCTGCGTATCAGGTTTTTGGATTATTATTTTCAATAATGAACCATTGGAATCGAGCAAGAAAAAAAATTCTTGAACAAACTTGAAACTTGAACAAACTTTGAAGTATTATTGATGGGTAAATTATTTCACAACGGTAAATTATTACACAACGGCAAATTGTTACACAACGGTAAATTATTACACAACGGTAAATTATTACAGAACAGCTCATCTACCCAGAAGGGGCTGGATTTTGTTGATAGGTACTTTTGCAACTTGAACAACCGTTGAAGTATTATTGATGGGTAAATTATTACATAATGGCAAATTATTACACAACGGCAAATTATTACGCAACGGTAAATTATTACGCAACGGTAAATTATTACACCACGGTAAATTATTACACAACGGCTAATCTACCAAGAAGGGGCTGGATTTTGTTGATAGCTACTTTTGCAACGAACAACCGTTGAAGTATTATTGATGGGCAAATTATTACACAAAGGTTCATTATTCTATCTCCGTAAAAGGGCAACCTATACAGTTAAATTATTACACAACGGTTTAGGTAGGTACCTAGTAACGAGTACGTGGTTAGGTACTAACCTACGGAGTGTCCGCGATCTACATAATATGTGTAGATAGTACATTATGTTATATAGAAGGGTTATCTATACGGAGACCTGTGATCTGTAACTGGAGGGTATTCTGTACAAAATAATAGACCGTTGTGCAGGGATTTGCAGCGTTTTTCAATAGAAAGTGTCGTCATACTTATCCGAATTAAGGTATTTGGAGATGTTTTGGACATTTAAAATTGAATTTAAAATATTATATTCGTGCATATTTTGCTGTTTTTTGCATATTATATGAGTCTGCATATGTTACAGAGTTTTGCATTTAAATGGCATATTTCTAAGAAATATCTGCGTACCTACACTGAAATTTCCGGTCTCCGGTCATGTGAAAGGTATTATACGTGCCTTTGTATGACTGCCCTTTTGATCTCTCCGGGTAGATGACCGGGTTTTCCCCGACCGGAGATTTCCGTACGTGTGAAACTAGCGTAAGAAATACACAATTTTGAGACTTGGCTTATCCATTCCGTTCAAGGTATTAAACCCAAGTGGGTTTAATTCAGGTCCATTCTGGCCCGAACTATGTAGGAGGAATTTCACAGTCGAAAACCTCGAAAAAGTGTGTGGTGAAAAAGTGGTGTTGATAGTCCAGGGAAATTAATCTGTACCTACACCTACACATTGAACTTTATTTAATATTGTACAGTTTTATTTGCTGTCATTTTATAAAACATAGATTAATGACTGAGAGTTTGGGGTTACATTGCTCATTCCCGTATTAGACTTCTCAATAAAAAATTGAAAACCGAAAAAATTGGACCAACATTTCAACTTGCATATTATTTTCAATTTTTTGCATATTTTTGCATATTTTGCTAACTTTTGTTGCATATTTTAGCTATTTTTTTGCATATCGATACGAACTCTAATCATGACTGTCTCCAACATTTCCATCGGGATGTCGGCAATTTCACGTCTGTTGTATCCTGTATATTAAGATCGTGAAAATGTATGTCCACTGTGGAGAAGGGAGCAGCCGGATGGTGGGTGGGGGGGGGGGGGGTTAATTTTAGTCCTGCTAGTCAATATTAACAACTGTTGAAAACAAGGAACTCACTGTATATCATTCCATTACGATATCACTGAAATTAGGTTTGTAGGTCCTCTTTGAGGTCTAGTTGGTCCGTGAAGCTCGGCTGTCAGTCACCACTAAGGGGTGGAAAATTGGGGTTGAAAAAACAGAACGCCGTGTCTCGAAAACATGCAATAGAATTCGGAAACATGCGTTAATCGTTTCCAAATTTGGCGGCCTGAATTTGGTTTTCCATCTTGTTACACACGCATCTGGAGGAAAAATGTTTCAACATGTACCTATAACGCTCTCTATCACGAGTTAGTTGAAACGGCTCATCTTCGAGGCTCAAGGATCATCAGTAGGGGTTTGACTTCAGATTCAAATTCCATACCAAAAACGCTGCAAAGCCCAAAGGTTGTCACATGGGTTTATTGTTCTACTGGGCATACGAACAAAATTTTGGCTGCTCATTTATTGTTTCTTTCATGTGCAATGATTGAAATGGCTATTATTTATGATTTCCACCAATTTTGGCCACCCAAAAACACGAATTTCCCATGTTTTTCACTAATAAAAAATGAATTTCGGGAGCTTAACCTTCGTTACAACTTCAGTTCTTCACTCTTCGGTCAAAATCAACTTCATATTCGGTCTTCTCGCCCTAAAAAACATGGAAAACGATACCTCACAAGCTTATGTTCACTAAAACCTCAACAATCACTCGAAAACTCCTATTTTTACACTCACTTTTCTCCCATATCACCCCTGCACAACTAGGACCGAAATAGGGACCCAAACTGCGTGCGGAAGAACGACGATATTAGACCAAAATTTAACGTAAATTTAAGGCTGAAACTGCCTTAGAACCTCAATTTGGTCAAAATCGACTTCATATTCGGTCTTCTCGTCACAAAAACATAGAAAACGATACCTCAAAAGCTTATGTTACTAAAACACAAAAAGTACCTATTTTTATACCCATTTTCACTCATAACACCCCTGGGTATATTCCGATCTGGCTGCAAAGTTTCGGAACACAACCAGGGCCCAAATGGAGCATGTGTGCGAAAGAACGAATTTTAGTTTATTATTTTTAATAATGAACCATTGGAATCGAGCATGAAAAAAAAATGCTTACCCCCCCCCCCCCCCCTCAAATTTTTATGGTTTAAGTTTCAAGGTACGTATGTACAATCCAAAACTGCAATAAAAATATTTCTGGCTGTCCGCCGTACATCGTACGCCGTCCCTGGCCACTTTTCTGAGTTACCATGAAAGAATATTGATGAAATTCGGGTTATAGGTTCCGTTCGGGGTCTAGTTGGTCCTCGAAGCTCGACGTTACGCCCATCCCTAAGGGGTCAAAATAGGGGTTGAAATTTTCAGAACGCCGTAGCTCGAAAACTTCCGATAGAAGGGTATGGTTTTTTTACGATATTAAATTTGTCTTGAGCTAAACAATTTTTTGAGACCACCCGGAGCATTGTACGACCAGCCGTTCGTGTGGACCAAAAAGCTTCGTCAACACGATCGTGACTCAAACGGTATAAATCCGGCCCAGATAACCATCACTAGGGAGCACCTGATTATAAGCAAGGATGGCTGTATGAAGTCGAGTTGGTTGTTCTGCGATATTATTTCATTTGATAAGTGGATTTAGTTGGTAGGTACTTCTGAAACTTGAACAAACGTTGAAGTATTATTTATTGGTAAATTATTACACAATGGCAAATTATTTCACAACGGCTCATCTACCCAGAAGGGGCTGGATTTTGTTGATAGGTACTCTCGCAACTTGAACAACCGTTGAAGTATTGTTGATGGGTAAATTGTTATACAATGGCAAGTTATTACACAACGGTACATTATTACACTACGGCTCATCTACCCAGAAGGGGCTGGATTTTGTTGATAGGTACTTCTGCAACTTGAACAACCGTTGAAATATTATTGATAAGTAAATTATTACACAATGGCAAATTATTACACAACGGTAAATTATTACACAACGGTAAATTATTACACCACGGTAAATTATTACACAACGGTAAATTATTACACAACGGCTCATCTACCCAGGGGGGCTGGATTTTGTTGATAGGTACTTTTGCAACTTGAACAACTGTTGAAGTATTATTGATGGGAAAATTATTACACAACGGTTCATTATTCTATCTCCGTAAAAGGGCAACCTATACAGTTAAATTATTACACAACGGTTTAGGTAGGTACCTAGTAACGAGTACGTGGTTAGGTACTAACTTACGGAGGGTCCGCGATCTGCATAATATGTGTAGAATAGTACATATATGTTATATAGAAGGGTTATCTATACGGAGACCTGTGATCTGTAACTGGAGGGTATTCTGTAAAAAATAATAGACCGTTGTGCAGGGATTTGCAGCGTTTTTAGACTGATAATGAAACCAGTATACGAGATACGGCGTACGGTGTACGGACATTGCATTTTTGGAAACGTAAAAGAAAAAATTTTGAGGGGGTGTTATAAAAATTTTTTGCTGAGCGATTACATAGTTCTATTATTCACACCCCCTCGAGGTCATTTCGTTATTTATTTTTCCCTCTAAAGTTCTTCCGACCGAAAGCCATCTGCAAGATTCGTCAAAAGACGCCAAGTTGCAGACTCACTGTCCATCGGTGTTGGACGGCTATTCGCGACGGTTGGCCGGCCACAAAAGGATCACCGCGGTTTTGTGCAGAAAAATGGACGGTTTTGCGTAATCCAGTCATCTTTTATTGTCCGGGCATCGGCATAACTCCGTCCCCAGGGGTCATCCATCATGGCGAAAGGACACGGTCCATCCTGGAGGACCGGAGACGACTTGGAGAATCCTGCCACCTCATTCCACCTTGAAGCTTTCGCCTCGGCGAACCCTCATTTTTTACCGTGGAGCTTCTTTTCCCTTTACTCTGTCACCCGAGATCCTTCCTAATGATTCAGATATGGCGAAAATGACAAAGGGCTCGCATCGCTTCGGAGTGAAAAAAAAGGAGGCGGAGGAAAAACGAAAAAAGAACCTCGTAGACAGGAGACACGTGTCAAGAGGCTGCAGATGGGCGGAAAGACCGTTACGAGTAATCACTTGGAAAATGAAAATAAGATTTGGAATCGGCCTCTCGTCGAAGATCCTTTGCTGGAGTTACCTTAACCCGTACCGGAGCTACCTTGTCCCGTCCCGACCCTCGTCAATGGATTAGAGACAGGATTTACGTTAGGTAGCTACCTACTACCTAATTCTTTGGACGCTGCTCAGTGGGTAAGAAGGCTTCCTACTTCGACTATGTTTCGACGTTCCAACTTACTTGGCTCAATGTCAGCTTGCTAATACCTACCACCCACTAACTGTTCAGTTCCCAGTAGATTGCATAACGTAAAATGTAAGGTTACAGCCTTCATGACTTCCGCAATATCTTCTGATGTCAGATTTTAATTCCGATATATGTCACACCTTGTTTATATCATATGTAGGGAAGAGATGCACAAAATTTGGACAAAATATGCACTCGATATAGGCGCAATATGCACCCCAAGCAAAATTACGTTAAAATGGTTGATGTGGAGTGAAATAGATCTTCTGCGTAGATCACAGTTTTCTGTGGTCAATACCTACCTTCGTGGTCAAGTATAATGAACCGTTGTGTAATAACTTGCCCATCAATAATACTTCAACGATTGTTCAAGTTGCAAAAGTAGGTACCGATCAACAAAATCCAGCCCCTTCTTGGTTGATGAACCGTTGTGTGATAATTTAACGTTGTGTAATAATTTACCGTTGTGAAATAATTTATGTTTATGTAATAATATTTACAGTAGTGTAATAAGTTGCCGTTGTGTAATAGTTTACCATTGTGTAATAATTTACCCATCTATAATACTTCAACGTTTGTTCAAGTTTCAGAAGTACCTACCTACCAACTATATCCACTTATCAAATGAAATAATATGGCAGAATAACCAACTCGACTTCATACAGCCATCGTTGCTTATAATCAGGTGCTCCCTAGTGATGATTATCTGGGCCGGATTTATACCGTTTGATTCACGATCGTGTTGACGAAGCTTTTTGGTGCACACGAACGGCTGGTCGTACAATGCTCCGGGTGGTCTCAAAAAATTGTTTAGCTCAAGACAAATTTAATAACGTAACAAAAACCATACCCTTCTATTAAAAGTTTTCGAGCTACGGCGTTCTGAAAATTGCAACCCCTATTTTGAACCCCTTAGAGATGACTGACAGTAAGGTCGAGCTTCGAGGACCAACTAGACCCCGAACGGAACCTATAACCCGAATTTCATCAATTCATGTTCATGATAACTAAGAAAAGTGACCAGTACGGCGTACGGCGGACAGCCAGAAATATTTTTATTGCATTTTCGGATTCTACATACCTTGAAACGTAAACCATCAAATTTTGAGGGGGGTTAGAATTTTTTTTCATGCTCGATTCCAGTGGTTCATTATTGAGAATAATAAACCAAAAATTAAAATATATCTAAAATGAACTAAATTTTGCTGTAAAACGTACAGGTAGTCTATACATTATAATTCCAGTTATTATCCCGTCCTTAAAAAATTATAGAAAAGGATCAAGGAAGAAAATAGAATGAAAATGTACACACCTCTTTTTCTCGACCATACAATATATTTACATTTATAAAAATAAACCAAAAAAAAGTCACTGCCTATCACAATTATAGCACTGAATCACAATTGATTTTTCCGAATTGTCAACTGTAAAAAATCTCCTACGGTTGTTGCTTAGGAGCAACTTTAAGGCAGAAAACGACCTCCCGACATCACAGGACACAATGGGTGAAAATTTCAGTGCCGAGAGTTCACCTCGGGTAAGGCCAAAGGAGAAAAATTTTTTGATTTGAAAAATTTTCTGATACCTCCAGTAGAAAAGGCCATCCGGGATTTCGCAGTAGGACAGAATCCAGCTTCTTTCTTAATACCTCCTCGCCTGGTTCTGAGACGAAATGAATTCGACCCATAAGGATGAGAGGTATTTATAGGGAAAACGAGTTGATAGGGTAGGTAGTTAGTAGTCTTGGGTGCTTATCGAAGTGACGTATTTATAGCCCGAAAGTGAAAGGCAATCCCATTCAGGGATAAATGGTAAGGGCGCGCCAAAGCCCTACCTGGTACACGGATTAAACGGTGAATGGCCTAAAAATATCCGTGACCCCTTTTCAGAAACGCATATCTCGGAAGATTTGGCGATTGGAATGTCAAAAAATAGGGAAATTCCCCAATTTTGATTAAAAATACAGAAATATGCACAAAAACGGCCAAAATATGCAAAAATATCTGAAATCAAACAAAATATGCACTTTGAATGTATATGTCTTTGGTTACTTTTGTTCATTGAGATTTTGATTTGAAGCTATCCAATAATTAATGTTGCTCTCAATTTGAGATTTTTTGTTAGAAGAAGAGCTGTTTGTAAATTTTCTGAAACCTTAAGAACCAGTACCTAATTCCTACGTTATATTTAACAATATTTCCAGTTTTTGAGAATAATTAAGACGCTGCAAATTATTACACAACGGTCAATACTTGTATAGATGCGTAGATCTGCGTAGATCACTGTTTTCTGTAGTCAACGCATACCCTCGTGCTCCTCCCATAGGAAAGCCCTACATTGGGAACTGGAGCCGGCCGAGCAATTACATTTTCATAATAATATGTGGTAGATTCATGAATTAGTTATTTGTTTTTATTCATGAAGCATAGCGTGTGTTCAAGTTAAAAAAGTACTCAATAAAATCGAAAATAACCATCAGAGCAACTCGATTTCATTCAGCCATCCGTGATTATAATCAGTTGTTCCCCTTGCAATGATAATTTATTGCCCTGGATGTAGACCGTTTCATTCATCCTCATGTTGACGAAGGCTTCCGGTGCAAAATTCAGGGCCTTACTGTGGATGAACGGCTGGTAGTACTTTTTACCTAATTTTATTTTCATGCTCGATTCCAAACGTTCATTATTGAATATAATAAACCAAAACGGGGTCGATTTTGGAATTAGCACTCAAAAAACTTGTGGTTTTGCTTTTTAGGATACGTTTTGATTTCAGACTCATGTTTTTGACACAAAAAATTGGGGAATTCACCTAATTTTTGAACAGCTAAGAAAAAATATTAAAAAAAAAGAATAGAATGAAAATGAATAAAATAAAAGGAAAATAAGGGGGAAGGGGACGTCTCTGGGACTCGATGGGTTTCTCCTCATAGGTGAGCCCTACTTTTACCGACTTTCCCACCTTCCGAGCAATATAATTTAAAACCTGGTAATTCAAGACCTTGTACCCACTGAGGGACTTTGCACATTTTATTATCCCGTCCCATAAAGACGAGTACCTCGTATATTTCTCAGCTAAATATAGCGCGTTAGTGGTTTGGGAAACCTAACATTACGGGAGTTACCATGACAAGGCGAGCAGCAGTTATTTCCCAAATAATGTTTTCTACAACCACCTCCATGTTTAAGGCCAGCGTACCGTTGGGAAAACAAGATTATTTTTGACCTCTCCTTCGGGAGTATTTTAACACCGAAATTCTCGTACTTATTTATTTTGCATTACAGAGGCAGAGCCCAATTTACATAAAGTTGAAAACACAGTAGGTACGTAATGCCAGTTGTCTTCTGGAGTGTTATATTTGTAACAGTAGACAACAGCGTTAGTTTTCATACACAAAGAATACACTATGAAAATAATAACATAAATGGATAACACTGAGTTGATTTTATAAATAGTACATTGAACGAACAAGATAGGAATAGATAATCTGTGAGTAAGCTATTTTTTATGGTACACAGATACAATTTTTGTTGTGCCTTTTGTGGTTCTAGTGGCTACAGAGATAGGCATTAGTTGAAAGAAAATTCCGTCACAAGAGTTCTCTCTAGTGAGGTTGAGATTCCGCCGTGAAGGTACACACATCTGCTTCTCTGTGTGGATGGCAGAGCGGTTGTACCAGTGAAGTCAAGTCAATTTCATTATTCAATAACATAATTTAGTACATAATGAAGAATAGGTATAATTACAGAGTCTTGAGAAATCCAAGTTCATGAATGGGCCCCTAAAGTCTTGACGACTCATCCAGGTGCTGGTTTTCACTGAACTAGCTTATTATTTTGGACTGAGTGAGTACTTTTAGCTGGAAACAATACATTTAGAAACACTATTCAACTTGAGTAAAAAATATATATTATATATTTTTTTTGTCACCCAAGTTCACTATATAGATTCACTATGGGTATAAAGTTTCACTACCTATATATTATAATTATTATAATAAATTATTATACTATTATATTATAATTAGGGACTGGAATTATATACACAAAATTTTGCCAAAATATGCACTCGAAATGGGCAAAATATGCACCCCAAGCAAAAGTACGTATCAAAAAATTTTTAAATATTTCTAAAATGAACTAAATTTTGCTGTGAGGATCAAGGAAGAAAATGGAATGAAAATGTACACACCTTTTTTTCTCGACCATACAACATTTTTACATTTATACAAAAAAAGTCACTCAATATCACCTTTATAGCACTGGACCACAATTGGTTTTTCCAAATTGTCAATTGTGACGTATTTATAGCCCAAAAGTGGAAGGTAATCCCATTCAGGGATAAATGGTAAGGGCGCGCCTAAGCCCTACCAGGTACACGGATTAAGCGGTGAATGGCCTAAGAATATCTGTCACCCCTTTTCAGAAACACATAATTATCTCGGAGGATTTGGCGATTGGAATGGCCGTTCTAACCAACCTCCGGCCAAGAATTTAAACTCGTCAGGCCCAGCTCCCAACAAGAGTTAGAGGGGGGACCGTCGCAACAGAGACAGAGAAACCACCCACCACCGGCACAATCTGCCCAACAATAGAGGTAGCTACAGCCTATGCTGCTCGGCTTCCGTTTGTTTTCTTGTTTGTTGTTATTTTTATGAGCACTGGTGTCAGATACCAGATATTCATATCACTTCAGTGGGTATCAGGGTATGAAAAATGCAGAAATGTGCACAAAACGGCCAAAACATGCAGAATCTCCGAAATCGAAAAAATAACATATACTATGCAAAATATGTTATTTAAATTTAAATTTAACACACGGTAAACGCTTCAGGTAACATCAAAACGGAAACGTAGAACGATATGTACACTATAAAAAACACATATGCAAAATATGCAAATTCCAGTCCCTAATTATAATATATGGGTAACTATATAGTATCAATGCCTTCGACATTCCAAGATAGAAATTTCCTAATTACTATAAAATAGTCAAAATTTTACGGATAAAACCTATTCAAGAAGTCAGTGTGTAGGTCACATTATTTGTGCATTGTCAGGAAGTATGCGCTTACTATTTTTTTTTGAAGGATTTAGTTGACTGACCTGATTGAAAGGTGGTCGGAAGTGAGGCGTATATTGTGGGAGGCTGCCAAAATCGTTATTTTTGAGGGCAAAAAAAATCGGAAACATTTCATTAGAAAAAGCGAGATTTCCTACCGAAATCACGAAAATCTGTGTTGCTATATTTAAAATTAAAAGGGCTTCAGGGCCTGTATGTGAAGGTATTTGAGAATGCAAAACAACCAATTTTGGACCAATCGGAGACAACCAATTTTGGGGGTTCTCCCCCTCATTTCCCCACTGTGCGCCGTATGCGAAATCTGCCGTGTGAAGGAAGAACGACGCAACTCAAAATTATTGAGTTTTCAAAAATCAGCTTCGAAGTTTTCTAACGAAAACTCGCTATAGGTTCACTACAGGGCATTCCCACAACCCCCTTTTGGTGTATTATTCTGTGAATAATACACCTATGTATTCGCTCAGCAAAAAATTTGTATAAAACCCCCTCAAAATTTTCTCTTTTCCGTTTCAAGGTTCGTAGATTCCAAAAATGCAATGTCCGTCCGCCGTACGCCGTATGCCGTATCACGTGTACAGGCTTCATTTTCGGTCTAAAAAAATCGTTCTATCGCAAACATGCTCCATCTGGGCCCTAGTTGTGTCCCGAAACTTTTCAGCCCGATCGGAATATACCCAGGGGTGTTATGAGTGAAAATGTGTATAAAAATAGGTACTTTTGTGAATAATACACCTATGTATTCGCTCAGCAAAAAATTTTTATAACACCCCCTCATAATTTTTTCTTTTCCGTTTCAAGGTGCGTAGATTCCAAAAATGCAATGTCCGTCCGCCGTCCGCCGTCCGCCGTATCACATGTACAGGCATCATTTTCGGTCTAAAAAAATCGTTCTTTCGCACACATGCTCCATTTGGGCCCTAGTTGTGTCCCGAAACTTTTCAGCCCGATCGGAATATACCCAGGGGTGTTATGAGTGAAAATGTCTGTATAAATAGGTACTTTTTGCGTTTTAGCAACATGTTGGTAACATGAGCTTTTAAGGTACCGTTTTTCATGTTTTTGGGGACGAGAAGACCGAATATGAAATCGATTTTGACCAAAGAGTAGAAAATTGAGGTTCTACCAGATGTTCAGCTCCCGAAATCGATTTTTTATGAGTCAAAAACCTGCGAAATCGTCTGAAATCACCACCAATTTGTAGAATAACACTCGAAAAAGTGGCAACAGGTGGATCAAGACAATTAAATGGTACTATCAATGATCAGATAAATAAAAATAAAAAAAAAAGAGCGTATACCTACCTCATTCGTGTTTTGGGGGCCAAAATTGGTGGAAACCACTAGAAATAGCTATTTCTATTTTTTTATATGAAAGAAACAATAAATAAACAGCCAACATCTCTTAAGGTATGTGTGATGAATTTAAAATTCTCATCACGGTGGCGTGGAAGGAAGGTGAGTGAGTGAATTTAGGTAAAGGAGAGAAAAGGAGGAAAAGTCGCAGGCGGCTGTAGTCAACCGAACATCTACGACTTTTGGAGGAGAGAGAGGTGGTGTGGAAGGAAGGTGAGGAAAAGTCGCAGGCGGCTGTAGTCAACCGAACATCTACGACTTTGGAGGAGAGAGAGGTGGATGAGGGAATTTTACCTAGGCGGCTGTAGTCAACCGTTCATCTAGGTAAAGGAGAGGAGAGGAGAGGTCCCTTGTCTAGGCGGCTGTATTCAACCGATCATCTAGACAAGGAGGAGGAGAGAGGAGGTGAAATTCCCAGGCGGCTGTAGTCAACCGATCATCTGGGAGGTAAGGTAAGAGAGAGAAGAGAGAGCTGGTTAGAGGAAGTGTCGAATGAAGCTTGAGCGCCAGGATCCGGGGTTTTATAGTACTTGGGGGCCTCTCCCTCCAGCTCCTTGCAGGGAGCTGGTAGTGGGGCCCCAGGTTGAGTAACCCTGGGTTCTGTCGCCTGTCCCCACTCATATCTTTATTTACGGAGCTTTAGTTTGGCGTTTGGATATTGGTGAGAACTTAATATAATAGGAGTGTTCCCGGGAGGGACTCACGACAGAGGTCCCCCCAGTTTGAACCAATATTGGTGCTGAAGGCGCAAGATGACAGGAGCTGAGGGCTACGGCAAACAAGAGGTGGTCGCTGAAGGCGCAAGGTGACAGGAGCTGAGGGCTAGGGCAAACAAGAGGTGGAGCTGAGGGCGCAAGGTGACAGGGGCTGAGGGCCGATGCAAACAAGTGGGTGAGCTGAAGGCGAATCTTAAGTCTAGGAGTAACATGGTAGTATAAGAGAGGATTAACATGGTAGTATAAGAGAGGATTAACATGGTAAGTATATAACATGGTAGTATAAGAGAGGATTAACATGGTAGTATAAGAGAGGATTAACATGGTAAGTATATAGTATTAGCATAGTTTAGAGTTTAAGTAGATAGAATGAACATGGTGATGAGTTTCAGGGGGTATTTACAAAAGATGAGTATTTACAGGGAGTATGGGCAAAAGATGAAGGAGTAGTGATGAGAGATGAATGAGTATCTACAAAAGATGAACGGGTATTTACAATAGTAGAAGGGTATGTACAAAGCCGGTTAACCGAAGGGAACGGGGTGTTGGAATCCGCCGTTTCCTGGGTGTGGTGAGTGTGTGGCGAGTGGTAGTGAGTGTGTGGGTGTGGTGTGTGTGCAGTGTGAGGGGAGGTGGGTGATGGGGAAGATGGGTGCCACCCTCTAACAGTCTTTACGTTGGTGAAGACTGATAGAGGGGTCCCTTCACTGCCAGGGTGGCGGTGAAGGGGGATAGCTGTTGGGAGCCGGTACCCGGGACGTCGCGGAGCGAGGCGACGACGTCGGGGTCCGTTGGTTGAGACGGAGGTGATGTGTGTTGTTTGTGGTGTGGGGGTGGGCGGGGGATTGGTGTGGTGTGATTGGTCGGGGAGGACTGGGGCTGGTTTGCACCGTGCCAATGGCACGGTGTGGGGCTTTCCGTCAATCAACAGGGTAGCGGTGGATGGTGTCGAGCGGATGACCTGAAAGGGCCCGGCATACAGGGGTTGAAAAGTTTTATGCATGCCGGGCTCTTTCAGGTACATGTGTGTGGCGGTGAAGAAGCGTTTGGGGTAAGTGGTGTCGTTTGTGGGTGTTGTGGAGTGTAGCGGTTCCCTGTTAATTGACGGTGTGTGATTTGGGGTGAAAATGTCGGCTGGTAGACGTAGTGGGTCTTTAAAGGCATTTTGTGCGGGGCTGGTTTGGTCTGAAGGACGGGCTGATGTGCGTAGGCTGAGTAAAATGTAGGGAAGGGATTTTGTCCAGGAAGGGGAATTTGTTGAAGTAGAAATGGCCTGTTTCGGGACCGAGTGCCACCGCTCTATTTTCCCGTTGGATTGGGGATGGTATGGGGTAGTGTGGATTTTGTGGATGCCGAGGGAACGTAGTAAATCGGAAAAGTGGGCGGACTCAAACTGCCTCCCTTGATCGACCGTGACTGTTCGCGGACAACCGTAACGGCTAACCCATTGAGCGAGGAAAGCCGTCGCGACGGCGTCCGCGGTGATATTCGCGAGTGGGATGCATTCCACCCAGTTGGTGGCACGGTCGATCATCGTGAGGCAGTATTTTTTCCCCTCGGACGGGGGAAGGGGGCCCACTAAGTCCAGATGTACGTGTTCCCACGGGAGGGAGTCGGGGATGGTTTGAGGGGGGACATGGGGGTGGGCCGAGACCTTAAACCGCTGGCACTTCTGGCACCCCAGAACCCAGTTACGAATATCTGTGTTCATGTGGGGCCAGAAGTACCGCGTCTTGATAAGGTCCCGGCTAGCCCGAATGCCAGGATGGTGAAGGGAGTGGTAGTGGAGGAACAACTGCCGCCTCAGCTCCGGTGGGACGTAAGGGCGCGGTGTATCGGCCGTTACGTCGCACCAGAGATCGAGGGGCGGCAGCTGTTCCAATTTGGAGGCGGAAATGAGATTGGAGAGGGCGGGGTCGGAATGTGGAGTTTGTTTTGATTTTAGGATTTGTGGGGAGGGGAAGGGCAGTAACTCCGCCACCGGCGCGGGGATAGGGGTGGGTCGGGAGAGCGCGTCCGCCACGCAGTTGTCGGCCCCCGGCAAGTATCGGATATCGGACGTAAATTGCCCGATAAACTCGAGTTGCCGGAGGCGACGTGGGGAGGCGGATTTGCGGTTCTGTAGGAGGGCGTGGGTCAGGGGCTTGTGATCGGTGACGACAGAGAACTGCCTGCCCTCCACGAAGTCACGAAAGTGCTTGATGGCTTCGTGGATGGCGAGGAGTTCTCTGTCGAACGTGGAGTAATTTTTCTGGGTGGGGGATAGTGTTTTGGAAAAGAAGCCTAGGGGTTGGGGGGTGGCGCCGGTGTGCTGATGGAGCACTGCCCCGATGGCCCAGTCGGACGCATCGGTGGTGATGGACAGGGGGGCGTGGGGATCGGGATGGGCCAATAGAGCGGCGTCTACTAGGTCCTGTTTGCAAATTTTGAAGGAGGAGATGAGTTGGGGGGTCCAGGTGATGGGGCGGTTGTCATTTTTTTTGGAGGGTTGGGGAATGGCGTGTATGAGTGGTTGTTGATGTTGTGCTGCGTGTTTGATGTGTCTGCGGTAAAAGTTTAACATACCCAGGAAGCGGCGGAGTTCCGTCACCGTGCGGGGTTGCGGGAAGTCACTAATTGCGTGGACCTTGTCGGGGAGGGGTTTGATGCCCTCGGATGAAACTTGGTGGCCGAGGCAGCGGACGGAGGGTTGGCCGAGAACGCACTTGTCTGCGTTAACCAGGAGGCCCTCGGAGGAGAAGATGTCGAGGATCTGTTGGAGATGGCTGAGGTGTTCTTCCGGTGTCCTGGAGGCCACCAGGACGTCGTCGAGGAAGCAAAAGACGAACGGTAGGCCTCGCAGGATGCTGTCCATATAGCGCTGCCATGTCTGTGCAGCGTTCCTCAACCCGAAGCCCATCTTCACGTATTCGAATAGTCCGAACGGGGTAATGATGGCGGTTTTCTGGACGTCGGGGGGGTGAATATCAATGTGGTGGAACGCCCTTGAAATGTCGAGGGTAGAGAAAATAGTAGCACCATGAAGATGTGACGAGAAATCCCGTAGGTGGGGAACATTGTAAAGATCCGGCGTGGTTCTAGAATTGAGGCGCCGGTAGTCCCCGCAGGGGCGGATATCCCCATTGGGCTTCTGCACGATGTGGAGCGGAGAAGCCCAAGGGGATTTCGAGGGGCGGACGATGCCGTCGGCTATGAGTTTGTTGAAATGTTGCCGGGCTTTCGATAGTTGAAGGGGGTGGAGTCGTCGGGCTTTTGCTGTGATGGGGGGGCCGGAAGTCTCAATATGATGTTGGACGGTGGAGATGTGGGCAGAGGGGCGGCGCTGGGGACGGTAGTTGAGGAGGAGGCGTTCAAATTGTGTGGGGGGGTGGTTGATGGCATGTATAAATCCGGGTATGGGTGTTTTTGTGGCGGGGTCTATCAGGCGCGCATTCCGGACGTCGACCTGGAGACCGAAATATGCAAGGAAATCGGCCCCCAGGATCGCCTTCTCCACGTCCGCCACGGTAAAGTCCCACTCGTACGCGAGTCCGCTCATATAAACTGAGGAGCGGTACGTCCCGTACGAGGGGATGGTGGTACCGTTTGCGGCGTAGAGAAGTTGCCGGTAGCAGCGCGCCTGACGACGGAGGATGTTATTGGGGAATATGGACAGCGCCGCCCCCGTGTCCACCAAGAAAGGAACATTTGTCTTCTTGCAGCGCAAGAAAAGTCGCTGGTGGGTCGGCAGGGCGTTGTGCAGAATTGCGGAGGTGGGTATGTGTGTCGGTGTTGGTTGGTCCGCCTCGAAGGAGACGCGGGGTGGTTTCTTGCCGTTCCGGAGGGGGGGAACGGTGGAGCCGGCAGGGGGGCTGGTCCGTGTGGTAGGAGGTGGTTTGGTTTTGTTCCGGGGAGGGGGAACGGTAGCGGCGGCGTGAGTGGCGGGCGGAGGGGGTTGTGCCCTGGAGGCGGGCGTGGAGGGGCCGTTCCGTGGTGGGGGAACGGCCGCGGCGGCGTGAGTGGCGGCCGGAAGATTGGCGGCCCTGGTGGCGGGCGTGGAGGGGCCGTTCCGTGGTGGGGGAACGGTAGCGGCGGCGTGAGTGGCAGCCGGAGGGTTGGTCGCCCTGGTGGCGGGCGGGGAGGCTCCGTTCCGTTGGTGGCGGGGTGAGGGTGTTGGCGGCGCTGCAGGCGCGGCCGGGAGGTTGGCAGCCGTGGCGGCGGCGTAGGAGGGGTAGCGGGGCTTGGTGGTGGTGGCGGTGTGAATGCGGGCGGGGGGGGGTTGGTTCTGGTCCCCCCCGTGTTGGCGAGGAGGGGGGCCCGCCGGATTTACCGGCGGGCGTCTGCGTTTCCCTGCTTAGGGGCGAAGGAGCAGGGGGGTTGGCACTTGCGGGCCTCCCCACCGAAGTTTACATGATAGAAACAACGGTGGGGGGGGTCCGCAGGGAGGTAGGTGGAGTTGGTGGGGCGGGTCGAGGTGGATGCGCGCGCAGCGGCCGGGGATCGTCCTCTGCGCTGGCGGGGAGGGGACGTGTTGCGGCGCTCGGGTGAGCGCTGGCGGCGGCGGTCGGCGGAAGAGTCGCGTCGGCGATCCGCCGAAATGGGTCGACGTCCGTCGAGGGAGGGTGCCCGGCCGCGGTCTCGGGATTTGGTGCGGTCCCGGAGAGGCGGGGGGTGACGCGGCGTACGCACCTCGCTGACGGCGGCCGCAGCGGCCAAGTCGTGAACGGTATCCGCAAGCCGCAGGAGGGGCTCGTCGGGACCGTCGAGATGGCTGGCCAGGGCCATCTGGATGGGGTGGGGGAGGGCACGTAACCAGAACGTGCGTGCGATGTCGGCGGTCATAATCCCCTGCAGCTGGTGTCGCAGCCGTCGGTAGAGGTGGGAGGGCTTCTGGTCGCCGAGGTGTTGAGGTTGGGAGAGGGCGGCGACTCGGGCGATTTTCGACGGTTGGTAGGTGTTGATGAGGCGGCTGCGGAGGTCGTCGTATGCAGTGGCGGCGTCGGGGGAGATATCCGAAGTTTGCAGCAGGATCTCGTAGGGTAGCAACGAAATGATCCGGGAATATCTAGTTTTCTGGCTGCGGATGTTGGCGGCCGAAAACGCAGCGTCCACTTGGAAAAACCATAGCGCTGGGTCGTGCGTGTAGAAGGGGGGCAGCGACAGAGGGAACGCTGCGGATGCCGTCATGACGTCGGTAGCGGTTGCGGCCGTAGCGGCGGTGGCGGCGGGTGCTGTGGATGTGGCGGAACCGGCTGGTGAGAGGCTGGTGAAGGGGTTGTCGGCGTCCGTCGTCGTAGCGGTCGGCGGCTGCAGCAGGGACGGCCGGAGGAGCGGCGGCGGCGGTGAGTTCGGGTCCATTTCTGTAACGAAAATTCAAAAATTTGACGTGGTTTTGAATCTTGAAATTCGCAATCGGCGGGAGCGGAGGTGTGTTGAGTTGAGAGTTGAGTGGTTTGGGCCAAGAACTGCGAATTTACACTGACTGATTGAAATTTGAATTTAAAATGTGGGACACCGAACTATTTGACTGGGGCGACACATTAGGTGGGAAGGTGGGAAGGAAGAAGGTTGAGTGAACGTCGGGTTCACCACTGTGATGAATTTAAAATTCTCATCACGGTGGCGTGGAAGGAAGGTGAGTGAGTGAATTTAGGTAAAGGAGAGAAAAGGAGGAAAAGTCGCAGGCGGCTGTAGTCAACCGAACATCTACGACTTTTGGAGGAGAGAGAGGTGGTGTGGAAGGAAGGTGAGGAAAAGTCGCAGGCGGCTGTAGTCAACCGAACATCTACGACTTTGGAGGAGAGAGAGGTGGATGAGGGAATTTTACCTAGGCGGCTGTAGTCAACCGTTCATCTAGGTAAAGGAGAGGAGAGGAGAGGTCCCTTGTCTAGGCGGCTGTATTCAACCGATCATCTAGACAAGGAGGAGGAGAGAGGAGGTGAAATTCCCAGGCGGCTGTAGTCAACCGATCATCTGGGAGGTAAGGTAAGAGAGAGAAGAGAGAGCTGGTTAGAGGAAGTGTCGAATGAAGCTTGAGCGCCAGGATCCGGGGTTTTATAGTACTTGGGGGCCTCTCCCTCCAGCTCCTTGCAGGGAGCTGGTAGTGGGGCCCCAGGTTGAGTAACCCTGGGTTCTGTCGCCTGTCCCCACTCATATCTTTATTTACGGAGCTTTAGTTTGGCGTTTGGATATTGGTGAGAACTTAATATAATAGGAGTGTTCCCGGGAGGGACTCACGACAGTATGTCCAATAGAATAATAAACCCGTGTGACAAGGACTTTGCAGCGTTTTTGTGTTTTAGTAACATGTTAGTAAAATGAGCTTTTGAGGCATCGTTTTTCATGTTTTTGGGGACGAAAAGACCGAATATGAAGTCGATTTTGACCAAAGAGTAGAAAATTGTTGCATCAGATGTTCAGCTCCCAAAATTGATTTTTTATGAGTCAAAAACCTGGGAAACCGTTTGAAATTACCATCAATTCGTAGAATAACACTGGAAAAAGTATCAACAGGTGGATCAAGACGATTAAATGGTACTATCAATGATCAAAGATAATTTGAAAAAAAAGGAGCGTACCTAATTCGTGTTTTGGGGGCCAAAATTGGTGGAAACCACCAGAAATAGCTATTTCAATTATTTTATATGAAAGAAACAATAAATAAACAGCATACATTTCTGTAGGTATGTCCAATAGAATAATAAACCCATGTGACAAGGACTTTGCAGCGTTTTTTTCCTAATGTCCAATCATGTTCAACTTGATCGATAGCTGTCAAAAAATACTCCAAACACACGTTTTTTTAATCGATTTATTGCAGTTGAGTCGGATATCGATTATTCGTGGTTGATTTTTGAAATGTTTGTGGAGTAAAACCGACTCAAATCCCCTTTGAGTCCAACGGTTTGGACCCCGATCCTGAAGCTAACGGTTTGGAGGAAAAACGACTCAACGGCGTTTTCAGCTAGTTGAGTCGTTTTTCCTCAACAAATAAATAACAAAACTCGCAAGTTAGGGTGTTTCAATCGAGGCGTTGAGATGTTTTTACTAAAAAAAAAACACGGAGTTGAGAAGTTTTTCCTCAAAATTAAGCAATTTCCAGATTTCATCCCTAACAATTTCAACCCCTTCTGGGTCGAATTTTGGACTTTCGATTTGACCATCATTTACGTGAAAAATCCCATTTCCGAATATTTTTTGGTTTGAGTCGTTCTTCCTTCACACGGCAGAAATGTCATCAGGCGAAAAGGGTTATGGGGCACATCATTCTGACGGCGGCTACCGGTTTCACACTGCCTGTTTCCGTTGACTTTCAGAAAAGTGCGACCACCCAAACTCAATTTGACTTGGAGATTTCCGATGTCACGAACCCGATGGGAGTATCGTCAACGCGGGAAGATATTGATAGGCTGGTTTCCAGGCGATGAGATGGGCTGGTCGACTCAGGACGGGCGATGTTGACGAAGATGGGGCTGACTCAGGTCAACACCAACTCAGCCGACACATTCTCGATGTTGCGCAAGGACAAGCCGCGAGATCCCAGGCGACAGGTGATTAAGCAACATTCTTGAGCGCGTCCCCATAGGCCACGGGACCCCATAAAATTCACTGAAATACCGTTAGACTGTACCTTTCTGTCCTGCACTGAAGAACAAATCTCGTGGAATCCTTAGTTTGTAGATATCCGTAGCCTACACCTAACAAACAAAAAAACGCTGCAAAGTCCTTGTCACATGGGTTTATTAATCTACTGGACATACCTACAGACATTTTGGCTGTTCATTACCTAATTGCTCAATAATTGAAATAGCTATTTTTGATGGTTTTCACCAATTTTGGCCCCCAAAAACCCGAATTAGGCTCGGCGTTTTTAAAAAAACGCTGCAAAGTCCTTGTCATATGGGTTTATTATTCTATTGTACATACCTACAGAAATGTTGGCTGTTTATTTATTGTTTCTTTCATATAAAATAATTGAAATAGCTATTTCTGGTGGTTTCCACTAATTTTGGCCCCCAAAGCACAAATTAGGTAGGTACGCTCCTTTTTTTTCAAATTATCTTTGATCATTGATAGTACCATTTAAACGTCTTGATCCACCTGTTGACACTTCTGGTTTATTATTTTCAATAATGAACCATTGGAATCGAGCATGAAAAAAAAATTCTTACCCCCCCTCAAAATTTGATGGTTTACGTTTCAAGGTATGTAGAATCCAAAACTGCAATAAAAATATTTCTGTCTGTCCGCCGTACGCCGTACGGGCCACTTTTCTTAGTTACCATGAAAAAAAATTGATGAAATTCGAGTTATAGGTTCCGTTCGGCGTCTAGTTGGTCCTCGAAGCTCGACGTTACTGTGAGTCATCTCTAAGGGGTTCAAAATAGGGGTTGAAATTTTCAAAACGCCTATACCATTTTTTTGCGTAAATATTTTTACGGTTTTAAATAGTTCTTGAACTTGCGAGTTTTTTAAGACCATCCGGAGCATCGTACGTCCAGCCGTTCGTTCACAGTAAGGCCCCGAAGTTTGCACCGACAGGCATTTCCGACTCCAGTGTGAATGAAATTGTATACAATTCAAACCAAATCTCGTAACCAGAGACGCGCCCACAATAGGAATTTGTGAATACGGCCAATCATTGGTAGGGATCACCTGATTATATTGGCGGAGTATGAAGTCGAGTTGGTTGTTCTGTGATAATTATTTAATTTGAAAAACGCTGCAAAGTCCTTGTCACATGGGTTTATTATTCTATTGGACATACCTACAGAAAGGTTGGCTGTTCACTAATTGTTTCTTTCATGCGTAATAATCGAAATAGCTACTTCTGATGGTTTCCATTAATTTTGGCCCCCAAAACACAAATTAGGTAGGTACGATCTTTTTTTTTTCAAATTATCTTTGATGATTGGTAGTGCCATTTAATCGTCCTGAACCACGTCTTGACACTTTTTCCAGTGTTATTATACAAACTGATGGTGATTTCAGACGATTTCCCAGGTTTTTCACTCATAAAAAATCAATTCTGGGAGCTGAACATTTGGTAGAACTCAATTTTCCACTCTTTGGTCAAAATCGACTTCATATTCGGTCTTCTCGTCCCCAAAAACATAGAAAACGATATCTCAGAAGCTCATGTTACCAATATGTTACTAAAACACAAAAAGTACCTATTTTTACACACATTTTCACTCATAACACCCCTGGATATATTCCGATCGGGCTGAAAAGTTTCGGGACACAACTAGGGCCCAAATGGAGCATGTGTGCGAAAGAACGATTTTTTTAGACCGAAAATGAAGCCTGTATACGTGATACGGCGGACGGCGGACGGCGTACGGCGGACGGACATTGCATTTTTGGAATCTATGCACCTTGAAACGTAAAAGAAAAAAGTTTGAGGGGGTGTTATAAAAATTTTTTGCTGAGCGAATACATAGGTGTATTATTCACAGAATAATAAACCAAAATGATGGCTCTTTTGGAGTTTGTTGGTAGGTAGTGAAACTTGAACAAACGTTGAAGTATTATCGATGGGTAAATTATTACTACGGTAAATCATTACTCAACGGTAAATTATTACACAACGGTTCATTATACCATCTACGTAGAAGGGGCTGGAGTTTGTTGGTAGGTACTTTTGCAACTTTTTTCACTCCTCATCAACAATTTCTTTTCAGAACTTCATTACCTATGTGTGTTTCTTTTTGTTAGGTATTTCTTTTTGTTAGGTGTTTCTTTTTCCAGTGTTATTCTACAAATTTATGGTGATTTCAGACGATTTCCCAAGTTTTTGACTCATAAAAAATCAATTTCGGGAGCGGAACATCTGGTAGAACATCAATTTTCCACTCTTTGGTCCAAATCGACGTCATATTTTTGGTCTTCTCGTCCCCAAATCATGAAAAACGATACCTTAAAAGTTCATTTTACAGACATGTGACTAAAACACAAAAAGTACCTATTTTCATACACATTTTCACTCATAACTATTCTGATCGGGCTGAAAAGTTTCGGGACACAACTAGGGCCCAAATGGAGCATGTGTGCGAAAGAACGAACTTTTTAGACCGAAAATGAAGCCTGTACACGTGATACGGCGGACGGACATTGCATTTTTGGAATCTACGCACCTTGAAACGGAAAAGAAAAAATTTTGAGGGGGTGTTATAAAAATTTTTTGCTGAGCGAATACATAGGTGTATTATTCGCAGAATAATAAACCAAAAGATTATTTTGATCATTGATAGTACCATTTAGTGTTGATTCACCTGTTGATACTACTTCTAGTTTTATTATACCAATGTTATTATGGAAATTCAGCTGATGTTCACTAAAACCTCAAAAATCCCTCGAAAACCCCTATTTTTACACCCATTTTCCTCCCATTACACCCCTGGGTGTATGCCGATCGGGCTGCCGAGTTTCGGAGCACAACTAGGACCCAAATGTGTTCCCAAACGGGGACCCAAACTGTGTGCGGATGAACGACGATTTTAGACCAAAATTTAACGTAAATTTAAGGCTGAAACTTCGTTTGGGCCTCAATTGTCCACTCTTTGGTCAAAATCGACTTCAGATTCGGTCTTCTCTTCCTAAAAAAACATGGAAAACGATACCTCAAAAAAGGAGGCTATCTGATTTACATTTTCGGAAATTCTTTTTTTCTAGAAAATCTATATTAATATCTGCAAGCAATGGAGTGCTTGAGTGCTTGGAGTGATGGAAATAATGGGTCCCATTGCCACCCCTGGTTGACTATAGTATTTCACATCGAACAAGAAATTATTCTGATCCGTGCAGATAGACATTAAACTACACAGTTCATCTTTTTCAAACAAATTTACATTAGAATCGTGAATCAACCTATCAAAAACATCTTTACATCTATCAACATTAATGTTGGTAAAGAGGCTGACCATGTCAAAATATGCAAGTTTAGCATTCGGAGGCACTTGGATATCCTTAATTTTACTAAACCAAGTCGTAAGAATTTAGAACACTATGCTGTGAACGAAATTGAATTTTGCTTCTAAACAAACTGTTCACATTTTTCTTCAACATATATATAAGCAGGAGCACCAAGTATGATACAACTGGTCTCCTTGGTGCTCCTCCTTTACGAATTTTGGCAGACAAGACAACCTAGGTGCATGTGGATTCATTTATATAAAGCCTGGTTTGTACACATGTTTAAGGATATTTTCGGACTTACCATTTTGCTGAAATTTTTTTGAAAATTATCGGTTGGGTCTGACGGCAGTGGTTTACAATTACCGTCATTAAAAAACTAAAAGTTTTGGCTACATACTCAGTTTTTGTCATAATGACTGTAGTGTTCCCTTTATCTGCCATAAGGGCTACAAGATTCTTATCCACAAATGTCTTCCTCAATGTTGCTGCCAGTCGTTCTTCTTGCCCAGGGGATGTCGTCGTCGTCTTCTTCAGCTGTTCTGCGCACAATGCATTCACCACAAGTGGACCTTCAGTAGCTTCTATGGTAAAAGCTAGGTCCCGCGATGAAGCAAGGCCGCAGGATGAGATGGGCTTTGTGCTTCAACCCTTTCTCCAGAAGGGATACTTCTTCTGGTAAAAAAGATATACCAGACAGGTTGTCCACTTTCTTGAGGAATGTTGGGCACGAAGACCATGTAGTAAATGGCATCGGAGGTCTTGGCTTCTGGAACTTCCGAAGTTGGCTGAGCTTCTGCTGAAGCTGCACCTTCTTCTTTGATCCTGCCTGCCAGGCAACATCAACATGCATGCTGTTCGATGATCTGCCACTCACGATGGATAACGTGGACTGCATATTCACAGACGTTTACTATCTACTCAGGTCGCTCTTCACAAGTTTGAACTGAGCCTCCTTGACAATACGAACTGCGGCGGTGGAAGGGCTTTCACTTTTTGGCATTCAAATCCAGGGCCAATTGGAATCGACCCCCCCCCCCCTCCCTTTGTTACCATCACCATTCTTCTTCACAACCAATCCCAATCGACCACATTTCACTTATGGGATTATTGACAAGGCCACCTCTCCAGTTATGTGCCTTCAGTTACTGTTTGTTATTGACGATGGTTTGAGCACCAAAACCGGTATAGCAGTGTATTTTTTGCGTTTTTTCGTGTATCAGTGGAAATAGAGAACTCTTCAGTAACTCCGTTTTTCATTGAAATGGGTTTCCACGATTTATCGGCGAGTGATTTAGTTCGAATCACCTACACTGGTTGAATGGACCCAGAGTTGAATATTGTTTTCATTATACGGATATGTTTTATTATTGTGATGAGATTCACAGGGGACCATTTAGGAACCTACCTTCACGAACACTGAGAATGTCAACCAACTTGCTAATAAAATCATCAACTGATCCACCGACCGAAACGAAGTTAGTGTCATCAGCATAATTCACAATGTTTGTGTCAGCACGCTGAATAGCTTACGGCACGTCGTTGAACAACACCAGAAAGAGCAACAGGCTCCTGAGACACTAGTAGCAAGGTATAATACTGAAGAGCAGTGAGCGCCCAAACCTTTCTCCAACATGATATGACTCGATCTACTGTTCAAGTATGCTCCAAGGCAGTTATGCTAAAAGGAAGTGCCTTTTGTTAATTTGTCCCCCCATCATTGTCCTCCGGGGGGGGGGGGGGGGGGGGGGGGGGTTTCCAGGAGTAGGTTAGGGAGGAGTTTAAGACCTGAAATTTGGCACGCTTGTTCGCTGGGGGTCCCTGAGGAAGTGTTCAAAATCTGATCAGTTCAGTAAAACCCGACTAATACCTAACTGTTTGAAAACGCTGCAAATTATGGTCAAATAATCTGATGAGGAGTACCAATAACTTGCCTTGATATTTTTCAATGTACGTTGGTTCCATTCTAATAATTTTGAGACAAGCCGCACTCTCTTAAAATGAATCGTTCTTTTTCTATGAGCTTTCAAATTTTCGAACAAGTGACGTCACACTGACAAGGGGGTCCCACCCCGGCCGGAGGATGCAAGGCCATCACTTGTTGTCAAAATTTTGAAACCTCATAGAAAAGGAACTATTCATCGTAGGTAAATTAGGTTGGCCTCAAATTTCTTAGAATGGAACCATTTAAAAATGGGGAAGTCAGTGCCACCAAGGCGCAAAGCCTCCGCCAAACAGCGTTGAAAGAAATATCAAGGTTTTGGGAACAAACAGGTTGGGAAGAAACAGGTTTCTGAACACATGTCCAACACAGGTAGAAGGAACAGGTTTCTATATGCACATCCAAGAACTAGTTTGTCTGCCAAAATGAATATCAATGCTTTCTGCGGCCGAGGATATTATACAAATCATCATTTTGCGGAGCATGATGTTAAGTAACTTCAGTAAGGGTCATTGTCACAGAACGGGTCAGTTTCGAGTTTGAATAATTATTGTTAGGAAACTGAAAATGCTCCTACCAAGCTGAAAAACTGCAAATTATTACACAACTATTATTTACTGGTACCGATGCCCCTTCTACGTCGATCACTGTTTTCTGTGGTCCATACCTACCCTCGAGCTCCCCCCAGGAAAGCCAAAAATCGAGTACTGCAGCCGGCCAGGGAATTACAGTTCGCGCATAAAAATGCGCAGGATTCAATTATTCAATAACTAACTATTTTTTGTTGTTATTCGTGTAGCATAACGTTTGTTCAAGTTACAATAGCACCTATACCAAAATCAAAAAGAGGTATCATTCGCCAAATAAAATGTCACAGAGCAACCAACTAGACATCATACGGCCATCCGTGATTATAATAAGCAGTTCCTACCAATGATATTATCTGGGCTGGATTTATACCGTTTCATTCACGATCATGTTGAAGTTTTTCGGTGCAAACGAACGGCTGGTCGCACAATGCGGGACGCCTCTCTCTCCACTAGCACTCGCTGTGGTGGTAACCGCGGGGTGCTAGCCTTCTCTTCCACTAACGCTTGCTATGGTGATAACCGCGAGGGGTTAGCGATCCAAAAAGGCAACTAAGGAGCACATCTTTCCTGTCCTTCACCCTACCTCAAGACATACTAAACATCTATTAAAAGTTTTCGAGCTACGGCGTTCCGAAAATGTCAACCCCTATTGACAGAGATGAATGACAACGCCAAGCTTAGCGGGCCAACTAGACCCCAGTTGGACTAACTAAGGAAAGTGCGAAGTACGGCGTAGGACGGACAGACATTTTTCAATTCCATTCTAATATTCTACACTTTGAAACGGAAACCATCAAACTTTAAGGGGGTACAATTTTTTTTCTTCTAATTTTAATGACTGATTCCAAAGGTTCACTTTTGAAAACCTCCTAAACATTATAACTGAATATTGAAACCAATCCAAACAGTAAACTAGTTTATTCAGTAGGAAATAAATGAATAAGAAATAAGCAGGAAAGGTTCACGATGCAGTGACAGGTTCATGACGATACCATTGTTTTATAACCACCGAGTCATGGCTGTCTCCACGTCGTCATGAACCTTTCCTGTATTTCTTATGTTATAAACTCAACAAGTTTTATCCTGTCCGACCCTTTTTACCGATGTCATCACTCAAGAGGCAAGTATTTCGCAGATGACAGTCATGTTTTTTGAGTCATAACCTGAGAAATGGGTCTACCATGAAACTGTTCGATGCAGCGAACTTTAATTTAGAGTTCATTTGGCTCCACCCCAGCTCAATCAGCCCAATATTAACGTCACCAGACGGGTTCATCCACAAAACCGCGACAGGAGTGTTGATTGTTGGTGGAAGGACGAAACCCGCGCTCCAAGTTCAAGAAAAAAAAAACGCTGCAAATTATTACACAACGGTTTATTATTTACCTTTATAGATGCCCCTTCTGCGTAGATCACTGTTTTATGTGGTCAATACCCTAGAGCTCCCTCCAGGAAAGCCCTTTCGAGTACTAAATCGAATGCTGTTGTAACCGACAAAATTCTCATGACAGAACAGGACAGGAGCATGACGGCAATGATGTGGCAACTCACAGTTTCCTCTTGATATTGAATTCTGATGATCTAAAAATTATACCCCCCCCCCCCCCCCCCCCCGTGATGAATTTACAGAAGTATTCTGACTTGTGCCAGAAGAGCCGAATTTTCAGTCACACAGAAAGACCTCGTTCAAAAGCTTGAAGATGGGAAGGTCGAGCCTGGAGAGGACAGGTTTTTTCTGTGAATGAAATAATTGATCCAATCCCAAAAAAAATCACTTTTAGATAAACTTGATACTAATATTTTTAATAAAACGCTGCAAATCCCTGCACAACGGTTTATTATTTTGTACAGAATACCCTTCCGTTACAGATCACATCTCTCTGTATGGATAACCCGTCTATATAATATAATATGTACTATTCTATACATATTATGTAGATCGTAGACCCTCCGTAGGTTAGTACCTCACCCCGTACTCGTTACTAGGTACTCACCTAAATCACGAGTTAAATGTTGCTAAAATAATTCTTTAGATGACAAACAGTAACTAAAATGGCAAAAAGAAACGCAAATAATGAAGTCCTGAAGGGAGACTGTTGACGTGGAGTGAAAACACAGGTCTCCGTATAGATAACCCTTCTATATAACATAATTATGTACTATTCTACACATATTATGTAGATCGCGGACCTCCGTAGGTTAGTACCTAACCCCGTACTCGTTACTAGGTACCTCCCTAAACCGTTGTGTAATAATTTACCTGTATAGGTTCAACTTCTACGGAGATAGAATAATGAACCGTTGTGTAATAATTTGTCGTTGTGTAATAATTTGCCATTGTGTAATAATTTACCCATCAATAATACTTCATCGTTTGTTCAAGTTGCAAAAGTACCTATCAACAAAATCCAGCCCCTTCTGGGTAGATGAGCCGTTGTGTAATAATTTGCCATTGTGTAATAATTTACCCATCAATAATACATCATCGGTTGTTCAAGTTGCAAAAGTACCTATCAACAAAATCCAGCCGGATCGCACACCCTCCGCAGGTTAATACCTAACCCCGTACTCGTTACTAGGTACCTACCTAAATCACGAGGTAAATGTTGCTAAAATAATTCTGTCGATTGCAAACAGTACCTAACAAAAAGAAACGCACTTCATTTTTCAAATGAAATAATATCACAGAACAACCAACTCGACTTCATAGGTACCCCACCAATAAAATCGGGTTCACTACCTATCAACAAACTCCAATAGAGCCATCAGTTTTCAATTGAAATAATATCACAGAACAACCAACTCGACCTCTTAGGTACCCCATCAATAAAATCGGCGCGTCCCTGGTAACGAGATTTCGTTTGTTGTATACAATTTCATAAACCCTGGAGTCGAAAATGCCTGTTGGTGCAAACTTCGGAGCCTTACTGTGAACGAACGGCTGGACGTACGGTGCTCCGGGTGGTCTTAAAAAACTCGTAAGTTCAAGAACTATTTAAAACCGTAAAAAGATTCAGGTAAAAAGAACGTAAGTATAGGCGTTCTGAAAATTTCAACCCCTATTTTGAACCCCTTAGAGATGACTGACAGTAACGTCGAGCTTCGAGGACCAACTAGACCCCGAACGGAACCTATAACCCGAATTTCATCAATTTTTTTTCATGGTTACTAAGAAAAGTGGCCCGTACGGCGTACGGCGTACGGCGTACGGCGGACAGACAGAAATATTTTTATTGCAGTTTTGGATTCTACATACCTTGAAACGTAAACCATCAAATTTTGAGGGGGGGTAAGATTTTTTTTTTTCATGCTCGATTCCACTGGTTCATTATTGAAAATAATAAACCAAAATTAGCTCCAAAATCATAATACGCATGGTCTGGACATCACTTCTGAAACCTTTCTTTGAGATGACCCATAGTGTGGGGGACTCATGGTTTTCTCTGTGTTGAATACCTATGTTATATCGAAAACGCCGTAAACGAGGGGAATCATAACTGATTTGGTGATAACAGGTGTGTGAAGAAGACGAAGGCAGTAACTCACATATGAAGAGAGTGCAACAACAACAAGGTAGGCACTCAAGGGTGAAGGTCACGGATTTTAGTAAGAAATATTTTCAACAGATGGCTGCACCTTCGGAGGCAATCCAATATTAGATTTATCTCTTGAACGGGTCAACCGATTTTCAATGTATAAAATGTCCTGATATGGTTGTAAGCAGCCTCAAGTGGCGACATTCTGTTTTGAATTATAAACTTTTTTTATGGAGTTACTGAAATTATTTTACTTAATTTCATTTTTTTGAAAAAGCAACCAGTAGGTAAGTAGGTATGTACTTTTGTAGAAAAAAATCTAAGAATCCAAATCCGTTTTCAGATTGAAAATCAGATCATTAGATCGAACGACATTTGGGAAAGTTAACATAACAATAGGGGCCTATTGTTAGCCCTCTAATCCTCTGGGGGGGCTCAACCCCTAGGCTGGTGCGACGTTGCACTTCTACTTCTGCCTGGTGAGAGTCCGCATGGGACGGTGGACTTCAAGAACCAGGGGTCTGGGGTGGTGGAAGGTATTCAGGTTCATTATATCTAATAGTTGGAATTTTTGGTTTATTATTCTCAATAATGAACCTTTGGAATCGAGCATGAAAAAAAAAAAAAGTTAAACTCCCCATCAAAATTTCATGGTTTCCGTTTCAAGGTATATACAATCCTAAACTGCAATAACAAAATTTCTGTCCGTCCACCGTACGCCGTACTTCGCACTTTTTTTAGTTACCACGAACCAAAATTGATGAAATTCGGTTTATAGGTCCCATTTGCGGTCAAGTTGGTCCTCGAAGCTCGGCGTTAATGCCAGTCATCCCTAAGGGGTGAAAAATAGGGGTTGAAGTCTCCAGAACGCCATTTTCTCGAATTTTTTGACGGTTTTAAATAGTTCTCGAACTTGGGAGTTTTAAGACCACCCGGATTGTACGTCCAGCCGTTTGTTCACACTAAGGCCCAGAAGTTTGCACCGACAGGCATTTTCAACAGGATGGTGAATGAAATTGTATACATTCAGCCCAAATATCATCACTGGGGTCGCGCTAACAATCGGGAATTGGCCCGAGATAATCATTGCTAGGGAGCACCTGATTATATTCACGGAGTATGAAGTCGAGGTGGTTGTTCTGTGATATTATTTCATTTGAAAAATGATGATTTGGAGTTTGTTGATAGGTAATGAAACTTGAACAAACGTTGAAGTATTATTGATGGGTAAATTATTACACAATGGTAAATTATTACACAACGGTTCATTATACCATCTACGTAGAAGGGGCTGGAGTTTGTTGGTAGGCACTTTTGCAACTTTTTTCACTCCACACTTTCCCTACAGAACTTCATTATTTGCGTTTCTTTTTGCCATTTTAGTTAATGTTTGTCATCGACAGAATTATTTTAGCAACATTTAACTCGTGATTTAGGTAGGTACCTAGTAACGAGTACGGGGTTAGTAGCTAACCTACGGAGGATCTGCGATTCACATAATATGTATAGAATAGTACATATATGTTATATAGAAGGGTTATCTATACAGAGAGATGTGATCTGTAACAGAAGGCTATTCTGTACAAAATAATAAACCGTTGTGCAGGGATTTGTAGCGTTTTTCAACAAGGTTTGAACAAACTAAATAAGACCGTCTATTTTCCTAATACCGTTTGGTGATTTCTAACTAGAGCCGATTAGTACCTATTTAAATTTTCACGGGTTGGTGCTCGTGGAAATCTAAATATAGAACGCACGAGGTGATGGATCATATCGGACGGTGGTGTACGGCCAGAGGAAGATGACTCTTCACTTTCCGGCATCTCGTTGAGCAATCGGCCGGTCTAACAAGTGGTACATGAGTGGCAGAGAATGCAAAAGCCGACGCCTTCAATCAGAACTCCGTTCCGACCTCGGATCTGCTCCATAGGTAGGTCAGCCCAACCGCTCTGAAAGTAATACCCGGCCAAGCATTTGGCATTGCCTTCCTGAGGTGACTCGCTTGAGGGAATCATAACAAACACGTCGTCCTTCGAATTCCTTGATCGTACTGTCTCTAATAAACTAAGTTACTACGACTAAGCCTAAATAGCTCTAATTAGGATCGTACCTAAGTAATATTATTTGGTAGCTGATGAAGGGCCATAGAAAACTTCAATCTATCAGACAAAATGAAAAATGTTTCCTACATCACAGCAATATGAAAAAGCTGCAAATTCTTACATAAAGGTTTATTATTTACCTGTACAGATACGCCTTCTGCGTAGATCACTGTCTTCAGTGGTCAATACCCTCGAGCTCCCCCCAGTAAATCCCTAATCGAGTACTGAAGCCGGCCTCGGAATTAGGTTTCATACAAATGCGCGGGATTCAATAATCCAAGCATTAATTATTTTGTAGTTATTTATGAAGCATGAGGCAAATAATAAACCGTTGTATAATAATTTACCCAATAATACTTCTACGCTTCTTCAAGTTGCAGAAGCATCTATCATCAAAATCCAAAAGAGCCATCATTTTTCAAATGGAATAATATCACAGAACAACCAACTCGACTTAATGCATCCATCCGTGATTATAATCAGGTGTTCGCTAGCGATGATATCTGGGCCGGATTCATAACAACGTCTACTCCCAGAGTCAAATCCCTAGTTTGATTCCCAGCAGTTAGCGATTTGTGGCGCTGCATTCGTCCTCAGCTGTATAGAATAGGAATAGAAAGTTGTTAGCAGAAACGATATAGGTACCAATAAACATTCCAAGAATTACCAGAACGTGAGAAGCTGACTAGTGATGCTTAACAGCATAAGGAGATAGGATGTCAGATAAGCAGATCGGTAAGCAAGATGAGAATTTTTTTGGTAGGTAGGTAGGTACCAGTGAGTTGCAGGGAAATAATAATTGATTACAGGAAAAATAGATAATTTCAATATCGTAAACGTACCTACCTCAGGACATTCTTCTTCTTTACAAGGAGCAAATTCCTTGTAATAAAAGTCCAAAAAGCATTACTACGTAAGTACCTGCCTTCCAAAAGTCATTTTTACGTTATTGTGGTGAACGTCTTCATTAGTAGGTACCACATCTCTATCTGGCTATGGGATTTCAAAATTAGAAGAGAAAAGTGCAGGGATTTTAAAATACGAGGGAAATGCGGCTGCAGCGGCTATGGGATTTCAAAAAACGCTGCAAAGTCCCTGTTACATGTGTTTATTATTCTATTGGAGTTCTACAGAATTTTAGGCTGTTAATTTATTGTTTCTTTCATGTGGGATAATATTGAAATACCTATTTCTGATTATTTCCACCAATTTTGGCCCCCAATACACGAAATAGGTAAGTACGCTTTTTTTTTTTCTTCCAAATCATCTTTGATCATTGGTAGTGCCATATAGGTAATGGTCTCGATTCACCTGTTTACACTTTTGGTTTATTATTTTCAATAATGAACCATTGGAATCGAGTATGAAAAAATAAATTCTTACCCCCCCCCCCCACCATCAAAATTTGATGGTTTACGTTTCAAGGTATGCAGAATCCAAAACTGCAATACAAATATTTCTGTCTGTCCGCCGTACGCCGTACGCCGTACGGGCCACTTTTCTTAGTTACCATGAATAAAAATCGATGAAATTCGTGTTATAGGTTCCGTTCGGGGTCTAGTTGGTCCTCGAAGCTCGACGTTACTGTCAGTCATCTCTAAGGGGTTCAAAATAGGGGTTGAAATTTTCAGAACGCCGTATCTCAAAAACTTTTGATGGAAGGGTATGGGTTTTTTTACGTTATTAAATTTTTGTGAGCTAAACAATTTTTTGAGACCACCCGGAGCATCGTACGTCCAGCCGTTCGTAAGCACCAAATAGCTTCGTCAACACGATCGTAAATCAAACGGTATAAATCCGGCCTGGATATCATAACTACGGAGCATCTGATTATAATCAAGGATGGCTGTATGGAGTCGAGTTGTTTGTTCTGCAATATTATTTCATTTTACAAGTGATGGACTATTGGATTTTGTTGGTAAGTACTTCTGAATCTTGAACAAACGTTGAAGTATTATTGATGGGTAAATTATTACACACCGGCAAATTATTACACAACGGTAAATTATTACACAACGGTAAATTATTACAGAACGGTAAATTATTTCACAACGGTAAATTATTACACAACGGCTCATCTACCCAGAAGGGGCTTTTGTTGATAGGTACTTTTGCAACTTGAACAACCGTTGAAGTATTAGTGATGAGTAAATTATTACACAATGGCAAATTATTACACATACATACATACATAACATAACTCATAAATATATACATAATACATAGCTGTGTATTATTCACAGAATAATAAACCAAAAGGAGCGTACCTACTTACCTAATTTGTGTTTTAGGGGCCAAAATTAATGGAAACCATCAGAAATAGCTATTTCGATTATTACGCATGAAAGAAACAATAAATGAACAGCCAACATTTTTGTAGATAATATTATGTCCAATAGAATAATAAACCCATGTGACTAGGACTTTGCAGCGTTTTGGAATCTACGCACCTTGAAACGGAAAAGAAAAAATGTTGAGGGGGTGTTATAAAAATGTTTTGCTGCGAGCGAATACATAGGTGTATTATTCATAGAATAATAAACCAATAGGAGAGAAAAGTGAGGGGATTTTAAAAATACGAGGGACGATTGCAGCGCCACAAACCGCTAGCGGCTGGGAATCAAACTAGGGGAGTAGAAGTTTGTGATTCATACCGTTTCATTCGCAATCCGTGGATCCACAATCTGTGGATGCACATCCTCTTATCAAGGATGTGCTTATTAGCATTACGAATCTCAGAATTCGAGGTACACCTGTGACATTGTGTTGGGTCCCTGGCCACGTAGGAATTGCAGGGAATGAAGTAGCCGACATGAACGCAAAAGCTGATTCAGAAATGCCACCCACATCACCCGTATACATTCGCGCCGACTATTTATCGACTATAAAGACGACTGTTTGGGCCAGTTGGTGTATAGACTGGCTATACATGGAGCACCAGAAGCTGGGGGAAATCAAGAGCGATGTATCCTCGTGAAGTTCCCAGATGGATACACTCTGTACACGGATGGTTCAAAGGTTGAGAATAGTTGTTGTGGTTGCATATTTTTTGATCCCCAAGTAGGACTAACCAGATCCTTCAAGCTCCGGCAGGTAGCTTCGATTTACACCTGTGAAGCTGTGGCCATAAGAGAAGCGCTTCTCTGTGCCAGTTCCGGTACTGAGCCATCCGTAGTAATAGTCACGGATAGCCGCAGGGTTTTGTCAAAACTCTCCAACTTCAGGCTAGAAGGAAGTTTTAACCATGTGCTACTGGATATCCTGGAAGCTGTGGATCACATGCGATTGTCTGGTCGAACTGTTCATTTTGTATGGACTAGATCCCACATTGAGATTGAAGCTAATGCAATGGCAGATGCTGTAGCAAACTTCGGGCGACTGCAAGGTGCGCCGCCAGTGGATCTAAAAGTCCCACACACTGACCTTTACACGATCTTACATAGACGTTCGATCAACCAGTGGCAATTGTTGTATGACCAAGCCGTAACGGGTGAGAGATATCGCATGGAAAATCCTCTAGTTTCTGTGAAACCATGGTTTGAGCAGTGTGATTCTGGTAGGAAATCGATCAGAATATTGTAGCTCGCCTTCGTTCAAATCATGGACTGAGCGCAACGTATTTGCACAGAATCGGACAACGTGACTCAGCAAACTGCAACAACTGTGGCGCCGTCAATGAATCCCTGGAACATAAATACACCTACTCATGGAAAGTCCAATCTTTGACTCAGGAAGGAAAAGAATGTTGGACATGTGTATTCCTCACGCAGTTAACCCCATCCACTACCAGCAGATCGTGCATTCAAGGTCTGAGCCTATGTATAGGGCAATTGTGTTTTTATTGAAGATATTCAAGTCAAAGTATAAGTCAGTGTTTCATTTTCTAACAAGTTTAAAATTCAGTTCATTTCTTCAATTCCATAACTTCGAGTAGTAACGTTATACATGTCTAATTAACCTGCTTATGTTTTATAGATGTAAATGTACATGAAATAAAGTTCTTCATGGCTGTTGCCACTGGCTAATGCCAATTGAAGGAAAAAAGACTCCCAGATGGACCCGTCCACTATTCTCGCAGGGAAGTCGCCTCCGAATAGGACACACGCGGCTAACCCATGGATATCTGATGTCGAGTGAACGAATTCCTCAACCGGAATGTGCGACTTGTGGATGTCAGTTGTCTGTGCGTCACCTGCTCACTGAATGCCGAGCCTTCCGCAGGCTCTCAGCGCAGCTTCCCAACAACCTCGAAGATCTTCTTGGAAACAACTCAGTACACCTCAAGAAGCTATTCCAGAATTTGAAAACATTATCACTGTATAACATATAACAACCTGTAAAATCCGTATATAAGATTGATGGCGCCAAATACCCTTTATGGTTGAATGCGCCTAAATAAAGAGAGGAAAAAGTCATTCAAAATCATGTTGACGAAGATTTTCGGTGCAAACGAACGGCTGGTCTTACAATGCTCCGGGTGGTCTCAAAAAATGCTTTAGTTCAAGATCAATTTAAACACGTTAAAAAAACCACACCCTTCTATTGAAAGTTTTCGAGCTACAGCGTTTTCAAAATTTGAACCCCTATTTCTTACTCCTTAGATATGACTGACAGTAACGCCGAGCTTCGAGGACCAACTAAACCCCAAAGGAGACCTACAAACCAAATTTCATTAATTTTGGTTCATGGTAAATAAGAAAAGGGCGAAGTAGGGCGTACGCGGAAGGACTGAAATTTTTGGTTTATTATTTTCAATAATGAACCATTGGAATCGAGCATGAAAAAAAAATTCTTACAACCCCTCAAAATTTGATGGTTTACGTTTCGAGGTATATAGAATCCGAAAATTCAATAAATAAAAATGTCTGTCTGTCCGCCGTACGCCGTACGCCTTGCACGGTACTTGCTACTTTTCTTAGTAACCATGAAACAAAATTGATGAAATTCGGGTTATAGGTTCCGTTCGGGGACTAGTTGGTCCTCCAAGCTCGGCGTTACTGTCAGTCATCTGTAAGGGGTTCAAAATAGGGGTTGACATTTTCAGAACGCTGTATCTCGAAAACTTTCGATTGAAGGGTATGGTTTTTTAACGTATAAATTTGTCTTGAGCTAAACCATTTTTTGAGACCACCCGGAGCATCGTACGTCCAGCCGTTCGTGTGCACCGAAAAGTTTCGTCAACACAATCGTGAATCAAACGGTATTAGTCCGGCCCGGATATCATCACTAGGGAGCACCTGATTATAATCACGGATGGCTGTATGAAGTCGAGTAGGTTGTTCCGCGATATTATTTCATTTGATAAGTGATGGACTATTGGATTTTGTTGGTAGGGAGTTGTGAAACTTGAAAAAACGTTGAAGTATTATTGATGGGTAAATTATTACACAATGGTAATTTATTACACAACGGCAAATTATTACACAACGGTAAATTATTACATAACGGTAAATTACTACACAACGGTAAATTATTACAGAACGGTAAATTATTACACAACGGTCCATCTACCAAGAAGGGGCTGGATTTTTTTGATCGGTACTTTTGCAACTTGAACAACCGTTGAAGTATTATTTATAGGCAAGTTATTACACAACGGTTCATTGTAGATACTGACCACAGAAAACAGTGATCTGCGCGGAAGGGGCATCTATTTCACTCCACATCAACAATTTTCCTTCAGAACTTCATTATTTGCTTTTCTTTTTGCCGTTTTAGTTACTGTTTGTCATCGACAGAATTATTTTAGAACATTTAACTCGTGATTTAGGTAGGTACCTAGTAACGAGTACGGGGTTAGGTACCAACCTACGGAGGGTCTGCGATCCACATAATATGTATACAATAGTACATATTATATTATATAGACGGGTTATCTATACAGAGAGCTGTGATCTGTAACAGAAGGGTATTCTGTGCAAAATGATAAACCGTTGTGCAGGGATTTGCAGCATTTTTTATTGCATTTTCGGATTCTACATACCTTGAAACGTAAACCATTAAATTTGGGGGGTTAATTTTTCTTCTTTTTTTCCATGCTCGATTTCAAAGGTTGATTACTGAAGATAATAAACCAAAATGGTTACCTTCTACCTACTTCCTTACAAACTGTATCGTGAATCCCGCACATATTTTAATAGTCTCGATGCGCCCATTTTATTATTCATTTATTCAAGTGCGCTGTGGTACTCAGATCACAATTACACCTGATCGCACATACTCCCCCTCACCCAACCGTCTTCCTTTTTTTCTTGTTGGTAATTTCTTCAATCTTCTTTTTCCTTTCTTGAGATTCACTTACTTAGCAATCGACTGGACGTCCTTGCGGCTCCGTTGTTAACCGTCCGTTTGGACCAATCCAAATCGCTTGCCACTTTATATTCTGCAATCAACCGTCATTAATTCAAACTTCTGCGTTCCTCCCTTCTATTAGAGGTCATTTCGACACTGCTTTTTTTCTACATCGCAGTTTAACCCCCAGAGGGCAAGGATGCTCGTACGGTGTTTTTGCCGGCCGTCCTTGTCGAAGCTGCTGCGTCATCTCAACCCATAATGCCCCTGTGAAGTTTTACTGTCTATCGTGAGCGAGAGAGAAAAAAAACCCATGGTTTCCGCTTTTTACCGTTTTACCGATGAATATAGAAAATCGTTGACATTTGCGATATTTTTCTCGAGGCAAATAAAATGCACTGTTATAACTTTTCGAGATCAAAAATAAGAAGAACTGGACAAATTTCTCATTAAAAAAAAAAATGTAATTAATCTGTCGTAAACAAAAAGCCGTTCATTTTTTTAGCGAATTTTCAAAGAAAATGAAGCGAAATAATGCAAATTCCATTCATTTTCAACATGCATTTTTGAATTTTTTTAATAGGGAATTCGGTTTTAGGGCATCCTGAATCATCCCTAGATTTTAACAAACATTTCTATGTATGTGTATATACATATAATTATAATTATATATACCTACGATAACTGTCCACAGGTACATGATAAAAATTCCAAATTTCGCCAGAACGTTCGCATCAACAAACAAAAGGATGAGTTAGGAGGTGAGCAATTTTCAAAAACACTAAGGGGGTCAAATTTGAGTTTTTCAGGGTCAAAAATCTGTATAAACGGCTAAAATCGGAAACAGTTGATAAAAAATCCCTGAAAGTGGTATGGAAGGATGAGTAAATATAGAAAAATACCCACCATTCCAGTTGTTGGTTTACTATTTTCAATAACGTACCTTTGGAATTGAACATGGATACAGAACATTAATCCTCCCTCAAAATTTGATAGTTTCCGTTTGAAGGTATGTAGAATCCAAAAGTGGGATTAAAGACGAAAATTTTCTTTTTCTTAGTTACCATGAATCAAAATTAATGAAATTTGGTTTGTATGTCCCATTTGGGGTCTAGTTGGTCCGTGGAGCTCGGCGTTACTGTAAGTCATATCTAAGGGATGAAACATAGGGATTGCAATTTTCAGAACGCCGTAGCTCGAAAACTTTTGATAGAATGGTACTTTTTTTAACGTTTTTAAATTGATCTTGAATTAAAGCTTTTTTTGAGACCACTCGGAGAATTGTACGACCAGCCATCCGTTCGCACCGAAAAGCTTCGTCAACGTGATTGTGAATCAAATGATATAAATCCGGCACCTAAAGAATATTATCGGAAGTGGCTACCGCTCGATCAAACTGATATTTAGGAGCTTTAAGCATCAGAGGTCAGCGAATGATTGACAGGCCTTATTGAGGGAGAGCGGCCTGTTCAAGTGCCGTCCATCCATCATACCGCCCTCCCTCCGTCCAAATCCCCGTCTATTTCCTCTATTAGGAGGACCTGCCTCCTTCCTATCCACTACCTTCCAATCACATTTTTCCACATATGTGACGCTCCTGGGCCAGGGGGACTTCTTCTTTTCCATCTGGTACCGCACACAGTTTTTCTAACTGTAGCCGTCGGTGGTTTGAGGGGGACCATGAGACGCCCGGACGGGGAAAAAAGTTGAAAGATCGTGGGAGAACCGTTTATTAGGATGAAACTTCCACGCGGAGTAAACCCAGAGCCCCCCCCCCCCCCTCTAACCACCCATACATCCACTTCCCCTCCACTGCGTACACCGTCGCGCCAGAAAACCGGGATTTCTTTTCACGCTCAGAAATCAACTCTCGCTTGTGGGCCACCAGCAGCAACTTGCGCACAATGTGAGGCAAACTGGTAAACCAAATGGCAAAACGATGAAAACTTTCCAGTAGCCGAAAGTCATATCCATGCAACCCGAAACAAATAATGGCTGCAGAGACTATTCGAAATTTCTCTGAAAGAATTGTCAGTAGGAGGGGGGGGGGGGGATTTTCTTCGTTAGAAATACTAGAACTAACGTTAGAAATAACAAGCTCAAGTTTAAAAAACATTTAGGTACTATAGGTTACACAAAGATTTATTATTCACCTGTATTTATAGATGCCCCTTCTGCATAGATCACTGTTTTCTGCGTCAATACCCCCGAGCTTCCCCCAGGAAAGCCCTAAATCGAGTACTGGAGCCGGCCCCGGAATTAAAGTTTCCTACAAATTCGCGGGATTCAATAATTCACTCATTAGGTAATTATTTGCAGTTATTCATGAAGCATAAGGCAAATAATAAAGCGTTGTGTAATAATTTACCGTTGTGTAATAATTTGCCCATCAATAATACTTCAACGGTTGTACAAGTTGCCAAAGTACCTATCAACAAAATCCAGCCCCTTCTACGTAGATGGTATAATGAACCGTTGTGTAATAATTTGCCCATCAATAATACTTCAACGTTTGTTTAAGTTGCCAAAGTATCAACAAAATCCAAAAGATCCATCATTTTGGTTTATGACCTTTGAAATCGAGCGTGAAAAAATTTGTTCTAACCCCCCCTCAAAATTTGATGGTTTCCGTTTCAAGGTTAGAATCCGAAAGTGCAATAAAAAAAATTATAGAAAGCCGTATAATAAGGGCTACTTGTTTTCTCTTCTTAAATGCTAGAATAGATAGGGCTCTGAAGAATGTTATCTTCATCCATCAAAAGCGGTTTCTAGGTTCGTTTCAATGAAACCTCCACACCCCCCTCCCCCGCCCTTATTGACACCGAATTTTACAATTTCTGTTTTTTTCTTGTTAACTTGCACTCAATAGAAGATTAAGCAAATACCTATAAATACTGCTACCTGTTATACTACCTCAGTAAATGAAAAAGGCTGCCAGTACCTACTAACTTTGACTTGTCAAAACGTTTGAATAGAACTGCTACATCATGATTTATGTTTATCACACAGTCGTGTTTATTTTGAAGGGAAGATCTGATAATAAATTATATTAAAAGAGATGTTATCAGACGTCCTCGCGTTCCTGTCTGATCGACCTTTACATTTTAAATGAAAAATTGAAAACCCTTTTAGGTTTTGAACATTTGAAAATTAAGATGAAATGAGGATAAATTTCATTTAAGATGTCCGTATCATTTCTCCGAGCACTTTTTCGAAGACTGATATTTAACATCTGGGAAAATTCAATTGTAGGAAAAGCTGAGCGAGGGCAGACGGTCCCCTTTCATGTTGGCAAAAACAGAGTTATCTCTTCAGCACTCGGAAAGGGAAGGGACAGCAGGGATTTTGTTAATCTGATCTAAGTTCGATTAAGTTGGTTCAACTTACCTACAGAAACGGTGAAAAGGAATAAGGAAGGAGATCTTGAGCCTGAAGGAAGGATTCAGCTTCAAAGAGATTCCGCGATAGCTTATCCTGAAACCACAAGTGGACTGTCCTTACAAAAGTTAATTTAAACTTTAGGCCCTTGGTCAAGGGACAATGGGTTTTCACAAGTTCGGGATGTCTTTTGTTTCTTTGATGTCATTGATTGGGGAGTTTTTTCTCCGTTCTTCTGTGAGGGTTGAAGATTTTGATAAGGGCGATGAAACGTTACCTACTACACTCTCACACTATTATAGCAGTCAATATTTAATGCACTCCTATACGAAGTTTTGAAAAGCTTATGAAGGTTTATTGTCAAGGCTCTCACGGTACTAGTATATTACCCCCAAGAAAAACGCTGTTGTAGAAAACTACCCGTCGCAAAAAATAATGATATCCATTTTGCCCGCCAAAGTAGCATGCTCGGTGCTCCGCACCTCGCTCTTCGATGTGCGTATAGGAACCTGTTCCCGTCAACCTGTTTATTTTAACGCTGTTTGGTGCGGAGCTTGACATTCTTTCAACACTATTTGGCGGGCAGCTTGAAATTTTGTCAACGCTGTTTGACGGTCAGCTTATTGTCCTGCCATTTTGGATGAACATAATATATCATGTAATCATCACAAATTAAGAAAGGAAAGCTTTCTGATCGAACTTGCGCGAACAAGGGTTATTTCTACACAACTGTTTATAGTTAGTCAATCGGTGATTGTTTGGCGAGAACCTCCAGTTCGGGAATGAAGGCAGTTCTTCAACTATTTTGATAATTATGTTCACCATAAAAACCGAACTGCGAGGGATGGAATCAGAATCAGAGCCGGCTTTATTTGTCGTTCAGACAAGGTATATGACAATGGCCAACATATTTAGACATAAAAACTATAACTAGGAATGTCACTCAGTGAAGTGAAATACCACACATAATTTATTATAAATAATTTTTGACGAATTTGAAATAATCATCAAACGTGTAGGGGACAGCTTGTTTGCAAATATTTTTAAAAATATTATGCTTTTCTTGTCGCATATACTGTGGCAGAGCATTAAAAAACTTGATTCCCCACCAGTTAGTCGAATTTTTACTGACTTTCAGACGGGATGATGGCAGTGCAAGCGAATCACAGGTTTTTTACTATACGAATGGGACGGGCGGGGGAAATTATCAACATTTTTATGGACATAATATTAGGCACTCGAAAATGTAGAGAGCCGGGATAGTCATGACTTCGAGGTCCAAAAGTACGTCTCGGCACCTCTCGGAATGCCTAAGTACAAATCTTTATGTACTTTATGTACCGTCCACATTTGGGCGAAATAGTTTTGGTACAAACACCTGAAAGAACGAAACGAGAAGTGAGTATGTATAAATCTCTATCTCTATATATTATAAAAACGAATCTCTGTGAGTGAGTCTGTGAGTCTGTCTGTCTGTCCGTCTTCCCACGGCCTAACGGCTCGACGGACATCGACCAAATTTGGCACGAATATCCAGTAGGCTCCCAAGTTGTGCAACGTCGCATTTTTAATTCCCTGACCATAGCGGAACTATGGTCGACCATGGTCAACTCCTGAATGGCTTGACGGATATCGACCAAATTTGGCACGAATATCCAGTAGGCTCTCAAGTTGTGCAACGTCGCATTTTTAATTCCCTGACCATAGCGGAACTATGGTCGACCATGGTCAACTCCTGAATGGCTTGACGGATATCGACCAAATTTGGCACGAATATCCAGTAGGCTCCCAAGTTGTGCAACGTCGCATTTTTAATTCCCTGACCATAGCGGAACGATGGTCGACCATGGTCAACTTCGTTAATTGAAATGGTAACCCCTATTTTTTATTGCGTATTCGTAATCTACGTGAAATTCTATCTACGGTCGACCCTTCGGACTACCCCCGCGGTCGTCCATAGCGCATCCATGGGCCCCTCCATGTTCGAATCCCGAATTGCTCAACGGATATCGACCAAATTCGGCACGAATATCCAGTAGGCTCCCAAGTTGTGCAACGTCGCATTTTTAATTCCCTGACCATAGCGGAACTATGGTCGACCATGGTCAACTTCGTTAATTGAAATGGTAACCCCTATTTTTTATGGCGTATTCGTAATCTACGTGAAATTCTATCTACGATCGACCCTTCGGACTACCCCCGCGGTCGACCATAGCGCATCCATGGGCCCCTCCATGGTCGAATCCCGAATTGCTCAACGGATATCGACCAAATTTGGCACGAATATCCAGTAGGCTCCCAAGTTGTGCAACGTCGCATTTTTAATTCCCTGACCATAGCGGAACTATGGTCGACCATGGTCAACTTCGTTAATTGAAATGGTAACCCCTATTTTTTATCGCGTATTCGTAATCTACGTGAAATTCTATCTACGGTCGACCCTTCGGACTACCCCCGCGGTCGACCATAGCGCATCCATGGGCCCCTCCATGGTCGAATCCCGAATTGCTCAACGGATATCGACCAAATTTGGCACGAATATCCAATAGGCTCCCAAGTTGTGCAACGTCGCATTTTTAATTCCCTGACCATAGCGGAACTATGGTCGACCATGGTCAACTCCTGAATGGCTTGACGGATTTTGATAAAATTGGGCACAAATACCCGGTAGGCTATGGGATTTTTCCGTCGTTTGTTGGTTCCACGATACTGCGTACAGCGAATCTCGGATAGCGAGCGAAGCGAGCGGTCAGGCTAGTTATCAATAAAGTTACATTGCGAATGAATTAAAAGATTGTGAAGGTAGGTACTGAAACAATATTGGGTGATGCTAACAATTATAATAAAAAAATTAAATACCTGTTGGTGTCACATAAATAATATTATGTTACATCATCTTTCGTAGGAGATATATATAAGCATTATGGAGTGAGTTGTCGAATGGAGTTGGCTGAATTGTCGTGCCGTTGCAGAGGTCCCGAAATCAGTCCATAAATTCCTATAGTTTTGCCCGGGACAAGGAACTGATCACAGACAGACAGACACGGAACCAAACTTATTCGGAAAGCTTTTGATGTTGGAGGAAATTTTATTTTCTTCACTACCGAATGTAGGGAAGCCTTATATTCGTGCAAGAAGTTGAAAAAAAAGAAGTTCCAGTCATGCAGCATGTCTGTAAGAGCAAATTTACAGAACAATATTCGTGCTATAGAAATATTATAACGAGAAACCATACCACTTTTCATAAAGATACATAATTTGTCCGTGATTTTAGCCATTTTTACCCATTCATGAACCTCATAAAGTGAAATTTGTCCCACTCCCTTTTGAGAAAAAGATTTTCATCATCGACCTTTCGTCGTGAATCACCATCCCACTCAACTTCAGGTGAGTTAATATTGATTTTACCCCTCAATACCAAATGTTGGCCCCCCAACCATCCAAATTTGACCACTATTCAGTACGAAAAACAACTGAAATGGTACTTTTCGGTCTTTACTCACTCTTCTATACCACTTTCAATGATTTTATATGAATTGTTCGCGATTTTGGCAGTTTTTACCGATTTTCGACCCCTAAAATCTCAAGTTTGACGCCCCCTTAGAATTTTTGAAAATTGTTCATCTTCGAACTCATTATTTTGTTTGGTAATACGAACGTTTTGGCGAGATGTGGGATTTTTATTTACCCAACGACAGATATCGTCTGGAGTCACACACACACACACACACACACACACACACACACACACACACACACACACACACACACACACACACACACACACACACACACACACACACACACACACACACACACACACACACACACACACACACACACACACACACACACACACACACACACACACACACACACACACACACACACACACACACACACACCGCACACATGCACACGCACATGCACATGCACACACACACACACACGCACGCGCGCGCGCGCGCGCGCGCGTATATGTGATATAGAAAGATTTTACCAAATAAACTAAGGTAACGACGAGCCGGGGGACGCCAAGGGAGAAGGCTTCGTTCCTTCAACCGTCAACCGCTCTCAACGGTCATAACGTCCAATTGTGGGCGAGGGGTGGGTGGAAAGGAGCTTTTATAAACAGCCCTTTGGCCCAGCTCGTCATTCGACCAATCACACTCGAACACACGAATTCTCCTGCACCCAAACCTCACACCTCTTTGGCGCTCGCTGTGGTTCATGCTCGCAGGGCGTTCGAAAAGACTCCTAAGGAGCAGCTAATACCTGCTGTGGTTCATGCTCGCGGGGTATCAGTATTAGGTCCCTGTCTTTCATCTAGCACTCGCTGTGGTCCATGCTCGCGGGGTATCAGTATTAGGTCCCTGTCTTTCATCTAGCACTCGCTGTGGTACATGCTCGCGGGGTATTAGTAATAGGTCCCTCCTGTCCGATCCTACATACCCGTTGGTAACAAAACATTGGTGATCCCCATATTGGGAATTAAAACACACGCAAGACTTACCAACTTTAAACGTTGCTCTTCAAATCCCAGGTTACCAAGTTATTTACGATTGTATTGCCTGTAAAGGCCTTTTACAAATGAAAAACAATTATTATTATTATTACCCAGCTAGTCTTATTGAAAAACGAATCCTGCCAGCTTCCTGCCTGCCCCTCCCCACATTCAAAACGCCATATTTTTTTCGGGAGTGCGCGGCGTTCTTTTACCTCTTTAGCCGTCGGGCGCTCACCAAAAATTATCGCACTTGTGTTTTCATCACGAATTGTGGGAAGCTCACTCGGTGATGATCGTTCAGATGTTAGATTATAACGAGAAACGATGAGTGACAAAAGAGGTAATTCGTTCAACGTTACTGACGAGGAAATTTTAATAATGCACCTAATTGACCGGAAGAGTGGAATTTTTTTTTCTTCCGTTTCTCACAGTTTGCCGGCTTGGGCGTTTACAGGCAATTAATGATATCATATCCAGAACGAGATAAGAGAGACGTAGCGGACAGCGATGTTCCTAGTGCAGAGTCATTGGCCCTAATTATGGGCGTTGGGGTGTCCGCCAGCGTCACCGCGGAACGACGCTGCGCCATCGCACATCCTTGAGGTAGTCGGAAATTGACGCGAATTAAAGGCAACTGGAGTAAATTAGGAAGCAGCCGGACTTGGGAGTTGAGTTCAATTGATGCGCGCGTGTCACATTCTCATTAGAAGCTCGACGACCTGTTAAATTTGAGAAGTGACGTCATTCTTGCCATATCGGCGCGGGAGAGGTTTTGGAAGGATACACTGCCGTCAAAAGGAAGAAAGAAGAAAGCAAAGAAATCTAGTTTTGAGAAAAACGCAGGTAAAGTTTTTAGGTTGTAAAATGGGCATTCTTCAATATTTTCCAATGATTTCTGTTGTTGTAATTGATCCAATTTTAGTTTCTAAGTCTGTAGCAGCAAGGCGCATCAATTTCGAAAAAATACACATACATTTATATAAGAAACTATTTTTTTCCGTTGTAGAAGATGAGGTAAATTTTGCTTCAGAAGACAGTACAGGGTCTGCTACTGCTTTTCTTCGTTGCACGCTCATACTACGGTTGTTTCCCACTGTAGTTGCTGGAGTTTTTTCACCCCTTTCCCGAAGGGAAAAATAGTACCTTTATTTTTTCTGGTAAAATTCGATTTACCGCGATGTGGAAGCCACCTACTGTCGATCGCTCGAAGCTTTTGGCGCTCATCACAAAATTGAAAAACGGTACCGCCTGACGAATTCAGACAACTATGAGGGGGATACAACAAAGAAAAACAGTACTGTCCTGATGACCGTTAAATGAAATTCACTGTTCCAATGAATCAACAACGTAGGTCTGGGATCTACTGTTTTTTTGTTTTTGTTGAAAGAACTAGTAGGTACTACTGCTTTTCATCGTTGCAAAACCATCAAAAACTTGTAACAGCGTGGGTAATATTATTTTTACCTCGACTCTGCTCGGATATGATCACTCTCCTAAATTGCACTAATAAAATAATTTCTTTTAAATTAGGTGCTATTAAGTAGGTACCTATAGGAGAAGGGAAGATATTAAGTAGACAACGATTCTGCTCTGACTTGTTACCTTTTACTGGATAATTAAGGAATAAAGCTCCTAGCAGTTTGTTTAATGGGAGAGAATTAAGGGGAAGCTAAATTTACCCTTGGGGCTGGCGGGGGGGAATTATATATTTCTCGAATAGTGACAATTTCAAGGGATGACCTATCGAGCAACCGCAGAATTGTTAAAAGGACGAAATGGTTTATATATCGAGTGATACAAATAAAAATGAGGGAGGTGTGATCTTACCTTGTTGAGGGCAGGGAACGGATTGATTGTTCTCCTTCCTATCATTGGGACTGGTAGCACCGTTCCTGAGTAACAGTTCTGCGTCCTCTTGCATTAGGAACTGTTACGAACTCGAAAAACCGTAGAAGTTTTCCTTGAATAACTTTTTTAGGGAAATGTTCCCAACTTTTACAACTAGATCCAAAATAGGTCTTTCAGATAAGAATCCAGCCATACCAAAATATCTAAATTGGAAAAAATCGAGTCTACGGCTGTTGGGTTATTATTTTCAATAATGAACAATTGGAATCGAGCATGAAAAAAAAAATTCTAAACCCCCCTGAAATTTGATGGTTTACGTTTCAAGGTATGCAGAATCCAAAACTGCAACAAAAACGCTGCAAATCCCTGCACAACGGTTTATTATTTTTGCAGAATACCCTTCTTTTACAGATCACAGCTCTCTGTACAGATAACCCGTCTATATAATTATGTGCTAGTCTATTATATATTATGTAGATCGCAGACCCTCCGTAGGTTTGTACCTAACCCCGTACTCGTTACTAGGTACCTACCCTAATCACGAGGTAAATGGTGCTAAAATAATTATTCTGTGGATGACAAACAGTAGGTACCTGAAATGGCGAAAAGAAACGCAAATAATGAAGTTCTGAAGGTAAATTGTTGATGTGGAGTGAAATAGATGCCCCTTCTGCGTAGATCACTGTTTTCTGTGGTCAGTACCTGCCCTCTGGTCAAGTATAATGAACCGTTGTGTAATAACTTGCCCATCAATAATACTTCACCGGTTGGTCAAGTTGCAAAAGTACCGATCAACAAAATCCAACCCCTTCTTGATAGATGAACTGTTGTGTAATATTATTACCGTTGTGTAATAATTTACCGTTATGTAATAATTTACCGTTTTGTAATAATTTACCCATCAATAATACTTCAACGTTTGTTCAAGTTTCACAAGTACCTACCAACTAAATCCAAAAGTCCGTCACTTATCAAATGAAATATTATCGCACAACAACCAACTCGACTTCATACAGCCATCCTTGATTATAATCAGGTGCTCCCTAGTGATGATATCTGGGCCGGGTTTATACCGTATGATTCACGATCGTGTTGACGAAGCTTTTTGGTCCACACGAACGGCTGGACGTACAATGCTCCGGGTGGTCTCAAAAAATTGTTTAGCTCAAGACAAATTTAATAACGTAAAAAAATACCCTTCAATCGAAAGTTTTCGAGCTACGGCGTTCCTAAAATTTCAACCCCTATTTTTAACCCCTTAGAATGACTGACAGTAACGTCGAGCTTCGAGGACCAACTAGACTCCGAACGGAACCTATAACCCCAATTTCATCAATTTTGTTTCATGGTAACTAAGAAAAGTGGCCAGTACGGCGTACGGCTTACGGCGAACAGACAGACATTTTTGGTTTATTATTTTCAATAATAAACTATTGGAATCGAGCATGAAAAAAAAATGCTTACCCCCCTCAAAATTTGATGGTTTACGTTTCAAGGTATGTAGAATCCAAAACTGCAATAATAATATTTCTGTCTGTCCGCCGTACGCCGTACTGGCCACTTTTCTTAGTTACCATGAATAAAAATTGATGAAATTCGGATTATAGGTTCCGTTCGGGGTTTAGTTGGTCCTTGAAGCTCGGCGTTAGTGTCAGCCATCTATAAGGGGTTCAAAATAGGGGTTGAATTTATCAGAACGCCGTAGCTCGAATACTTTCGATTGAAGGGTATGGTTTTTTTTACGATATTAAATTTTTGACTTGAGCTAAACAGTTTTTTGAGACCACCCGGAGACCACTGTACGTCCATCCGTTCGTGTGCACCAAAAAGCTTCGTCAACACGATCGTGAATCAAACGGTATAAATCCGGCACGGATATCATCACCCCCCCCCCCCCCCCCCCCCCTTATAATCAAGGATGGCTGTATGAAGTCGAGTTGGTTGTTATGCGATATTATTTCATTTGATAAGTGGTGGACTATTGGATTTTGTTGGTAGGAACTTGTGAAACTTGAACAAACTTTGAAATATTATTGATGGGTAAATTATTACACAATGGTAAATTATTACACAACGGCAAATTATTTCACAGCGGCAAATTATTACATAACGGTAAATTATTACATAACGGTAAATTATTTCACAACGGTAAATTATTACACAACGGTTCATCTACCAAGAAGGGGCTGGATTTTGTTGATCGTTACTTTTGCAACTTGAACAACCGTTGAAGTATTATTGGTGGGCACGTTATTACACAACGGTTCACTATAGGTATTGACCACAGAAAACAGTGATCTACGCAGAAGGGGCATCTATTTCACTACACATCAGTAATTATTATTTTCCTTTAGAACTTCATTATTTGCGTTTCTTTTTGCCGTTCTAGTTACTGCTTGTCATCGATAGAAATATTTTAGCAACATTTAACTCGTGATTTAGGTAGCTACCTAGTAACGAGTACGGGGTTAGGTACTAACCTACGGAGGGTCTGCGATCTACATAATATATGTATAGAATAGTACATATTATATTATATAGACGGGTTATCTATACAGAGAGCTGTGATCTGTAACAGATGGGTATTCTATACAAAATAATAAACCGTTGTGCAGGGATTTGCAGCGTTTTTTACTTTGGAGGGCAGTATAGTTCAAATATTACGTACCTACATGAGGAATTGATGCAATAAAGTACAAGTAGCTTAGTAGGTGTCATATTTATAACCGAGGAAATGTGTGGGTTGAGGTGCATTGCCTCGAAGTAACTGTACCACCCTCTCCACCGCCAGCATATACCAGCATATAATTATACAGTGGTCCCTCGTTATCCGCGTGAGTAGCGTTCCAGTGGGTCACCGCCGACACGGAAACCTCGGTTAACCCGACCATACTCGTACAGGAATAGAAAATTAGGTTCTGAATGTCATATTATTTGGTGATGAAAAGAATATCCGTTCGCAAAAACACCTTCAGAACACACTTGTTATGAAATCTCTCTCATTACTGACTAGGTGGTACTGTCTAGGTTTAAAATTCTGCCGATTTTTCTGTTAATTTCTGCAATAATCTGCCGTTCAATTTCTGACAAGTATCTACATTTGTGTCTCTTGTTTTGAGTAAATCATCATCCGCTGAGGCCCAGGATGACAAAATAGCCATACAAAATACATTATTATTATTATTATTATTGATGTATATAATACCTACACATTTCTAAATAAAAAACTTCAGTTTTAGCTGTCTTTTTTTATTCTAGCATTTTCTGGATTCTTGACCGCAGGTTAGCGAAAACCGGTAGATAGCCAACCAGCGTATATTATTCAAAACAGCCATCAGTTTTCAAACGAAATAATATCACAGAACAACCAACTCGACTTCATACTCCGTGAATATAATAAGGTGCTCCCTAGCAATGGTTATCTCGGGCCAATTCCCGATTGTTGCCGCGTCCTTAGTGATGACATTTGAGCTAAATGTATACAATTTCATTCGCCCTCCTGTTGAAAAAGCCTGCCGGTGCAAACTTCTGGGCCTTACTGTGAACGAACGGCTGGACGTACATTGCTCCGGGTGGTCTTAAAAAACTCCCAAGTTCGAGAAATATTTAAAAACGTAAAATAATTCGACATAACGGCGTCCTGGAGATTTCAACCCCTATTTTTCTCCCCTTAGGGATTACTGACATTAACAAAGTAAGAAAAGTGCGAAGTACGACATATGGCGGACGGACAGAATTTTTTAATTGCATTTTCGGATTCTACATGCCTTGAAACGAAAACCATCAAATTTTGAGGGGGGTTAAACAATTTTTTTTCATACTCGATTCCGAAGGTTCATTATTGAAAATGATAAATCAAAATGAAAAATAAAAGTTTTAGAGGTAGGTAGATAATTATTATGCTGTAAGGTTCTTGAATCAATTTATTGTACTTTTCATGGGTTTCGACCGTAAAGATGGTTTTTAGGGATTGAACGCAAAATCCCTCATGAGTAACTCCTCAGCACAATTTGCAGTTCAACAATATACTCATACTTCATATGTCATCAGAATCTTGAAGGTCAAATGTAACGCTACGTTGAAACTTAATATGGTATTGTGATATTCTTCTGTTATGCCAATTTTGAGTGGCATATTTCAGTTTAGTTTATTAAAAACAGAGAATCCTCTTGAATTTGTCGTCCAATTCTGCCCAAGTTCGATAGGCGGTTGAGGAGCGGTAAATTTTCTCATATTATTTGTTCTGAAGTAATATACAGTCATCGAATTGTGTGGGCAAGTTGTTCTACTGTCGCCAAATGAAAAACATAAAAGCATCCACTTTTTCTCTATCGCCCAACCTACTAATTATATAATCTCACTTTTATCTTTTATTTATAATTTCCGTTTGGAACCTATATGCTACTCGCAACACACTGACTTGTCAATTATTTGCATCCATTATTGCACCAACTGACTTCCAAATCATCATCATCATCATCAATGGACTAAGGTCAAATAAAACAGGCTTTCAAACATTCAACTAAACAATGTCATGCGTGAAGAATCAATATTGCCCGTCTTACTCGAGTAATAAACAGAAAACTTGCGGTTCGCGGTTTCAAAGATTTCTCCGACTACGCAACAACAATAGGTAGCCTTCGAGTTCTTGCGACATGTGAAAATTTTATTACTCGTAAAGTCTCCTTACATTATAGAGACAATAAATTTTGCCGTTGGCTTTTCTTCATACGAAAGGGAACTGAGGAATTAGCTTTTACCTTTGCATAACTCTTCACGTATATTCGCCGTCTGGCGTAGGAAGTTTTTGAAAGTCACCGCTAACTTTTGTTGGTAGGTAGGTACTTTCGAACCGGATGACCAACTATCCGTAGGTTCCTCTGAAGGAAGTTGTTTTTCTTGGACAGCCTACGACAAATAGCGCTATTTGTATGGAATGAGCGAATTTTGTGTGAGTTCATAATGACGCACACATCTGATGGACCTTCCGCCATGAACCGAATGCGAATGCGCGATTTTATTTAGTTAGGTAGCCATACTGGAATTCAACCATGCACCGATATCTCTTCATCCATACTATCACAACCTTACGTTTCCTGTCACAAAAATCCATTTTTCAACTATTGTATATTTCATTCTATACATGAATATTTACGAAATTTAAATTTTCAAGTCCACCCAAGGAACTAAAACGTCCCAACATTTTGGTCCCAGACAGCCCCAGGGACAAAAACTGAGCCACAAACGGTGAAGTGACTTAAAGAACCGCAAAGTAATAGTAGATATATCTATTATTATATTCATGATAATAATAGATTACTGAATTTTTCTTGCCTTCTACTCTTGTCATGATCATAGTTGCATACACTTATGTACACTTTACAAAAAGATCTAATAATCAGCACCTATTCAAAACTGAATTTTGATAAAAAATGTGCATATGCTGTTTTTGTGGTGGTGTCTGGTAGCTGGTTTGTAGATTATATAATTTATTATGGGTTAATGGGAAGTGGTTTCTAGTTCCCTACATCAGAAGGTTTTTGAAAACGCTGCAAAGCCCTTGTCACATGGGTTTATTATACCGCTGGACGTACCTACAGAAATATTGGCTGTTCATTTATTGTTTCATTCATGCGCAATAATTGAAATGGCTATTTTTGAAAGTTTCCACCAATTTTGGCCCCCAAAAACACGAATTAGGCTCGGCTTTTCCCTACAGATTATCTTTGAACATTGACAGTATCTATTAATTGTCTTGATCCACCTGTTGATACTACTTCTAGTGTTATTATACAAAGGTATGGTTATTTCAGACAATTTACCATGTTTTTGATTCATAAAAAATTTTTTTTGGTAGCTTAACCTTCGTTACAACCTCAATTCTTCACCCTTCGGTCAAAATCAGCTTAATATTCGGTCTTCTCGCACTAAAAAACATGAAAACGATACCTCACAAGCTCATATTCACTAAAACCTCAAGAATCCCTCGAAAACCCCTATTTTTACATCCAATTTTGTAAGCTGAACATCTGGTACAACCTCAATTTTCCACTCCTTGGTCAAAATCGACTTCATATTCGGTCTTCTCGTCCCCAAAAACATGGAAAACGACACCTCAAAAGCTCATGTTACTAACATGTTACTAAAACGCAAAAAGTACCTATTTTTACACACATTTTCACTCATAGCACCCCTGGGTATATTCCGATCGGGCTGAAAAGTTTCGGGACACAACTAGGGCCCAAATGGAGCATGCGTGCGAAAGAACGAATTTTTTAGACCGAAAATGAAGCCGGTATGCGTGATACGGCGGACGGTGGACGGACATTGCATTTTTGGAATCTACGCACCTTCGAACGTAAAAGAAAACAATTTGAGGGGGTGCTATAAAGTTTTTTTTGATGAGCGACTACATAGTTGTATTATTCACAGAATAGTAAACCAAAAATGTCTTATTTTAACCCTGTATTTGACCTCATTGGATATCTATATATCGAACGTTATTTCAATTTTTTAGTCCCTGTAGGCTTCACATGATTATTATTATTATCAGAGGTCAAGAGCTAATCGCTGGTCGGGCCTTCAAATCAAAGCTTGTGTAGGTGGTGCTCGAGAGATGGCGACATAAAAGATCGGACGCTCCAGCCCGCTAGGCTCCCTGCCTTCATGAAAAGATTTACGACATGCAATGTTATCACGTCTGTATGATGCAGAGGATCACGACTGCCCATATCACCGCTATTCACTCACTGCTCTTAAGTTTGGTTGTTATCCAGGTCATGGATTGCATGTTTGCACTTCAAAGATGGGTTAAATAGGTTAGCGGGTATGTTATGAATGCATATGAATAATAAATCAGCAACATGTACATGATACTCCACCTGTCTTCATACACACACGTCTATGAAAGTGAATATAGGGAAATCGATGTGTCAGAGACGGAAAAGCTTGCTTCATATATAGCCTTACTGTCTGAAGGCTCACAAAATTCAAGAATTCTAAAGGAAGAAGAATTTAACCAAGGGTTAGGGGGTTCCGGGAGTTCCTCAAGGAGGTAATTCATCTCTTACCAGGACCCAAACACCCTGCCTTCAGATTCTACAGGAAACAAAGGGGGGTATTTTGATTGCTTCGGAAGAAGGCAGAAAAGTAAGAGTACGAACCCCGGCAGGCAAACCAGAAGAGATAAAGCCAAACGGAAGGAGGCAAACTTCTATGAGATAACCCAGTATGAGTTCTATCGCCGAAAGAAGGCCGTCGTAGGGTATTAGGAGGGGAAAACTTCCAGCGCCCAGTCGACACAAAACCACTGAGGAAGAGTTCCAAAATTCCCATGGCACCCCAAACGTAGAAGGCTACGTAGCCACCTCTGATGATAATGGGCTTATCATAGAAGAAGTAGATGACATCGGGCAGATTTCTGTTGAGGATGTGAAGGTAGGCATGAAACGGATAAAAGTAGGTACAGCTCCAGGACCAGATGGAGTGCTGATGCAATCACTCAAAGACCAGTTAATTCCAGAAATGTTAGCAATAATGAATTATTCAATAATTAATACCAGTCCGTAAATACCTACGTGAGCACTTACTTACATTTGTTTGCTACGATCTCTTTGAACGATTTGTCTGTAATTTTAATAAGAAGCAAGTACCTGAAGGCTACTCCCGAATCCTCGGGATTTCCGACTCACGAGAAATTCGTTAATTAATCATGCTCCTAGCTAAGAAAATTGCATTAATGGTTTGTGAAATGTGCGGGCTAATTGCGGGTCAGCTGGAAATGCGTGGTTTGAGAATACTTGAAAATACTTGAGAAATACGTGGTGGGGAATAATTTCAACGCCACCAAAACGACTCACCGGTCTAGAATTTCTTACCGTTCCACTTAACTTATTGGACAAACTCATCCAGTTCAGTCGTAGGAATACAGAAAAATCTGATCAGGCACGATTTGGTTTCGAACGGCGAGCTCCCCTTCGGGTTGGTTCGGAATCCCTTGCGCCAAACTGATGGGATAACAGGGTGAAAGGAAACCGTTTGCTGGCTTCTCGTTCTTCCTTGTCCGCACGATTTGGTTTCTATTCTCCTAAAGGCACAATGGAGACCCTCCCACCACCATCAATCGGCTCAGACAAGCATAAGCTAATTCGAGGTCCACCGCTTGCCTTTTGACGGCCTCAACCGATCTGCCCAATGAATCCCTCATGAACCTGATAGCGAAAGAAGGGGAAAAAACTGCTGAAAAGGTGAGGATAAAGGTTCTTTTTTAAATATAAAGGACTAAGGACTATGCTGGACTACGGATACATTTGGTTTCTACTTCGTCCGGTTACAAACCACGCGTCACACTCCCAAAATGCTATCTAAAAGATCTGAGAGTATTGTTGAATGTGGGAGCCTTTTTCAGTCCAACCAGTCTCAAGTTTCTGACATAACGTCCTTACCAATCGAAACATACGAGACAGTGTTGCGGATTTTACCCTGCCAATTTTCGGTTGACCAATCAACTGTGTAGTATAACATAACATGTTGTTCGACCCCCTCCCCATCTTACTCATTCCAACTCTCTAAGGCTTTCCTATGCCCCAGTTACCCACTCGTGGGTATTAATTTTTCATCGCAATGGGCATTCGTACAGTGGCTATGCACACTTTCGTATAAGTAGAAAAATGAACTGCCCGCAACATACTCTTGAGATGAGATGTCCAGTCGATACTGGGGGCCGAAGATGAAAACCAGTAGAGGCCAAAAGACTGGTACATGTTTCCTGTCAAAGCCTGGATAGTGGTCACGAATATATACAACATTAAAAGATTCAATACAAAATAAAATAAAATAACAGGCAGATAAACAAAAAACCGTTAGGTACATTGAAATTTTTATTGACGTTGTGTGGGATGGTGAAACACGACGGAGGGACTATTACGATTATAAAAATATTTTTCTCGGAAAAGATTGGGTCCAGTTTCACTTAGTAAGGGTCAAAAATGGGTAAAAATACCAAAATCATGAAAAAATAATATAATTTTACGAAAAGTGGCATGGAGTCTCGCTATATCATCTTTTCAAACAACATTACGGGTATTCCTTTGGAAATTCGCTCTCATAGCCACGCTGCATGACTGGAACTTTCTGTGTTTTTCGAATAAATTCCTCATCTATTGCCAGATTCTGAATAGGGCACATATTCTACATTTTCTACTGGTTATTTCGTGGTCCTTCTGTACTTCCCTTTTTGCAATAGATATGGGCTAGTTTTGTTGAATCTTACTAACGTTATGCTTGCTATAATGCCCACCCACTTGACAGAATGACATTCTAAGTAGCGTCTTGACTCGAACGGGACGTGTTTCCTTCAGTTTGAAAAATAAAAACGCTGCAAATCCCTGCACAACGGTTTATTATTATGTACAGAATACCCTTCTGTTACAGATCACAGCTCTCTGTATAGATAACCCGTCTATATAATATGTACTAGTCTATACATATTATGTGGATCGCAGACCCTCCGTAGGTTAGTACCTAACCCCGTACTCGTTACTAGGTGCCTACCTAAATCACGAGTTAAATGTTGCTAAAATAATGCAGCCGATGACAAACAGTAACTAAAACGGCAAAAAGAAACGCAAATAATGAAGTTCTAAAGGAAAATAATAATTGTTGATGTGTAGTGAAATAGATGCCCCTTCTGCGTAGATCACTGTTTTCTGTGGTCAATACCTATAGTGAACCGTTGTGTAATAACGTGCCCACCAATAATACTTCAACGGTTGTTCAAGTTGCAAAAGTAACGATCAACAAAATCCAGCCCCTTTTTGGTAGATGAACCGTTGTGTAATAATTTGCCGTTGTGTAATAATTTACCGTTGTGTAATAACTTGCCATTTTGTAATAATTTACCATTGTGTAATAATTTACACATCAATAATACTTCAACGTTTGTTCAAGTTTAACAAGTACCTACCAACAAAATCCAATAGTCCATCACTTATCAAATTAAATAATATCGCATAACAACCAACTCGACTTCATACAGCCATCCTTGATTATAAGGGGGGGGGGGGGGGGGGGGGAGTGATGATATCCGTGCCGGATTTATACCGTTTGATTCACGATCGTGTTGACGAAGCTTTTTGGTGCACACGAACGGCTGGACGTACAATGCTCCGGGTGGCCTCAAAAAATTGTTTAGCTCAAGACAAATTTAATAACGTAAAAAAAAATACCCTTATATCGAAAGTTTTCGAGCTAAGGCGTTCTGAAAATTTCAACCCCTATTTTGAACCCCTTAGAGATGACTGACTGTAACGTCGAGCTTCGAGGACCAACTAGACCCCGAACGGAACGTATAACCCGAATTTCATGAATTTTTATTCATGGTAACTAAGAAAAGTGGCCCGTACGGCGTACGACGTACGGCGGACAGACGGAAATATTTTTATTGCATTTTGGGATTCTACATATTTATGGGGGGGGGGGGGGGGGGTCAGATTTTTTTTTTTTCTTGCTCGATTCCAATGGTTAATTATTGAAAATATAAACAAAAAAATTCAAAATCATATTTGTGAATGTGAGTGGTAAGTGTGTGGATACTGAATACCGAATGTCGGAGTGTGCGGAACAAGGAGGAGACCTGACTGATAGATACTGCCGTGACCGCGGTCAGTTCTCCATATCTCCTTAACGCGTTCAGTAAAGACATAAATAGCGGCTTCCGATCGGGTTGGTGGCTTCTTTCTTGGATTATGCAGCCGTACGTGTTTGATCATATAAATGTGATATTTCATTTGCGCCCTCTCCACGGAATCAATGGGTACCGAATAAATCACTTCGTTCCTATGGGCGGGAGGTATTTTTCAGTCTGAGCCAGTCGCAGGCGCGTGTCCTGCACCGACCCCGAGCTGGACCCCACGTACTTGCTAGTTTTTTCCCCTCCAGAATCTTAGCTGCTTCCAAATTGATTGATTGATTACATACTTAATTAACTGTTTATTACGCAATGTTCCGTTGCTTACATTGAATCTTGCATCATAATTTATTACACGTACCTACTAAATAGTAAAGAACAGTTTTTCAGATAAGAATTTTGGGCCAGTTGCAATAGCGCATTTTCTCAAAATCCACTGGAAAATTACGTATGTAATCGCTCAGCAGAAAATTTTTATAACACCACCTCAAAATCCGTTCTTTTACTTTTCAAGGTGGATTCAGAAAATGCAGTGTCCGTCCGCCGTATGCCGTCAGCCGTCCGCCGGTCTAAAAAATTCGTTCTTTCGCACACATGCCCCAATTGGGCCCTAGTTGGGTCCCGAAACTTTTCAGCCAGATCGGAATATACCCAAGGTTGTTGTGAGTGAAAATGGGTATAAAATAGGTATTTTTGTGCTTTAGTAACATGAGCTTTTGAGGTATCGTTTTCCATGCTTTTTAGGACGAGAAGTCGATTTTGACCAAGGAGTGTAAAATTGAGGTTCTAACGAAGTTTCAGCCTTAAATTTACAGCCGCATCTTTTTTCCATCAAATTTTTTCATAAAAGTTTGTGAAGTAACTAATTTTGGCCACAGGAACACGGGAAAAATAATTAAAAAATTCTGCCATGGCCAATATAGACGAAACTAGCGGGTGCCATATGGCACCGCTGGCCGAATGTGGCACGTGAGGAGGAATGAAAATGAGGTCTTGGTTCGGTAGATATTTTCTACACCAACTCACAGTGGCAAAGGTTTTTGATAAACAAAATGCAAATATTCCTACTTCAACATCTAATCATTATGTTGTATTTTCATTAATTTTGAATGTTATAAAACGTTTGAAACAACACGAAGCAGTCCACGTATAATCCCACCTTGCATTTGTGGCACACTGTTCTCGTCCGTGACTTACAGTTTGTCCCTGCACATTTCTTTCTTTCTTCTCCGAAGTGTTTGTCAGGCAGTCGGCCAGTTGATCAAATTGGATATCATCGATACTCTGTTGGAGGAGATGCATCTTTCAGATAGCCCTGGGTTTTTCTTGACATGGCACAATTCGTCAGATATGCTTCGGCAACCCCTCTCTTGAAATTGAGTTGAGAAATTTTGCTGTTTTTCGTATGGAGGATCCAACAATTTTGTAAAATGGCTTCTATGTTCCAAGTAAATAGTGTCCACCACCATTTTTTGCATCGTATACTTATCCTGTATTTTTATTTTTTTTTTTTATTCTGGTCCATTCTATTGGTATCACCCATTCCTTTGTTTTACTGATGAATCATTTGTGGCAGTGGCACTTTTTTTTCAGATCTGCCGAATACCGTTTTAATGTAAATGTAAATTGGTTTCAATCCTTGGAAGGTTGCTGCTGGCTACATACCGACCCCACTTTGATTCTATAACTGGAGGGTCAGAAAAAAATCATTATCGTCTTGTATCCCTCCTATTCTAGTATTGCCTATCACAGTTTCAGCAGGAGCTAGCAATTGATTCCCTGGAAGATGAAAAATGTCTACCTCCTCATCATTTTCATCGCCTGAATCTTCATCTGTCAATTCAGTTGGCTCAGGAGGTTCAGCATAAATGACCAACAGGAAATTACCCTCGGAAGCATCACCGATAAGAACTTCAAGAGCTTCTTGAAGAGCGAAGCCCGGCCTGAAATGACCAAAATAAAGAAAACTACAACTAAATTGGACGCAGAGTTGGCCACAAATAAAAACATGAATCCCTCTAGCAGGCTCTGATGTAAAAACAGTTACTGAGGGCCTGTAAATAAAACCATTGCCATGAATGCATTTTTTCTCCATGAGTAATCATTCTGAGCGTAAGAAACATTGATAAAAATGACATGAAATAGTTATTATCATTGCTTGCGCCAAACTATTTTGAAGTGACTCGAGGTCGACGAACTGGTCCACGTTTCGAAACGCACTGACCGACATGTACGGCATTATGATCGCAACTGACGATGGATATGGCAAGGAGGACTATTCCAGATGAGGAAAACAAGCCAAAGTACACAAAAAAATCCAATGTCTCAATACAAATGATGCTTGAAGGTCGACGCCTCTAGCGGTGCCGTGCGGCACCCCTGGCAACAGATGGGTTTTTCGATATAACATCGTCGTTCTTCCGCACACAGTTTGGGTCCCCATTTGGGAACCCCATGTTTTTAAAAATAGTGTTTCGAGAAGTGTTCAGGTAACTCGCACTCGTATGAACTCGTAACACCAGGGAGCGAACAGTGGAATCTACTCTTCGGGAGCGAAGAGTTAAGGATGGAAGATCGGGGGCGGACCGGTTGGCTAAAGAAGTGTAACTACTGCAGTTGATCCGGCTCAGTGGGAATATAAACAGCGGGCTTATCTCTCCACTTGTTTAGTGGGCTGTGTCGCACTCACGGCCGTGACTCGGCCAAAACGAAACGACAGTTTGTATCACAAATGAGGCGTTTCTCTTTCACCTGCCCCCGCGTTCGGAGGTTTTCTTTTTGTTTCCACAACCTTTCTCTACAGAAGGATAGTTTTTATAGGGAAGCAAGTGACGGGACGAGGGGTGGAAATAGTCCGATTCGGATGAAATGAGACTGAAAAGTAAAAGAGGAAACTGGTCAACCCCTAACTAGGTGGCGGATCTAAACGTGTCGCGAGCGCGGGATCCCGACCACAACTTCCTACGTTGGTTTTTGGGTTTACAGAGGATATCAGTGTTCGTCCACTTTCCTCTGCTCCTTTCGTTACCTGTTTCATTGTTTACAGAGACGACATTGCGACCTCATTAAAATTACAAAGTTACGGGCATTTCCATTGGTCGGAAGATGGCAATTTTCGGTTAATTATTCTGTGAATCGCCCAGCAAAAAATTTTTATAACACCCCCTCAAAATTTCTTCTTTTACGTTTCAAGGTGGGCAGATTCCAAAAATGCAATGTCCGTCCGCCGTCCGCCGTATCAACTATAGTTTTATACTTCATTTTCGGTTTAAAAAATTCGATCTTTTGCACGCATGCTCGATTTAGGCCCAGTTGTGTCCCGAAACTTTGCAGCCTGATCGGAATATACCCAACGGTGTTATGGGTCAAAAATGGGAGGTAAAAACAGAGGTTTTTAGTGTGTTTTAGTGTATATGAGCTTTTGAGGCATCGTTTTCCATATCTTTTTGGCCGAGGAGAATGAATATGTAGTCGATTTTGGCGAAAGAGTGGAAATTTGAGGCTCTAACGCAGATTCAGCCTTAAATTTACGTTAAATTTTGGTATAAAATCGTCTTTCTTCCGCACACAGTTTTGGGACCCAAATTTTGGGACACATTCGGGTCCTAGTTGTGCTCCGAAGCTCGGCCGCCCGATCGGAGTACACCCAGGAGTGTTAAAATGGGTGTAAAAATTATGGGTTTCAGGTGTTTTTTTTAGCGAATTTTCGAAGAAAAGGAAGCTATTGTTCTCGGTCCAAAATTTTTAAAACTCGAATTTCCGAAAGATTTTTATACCAAAATCCGTTTCAAACCATCCTGAATTCACTGCCGAAAGACACCAAAAATTATATGTATATATATACATATATTTATATATATATTTGTATATATATTTATATATTTATATATGTATGTGTCATTCCAGACGATAACTCTCGAAAGAATTGAGATAAAAAGTTCAAATTTGCACGAAAAATCTGTCTTGGAAATCGACAGGCTAAGTTCGAAGATGGGCAGAATCGGGTCACTCTAAGGGGGAGTTTTGGGGAGTTTTAGGGGGGGGGGGGAATCAGACACCTCATTTTAAAGGTTTTTGTACGCTGAACACGATGGTGAAATCAGAATTGCGATATATCATTCCATTCTCAAACTGGAGCACTTTGAAGATGGAAGAACGTGGTTATTTCTTGAGATGTTCTTCCTGGTTCGTCTGCTTTAATCTGATAACGGAATGGGATATCGCAATTCTGACTTCACCATCGTGTTCAGCGTTGGAAAATCTACAAACCGAGGTGTTACTCGGCAAAAAATGGAACAAAAAATTTGTTACGTATCCAATACCTATAATCTTCTGGTATTCAAAACATTTTTGATTTCCCCCTCCCCCTCCTTCCACCCCAAATTTTACTTTGCGTAAAACTACTCGTGTTTTAATTTTGTATGGTAACAAGTTGGGAAAACATTGGCCGAAAATTAATTTTCAGAAAATTTTAGGCGGAGGAGGAAGATGCCGAAAACTTCGAAAATTCGCTCTTATAGCCATGCTGCATGACTGTGGTTTTTTAGGTTTTAGTCATGTGCTTTGATGAATCGTTTTCCGTGTTTTTCAGGGCGAGAAGACCTCATGTAAAGTTGATTTTGGCCAGCGAATGAAGAATTGAGGTTGTAACGAAGCTTCAGCTCCTAGTATTCATTTTTATTGGTAAAAAACTGGGTAATTGTCTGAAATCACCATAAATTTTGGTTTAGTATTTTCAATACTTCAGTCTTTAAAATCGAGCATAAAAAAAGTTTAACCCCAGCTCAAAATTAGATGGTTTACGCTCCAAGTTACGCAGAATCCGAAAATCGAACTAAAAACGCTGCAAAGTCCTTGTCACATGGGTTTATTATTCCATTGGACATACCTACAGAGATGTTGGCTGTTTATTTATTGTTTCCTTCATATAGAATAATTGAAATAACTGTCTCTGGTGGTTTCCACCAATTTTGGCCACCAAAACACGAATAAAGTACGCTTTTTTTTCTTTTTTTTTAAATACTAAATAAATAATCTCTGATCATTGATAGTACGTTTAATCGTCTTGATCCACCTGTTGACACTTTTTCCAGTGTTGTTCTACAAATTGATGGTGATTTCAGACTATTTCCCAGGTTTTTGACTCATAAAAATCAATTTCGGGAGCTGAACATCTGGCAGAACCTCAATTTTCTATTCTTTGGTCAAAATCGACTTCATATTCGGTCTTCTCGTCCCCGAAAACATGAAAAACGATACCTTAAAAGCTCATGTTACTAACATGTTGCTAAAACGCAAAAAGTACCTATTTTTACACACATTTTCACTCATAACACCCCTGGATATATTCCGATCGGGCTGAAAAGTTTGGGGACAAAACTAGGGCCCAAATGGAGCATGTGTGCGAAAGAACGATTTTTTTAGACCGAAAATGAAGCCTGTACACGTGATACGGCGGACGGCGGACGGCGGACGGACATTGCATTTTTGGAATCTACGCACCTTGAAACGGAAAAGAAAAAATTTTGAGGGGGTGTTATACAAATTTTTTGCTGAGCGAATACATAGGTGTATTATTCACAGAATAATAAACCAAAAACAATGCAAACTTTTAGAACGGTTTATTATTTACCTGTATAGATGCCCCTTCTGCGAAGATCGCGGTTTTCTGTGGTCAGTACCCTCGAGCTTCCCCCAGGAAAGCCTTAAATCGAGTACCTACCTACTGGAGCCGGCTCCGGAATTAAAGTTTCCTACGTATGCGCGGGATTCAATAATTCAATCATTAATATTATTTGTAGTTATTCAGGAAGCATAAGGCAAATAATAAACCGTTGTGTAATAATTTACCTGTATAGGTGCCCCTCCTACGTAGATAGTATAATGATCCGTTGTGTAATAATTTGCCTATCAATAATACTCCAATGGTTTTTCAAGTTGCAAAAGTACCTGTCAACATAATCCAGCGCCTTCTACGTGGATGGTAAAATGAACCGTTGTGTAATAATTAACCATAGTGTAATAAGTTACCCATCAATAATACTTCTACGTAGGTATGTTGTTTAATGAGTAACTATCATCAAAATCCAAAAGATGTTATATAGTTGAATCTTGTATTTTGTGTGATATAATAGTATCAATTTTGCCGAGTCATTTCATGAACCAAGTTATTTCAAGTGGCGACGAGGATGGGCCACAGTCAGGAGCGTAGCGTGCCTCTGGTGACGGGGGTACCGCAATGAATTCCATCCCCCCCCCCCCCCCCCACCAACATTCACACTTCCTCACACACTCTAAAAATGTAAATGTGAAGCAGTTCTTAGCAAGCTGTTTGCCAAAGGAATTTTATGATATTATTGATCTTCCAAATTCATTAGAAATAATTCATAACATTCCCTTGCAAACAAAATAAAAGGTTTTTCGAACTACAGTCTACCTATTGTATGTTTCAACAGTGAAATGCCGAGTGTACTCACGGTTACGTTCCTTCACAACTCTCTTGAAATCAGGCAACGCTGAGATTGACCGGCCGGCTCTGATGATGTCGTTCTTTTCGCTAAAACTACGAGAACTAAACGAACGCCGAACCACGGAACAATTAACGCAACAACTATCCATTTTAGGAGGAGACTAGGACACTAGGAAAGATTCGAATTCAAACAACTAAACCTGAAATTAGGAACAATTATTGTGAAAACTACAAGTAATAAAATTATGAGAAAACAGGCCATCGTAAGAATAGCTTCCGAAAAGCAAAATGGATGACAATGACAAGTTGTCAAAGTTTTTAATTGATAGCTACAATCGATCCATACGCCAGTATCCCTCCTCACCAAGATTGGAT